>VZRO01002903.1:129313-174808 GCA_013397915.1 Daphoenositta chrysoptera
ACCCTGTCCATCCCTGGCAGCGCTGCCCAAACGCTCCTGGAGCTCTGGCAGCCTCGGGGCCGTGCCCATTCCCTGGGGAGCCTGGGCAGTGCCAGCACCCTCTGGGGGAAGAGCCTTTTTCTAAGTCAACAAAATGTGAGTGGAGATTGATGCCTGTGAGGAGATGTGTGCAGGCCCTCTCCATTTCTGCAGAGCTCTGAGTCAGGAATTACTTGCTGTGATCCCTTGTTGACAACCCTGAGGTAGTAAATGCAAACGAGGGAGTTTGTCAGACCTGCTGCAGCACCACCAGGGCACATTGTGGCTGTGTCCTAAACTGCTGGAGGGCGAACAGAGGGGAAATGTGGGGAGCACGGGTTCCCAAATCCCCGCTTCGCTTGTTCAGGGAGCCCCAGAGCTGAGGGGGAAGCCTGTGCTTGCACAGCTTCCACAGCCCCGGGTTAGAAATTCTCCCATTTCACTCTGCAATCTCCCTGCATCTCCTCAGCCGGGTTTGCCCCTGTGTGCCCGGGTTTGTGTTGGCAGGGCTGGTGAGGGCAGGGGGGGGCGGGAGGTCTGTGCTGGGCCTGCAGCACCCACGGGCCCGGGGAGGGGAGGGTGGCGAACTCACCGGCAGCCACTGCTCGTTGCTTCAGAAAGTGAGGGCCCCTCTCCTCTGGGACCTGCAGGGAGAGTTACAGGCAGTCAGCTCGGGGAGCCCGGAACCCCACCGAGGTGTGGGGTTAGAGCGTGAGTTACCCCAGCACCTGGAATAGCTGCAGGGGTATCAGTGAGTGCAGCTGGAGCTTTTCGGCAGGAAGGTGAGCCCTGACAAGTCTTGGCTTCGCTGTGAAAGGAATGAGAGGGAGGTGTCTTTACAGACAAACCGTGGGCCTGCTGGGAGATAAAGCCAGATCCTGAGAGGTGGAAGAAGCAACGGGAGGAACCATAAATTCCACAGGAATTCCACCGATTGACACAGACTGTTGGCCGTGCTAAATCCCTGGATTTAGAGAAAAGAACAGAGACACAAGGAAAAAGAAAAGGGGTGGTGGAGATACCTATTAGAAGGGGGTCTGTATTAGGCTTGGGAAGTCTGATTTGGGAAGATTTGGGAAGTCTGTACCTCTCATACCTCATCCAATGGGCAAAGAGAGAGGGAAATGCGGCCGGGAAATTGGGATAAAAAGGAGGCTGCATCCTCCAACAGCTTGAGAGACCCCATGGGAAATGCCCCATGGCCTCTCCCTTTATTCGAATTAAGTTACAGGACTCCTCTGTCTGCTTTTTGCACATAAATCTCTGGTGTTTGTGGATTAATTTTCCTGACAACTGCAAGACAATTCTGCTGTTGGTTTGGAACTGGCTTCATCTCTGAAAGGATTCCAGGAGCCTGGGGGAGGTTGTGTGAAATTCTGAGGCTTGGACAAGCCCTTGGCATAACTGGGAGAGCAGCAGCAGAGAGTGGAATCAGTGGGAATCAGTGGGAACCAGCCATGCCGGGATGGTGACTCCATGCAGCACTGCTGGAGCCCCTCTGCTGCTTGGAGCCTCTCCTGCCCCCC
This sequence comes from Daphoenositta chrysoptera, assembly GCA_013397915.1. Lineage (NCBI taxonomy): Eukaryota > Metazoa > Chordata > Aves > Passeriformes > Daphoenositta > Daphoenositta chrysoptera. The sequence continues at coordinate 130,858 of VZRO01002903.1, forward strand.
AGTCCATGCAGAGCAAGCAGAGCCAACTGAGAGATTCTCTCAGGGCAGGGCAGGTCTGAGCCTCTACGGGAGCAAAGGTTCACCCACATCACCAGCAAAGAGCCTGAGGCGGATCAGCTCCACCTGCTTTTTGTCCTGCACCTGTCTTACTCCAGACGAAGCCTGCTCCTTAGGCCTGTCTGGAATTCTGGGTGACTTCCTGGGGACACAGGAGCTGAGCAGGTCAGAGACAGAGGCTGGCAGTGGCTGAGCTCTGCTGCTCTGAGGGAAAGCTCATCCTTCCTCTCCTCTGGAATTCCATTCTGGAGCTGAACACTGGGGCGGGACATGGCCCTGGGCCCTGCCAAGTGCTGCTGCCCTGAGGTCCAGCGGTTCAGAGGGGCTGTGCCTGTCACACTCCTGTCCTGAGAGAGGCTCAGAGGGGCTGTGCCTGTCACACTCCTGTCCTGAGAGAGGCTCAGAGGGGCTGTGCCTGTCACACTCCTGCCCTGTGAGAGGTGCAGAGGGGCTGTGCCTGTCACACTCCTGCTCTGAGAGAGGCTCAGAGGGGCTGTGCCTGTCACACTCCTGTCCTGTGAGAGGCTCAGAGGGGCTGTGCCTGTCACACTCCTGCCCTGCCCAGGCTGTGCCTCCTGAGTCACCCGGGCACGGCTGGGGCTCCTTGCCAAGCGCTCCCGAGGCAGCTCAGAGGGAGGGAGGATGCTGCTGGATGCTGCCTCTGGACCCAGCCTCGCTGGGCAGTGAGGAGCAGCCCCGGTGCTGGCTGCAGGCAGCAGCACAGCCTGGGTTGTGCTGACCCTCAGGGCTGTCAGGAACCCCCATCCCAGAACATCTTTCAGGAGCACACGGGGCTAGCACGGTGTGTTTCATGGGCAGCCACCAAAAATACACCGAATAAACAGAATGAACTACCCTGGTCAGCTCGTAGAGAAGGATTTGAGGCCCTTTGCCCAATAAAAGGCTGAAACAATATTAATATGTAGGTGCTGAGGCTGTCTCCTGCCAGCTGTCTCACACAGCTTCAAACACTGCAGGAGAAGGAGAAAACAGATAATTTAGATTGGCTGGGGAAGGAGAATGTTTGTGGAAGGAGAGTCAGCCTGGGTTTGGGGACTGCTGGCTGCTCCAGTAAACCCAAAGATAGTTTAATCTTTTACTGGATACTGGAAGTAAACATCCGTGGGCTCCTGCAGAAAACACTCATTTCTGAAATAGCTGCTCCAGTGTGTTGGGAAAAAAGTGGAGAAGGAAAACAGTAGGGAAAATTCTCCTTTTTTTTTTTCTTTGCCCAGCCCCAGCAGCCTCCTGGCAGAGATTGGTGTGAAATGCCAGTGTGGGGCTGAGGAAAAATCAGTGCTGTGCTGTCCAGGAGATTTCGAAGCCTTTAATTATGTGTAAGGACTTTCAAAGTCCTGCTTTCTGTGGTGACTAACCATGACTGCCCTGTTGATGTGACTCAGTGACATCCCTGGTGGGAAGCACAAGGTCAGAATTAAGGATTTCCCTTTCTTCCAGCCAGGTGTATTCACCCAGGAGTATATTTACACATTTCTTCTGTGACATTTCCTACATATTTCCCAAGTGACTCCCATATTTCCCAAGTGATCCCGTTCTCTAATGATTCTGCAGCCAGCCAAAAAAAATCAATCCCAAACCTACATGTAAGGATGTAACTTCTGTGGAACTGTTTACACACTTGAAGCCTAGCTTCTGCTGAAGTTCCTTGTATAAACGTGGATGTTGCAATCCAAACAGAGGTGGCAGGAAAATGGGAAGGAGAGCAAGAAGAATTCTGTTTCTTCATAAAAGATAACAAAAAGGTTTCGTTTAAACCTAAATATACTTGTTTCCTAAGAAACCCAGATGGAAACTCCAGGTGCAGGAGCTGCATTCAGAGATGCTGAAGGACAGAGTGATGTAGCAGATAGAGCAGGGGGATAGAGCAAGGTGTGGAATTATTCCGTTGCTTGGCAAAGGTGTTGCTGTTCTTTCCTTTCCTAATTGTGCTATTTGATAAGGGTATAAATAGAAATCTCCTCTAGAAATGTTTCAGCAGCAGACAATGCTGCATCATGACCAGGTGTCAGTAACACTTGTCCTGAATAGGCACAGATGTTGTGCATTGATGGGGAGGGAGAACTGAGCAGCACGAGGCAGCAGAGAGAACATTTACACAATTAGTGTTTTTCTCTGTTTTCCCTTTCTTGCTCAGCTGGGACTCTGAAAAGTTCACAGCTTCACTTTTCCCTTTGGTTACTGTGGAGAGCCCAACCACTGAGTGATGCTGAAAGTCCCACCTTGAGCTGACTCACAGACAGGCAGCTCTAATTCCCCTGGGGGTTGCTGTGTGCAGGACACTTCTGGATGGTTCTGGTACCAACAATGTCCAAAAGCCCCAGTGTATTTATATCCAGACATTGCTAAACCCAAAAGGAAGGGCTGATACCCAATGGCGTGGGAAGAGCAGCTGGCACTGCAGGCAGAGGGATTGACAAACAAAATATCCCCAGCTTCTCAATCCACCCCATTTTCAGCACTGTCTCACTGGGGGATCTCTGCAGGTCTTGTGCATTACCTAAACACAAATTTTTCTAATTCCAGAGATGCTGCATGGCCTGGGCTGGGAATTTTTGGTAGGAACTGTGCCAGGGAAAACTGGCTTCAATCAGAACATTTTGCCACCCAGTGGAAGCCTGCACCCAAGGCATGTTCCACAAGGAACATTTGCATCCAGCAGCAGTGGCCAGGCAGGGATTTAACTGATGCTGGCTTTGGAAGGGGAATCCCAACACCGGGGCCCATCCAGCTGTGCTTGCTGCTCCTCCCCAGGGATTTCTCCTTCCCCAAAGATCAGGAAGCCTTTTGAGGTTCTCCTTCCTTTATGGGCAGGCCACGAGGGCAGAACTTTCCCGGGATTTGTTGCCAGCTTTCGGGCTTCATCCTTTGGGGCAGGATCCAGGTGGAGCCTGAGATTTTCAAGTTCCTCCTGCTCTGCACCAGGTCCCTTCTCCACTGCCAGCTGCCGTGGCACAGACAGGGCACACAGGGGCATGTCCAACCCTTTGGAATTCCCATGTGGAATTCCTCTTCATGTGGGGCTGACATGCCAAGGATGCCATGAAAAATAACCCCAAATACCAACATCTGCAGGCCACGGGAGCTGATGCTCTGCTCAGCAGGATGCTGAGGCAGCCAGAGCTGCTCCCCTGTGCCATCCCTCTGATGGTTTTGGGAACTCAGACTGAAACTTGGCTTCCCTTCAAGGCAGGACGGCCTTTCCTCTGGCAGGGCACCACTCTGGCCTTTATACAGATTTCCTGCTAATAACCCAAGCCACGTGTTTGGTTTGAAGAACCCCATTTCCTCTCGTTGCTCTGGACTGAAGCACAAAAGAAAGCAATTTCTGTTTCCCCAAGGTGCAGTGGAGTGAGCCTGGAAGGCGTCCAGGGAAAACCATCACCAGACTGGAATTATTCATTCAAGATGCATCGTACCATGACACAGAGAGAAAACTGGTGGCCCACACATGTTGCTGTAATGACATAACTTGCCCTGCTTTTCCCTGCGAGGGACATTTCCAGCGGAAGAGGTGACTCTGCATCCCTGCGGAGTGACAGGTGACACCGCGGGCACCCACGGCGCGGCAGGGATGAGCAAAGCGCCTCGCCCCGCGGGCAGCGTGCCCGGGGTCACACCCCTGTTGCACAAACCTTCCCAGGCTTCCCAACCTCCTTGCTCCAGGAAGGACTCGCTCAGCAATTTATTCCATCTGCTCCTCACCTGCTGAGTCCCTCCCTCCGCCCAGGGCTGTCCCCAGAGCATGAGAAGGTGACAGTCGTGCGTGGGCTGAGCTCTGCGGGGCAACCAGAGGACTCCTCCCGTGGGCTGCAAGGGTCAGGAGGCCAATACTCCTCTGGGGCAACTTCGGGGCTGCCCACTCCTCCCAGTATGCCCACACCCCAAAACCAGTGCCCCGCAGAGCTCTGCCACACAAGGCTGGTGCCAAAAGCCGTGATCTGAGCTGGCAGTGGGGCACATGAGGACGGAGTCATTTAGCAAACTTCGAATGCAGAAGGAAATGCAAAAAGACATTTTCCTGAGAGCTTTCACGCCCAGAAACATTCCCAGGGACTGAAGCACGCGGAACCTGCAGGCTCCTGGGGGACACGGCTCCCTGGGGAATTCCCAGCAAGCCACACCGGCAGTCACATCCACCGCTCCCTGCCGTGCTGCCGGACAGCACCGACGGCACGGAGAGAGCGGAGGGAGTGAAAATTCGGGAGCAGGCAGAGCTCCTGAGGTGCAGCTCCTCCCACGGCACCCCGGGCACCCGGCCAGCCCCGATGCCTTTCCTCTTCCTCCCTGGGACTCGCAGAGGTTGTAACTCTTCTGATCACCTCGTTACATCACTGTGCAAACACTACGTGCCGCTAATTGGGGCAGGAGCATGGGAATGCACACCGGCGTTGCAATTCCGAAGGATTACGTTGCGCTTTTCCGCTTAAGAAGCCAAACCCACTCATAAAAATACTATTCCCTGCCAACCCTGCCGGTAGGATGACTAGCCAGGAATGCATTGGATTGATTAAATAAGTTAATATTTGATTATTCTTTCACTCCAAGACTGTTTCAAGACTGAACTCTCATGGGACACAAACCCAGTGCAGCAGCAGAGAATGCCCAAAGCACCTTTTTTTTAGTGTCTTTTACCCCAAATCTCAAGTAGTACCCAGCTTTCCAAGCTCCTCCACATTCAGCCTCTGCTCTGCCGTAATTTCACAGTAATTTGGCCCCCAAATCCTCTCCGAACGTGCCCAGCCCCTGAGGAAAGCTGTGCTCTGGCACCTGCAGGTGGGGCAGCCCGGGTTTCTGACAGCAGTGACAGGGTCAGGGCAGCATCGCGCCTCACACACTCAAGGAATCCCCAGATTTCCCAGCCGCAGGGGCTGCACCGCGTTAGAACCAGGTAGCACGGAGGATGCTGAGCTCGGCATCCCTCGGGCAGCGCAGCCCGGGGTCAGCCAGGGGCCAGCCCGGCCCTGCGAGCCCCAGCGCAGGCGCGGCCGCGGCTCTCACCTCCCCAAACACCCCCGGGCTAAGCCTCGGCCAGGGCACGGACCTGCCTTCGAGGCCGCTGGAAAGCCAAACCCCCTTTCTCGGGCCCTTCCTCGCTGATTAAGTGGGGAATTTCAGACCTGAAGCTAAAATTCAAAGGTTAGTTCTCCAGACCTACAGCACGGGGCATTCCTGCGGAATTCACAGCCTTCTCGTGGGAATTGGCACTTGCAGGAGGAATGGAGCAGCGTGGAACGGGCTTGGAAGCAGCACAGCACAAGTTTGTACGGCTGGGAGCAAAGTGAGTGTCAAGGGAGAACATCTGAGACGATCTCTAGGTCTAGAGAAAGTTCTAATGGGGAGTAAAAAACAGGATAGAAAACTTAGGGTCGGACTCCCTGAATTGTCTCAAATCAGATCTCTGCAGAAGTTTGCATTAATAATAATTAATAATCCAGCAGAGCTGTAGCTGTCAGCCCAGGGACGTGTGACTGCCCCACTGGCATCCGCAGATCTTCCTGAAATCAGACACTGGGAGGGAAAGCCGCAGATTTAACCCAAAAGAAGGGAGGAAAATGAGTCAAATGGCAAAAATCTGGCAGAAACCAGTGCACAGACACTGATTTCCACCGATGAGTGATTTTTTTTTTTTTAAAGCATTCCCTGCAGGACAGCAATAAAACTTTTCAAGTCATGTACTCCACTCGTGAGCTCAGTGAAAGTAAGGAACCGTTAGTTAAAAAGAACGAGCAATAATCAGATTTACCCTCGGCGTAAGCAAGAAGGAACGTACCAGCGAGTCTCTCCAACACCCCACATTCCTAACGAGGACTGAGAGAACTCCACGGAGGCTCCGCTTGGAGGCGCGGGACGGGACCCAGGAGCGAGCGTGCCTTACCTGGCCGAGGCAGGAGCCGGGCGCTCGCAGGTTCCCGAGCAGCAGGTAGGCGGTGGGCAGCATCAGCAGCAGCACGGCCAGCAGGCACAGCAGCAGCGCGCAGCGGAGCCTCCGCAGGTCCTGGCGGAGGCGCATCCCGGCGCTTTGGCCGGCGCCGGGAGCCGCCGCCTCCGGGCCCATCTCCACCGCGCTATCCATGGCAGCAGCGCCGGGCTCGTCCTCCGAGGGAGCCGGGCACCGCCAAACCTCTTGTGGCGCCTGGCCTGCATGGAGACCCCCATTAAATAAGAGCTGCCCCGAGTGTGGGAAGGCTCCGCCGCACACGCACTCCCTCCCTCCCTCCCGAGGAATGCACCGCCTACAATAGAAACCGGCAGGGAGAGCGGGAGCACCGCGCTCCCCGCGCTGCCCGGGGCCGGCTCCTGCCTCCCGACGGCTCTGCCTCCCCCCTCTCGGTGCAGAAGGAAGCCAGGAAAGTCCCGGTGGGTGGGACCAGGATAAACCCCGCTGCTGGGCTGGATAAGCTCGCCGGCTTTTCCGCGTGGCACAGGGAACATGAAACCAATGGGAGTGAAAGTGAGAAGCTGGCGGGGAGAGAGAGGCAGAGGCGAGCGGAGCGCGGCAGTTTCTTCTTTCCCAGAGAAAGGGGAACGGGCTTTTGGGGAAGGTGAGACGACAGGAAGCAAGTGACCCCAAAGAAGGGGTCTGGTTCTCTGAAGTGTTGCTTCATCCCTTCTTTTTAGCAGAATTCACAAGAGGCTGCCCCGTTGCTCAGTGTTGCACCTTTTGCACCAAACCATCAGGGCTTAGGCCCAAAATCGGATGTTTGTCTGCTCTGGGACTCATCTTCTCCTGAATGACCGTAATTGAAAACCTTAACAAAGAACTGTGCTGTCACAGGGGTCTGTTATTGCTACTTGGAAAAGTGTGATTTTAGACAAATGATGTCAACCTTACTCATCTGACAGCTGCCATCCAGGATGGAGAGGGGCTGCTCATCTGGAGCTGATCAGCAGCACAGCCGGGAGGAACAAGCTCTGCTGGCAGCTGATGTCCAGCTGGAAGGGGCTCCAGTATCCCAGGAAAGTTCCTGCCTTGCTCCCTGCCGCTCTGCAGCCCACCCTCCGCAAGGAAATCCACTCATTTCGGAAGTGCTTGGCATGCAGATGTTGCCAGACTTACCCAGGCTGTTGAAATTGGATTTTTTTGTCCCCAGGAAAGTTCTCATTAAACCAGAAACTTTCTTTGATGTGTATGTGCACACACAGTGATGTGCAGGAACTTCTCCTTTTTCCCTGAGTAGAGAAACACGCTGGAAACTTGAACACATTTTAGTGAGAGAGGTTTGGTTTCCCCCACCTTGCCATGAAAAGTATTTCAGATTTGGCTTTTTAGAAAATAATGTCAAAGAAAGAAAACTATTTTCTCAGGCCCCAGGCTATCTGTAACATCCCTTTCCTACCAAAAACACAGTCAGCTCTTATTATTTCAATGACACTGCTAAAAATCTTGCTGTTGCAATAGTTTGGTGCAGCTCTTGATACTCTGGAGAGCTACAAGTCACGCTCTGAGCAGAACATGTGTTTTGGTCAGTGAGGCTGACTGAGGCTGCCAGCAGCAAGGACGGGATCCCTGCCAGCAGAGCAGAGAGGGAAGAGACCAGGGAAAGAGAAAGTGTGAGAGAGTAAGGAAGAAACAGTGAAAAGCAGGATGGCTAAGAGAGATAAGAGAGATGGTAAAGCATAGAATGGTTTGTGTTGGAAGGGATCTTAAAAGTCCTCTAGTGCCACCCCTGCCATGGCAGGGACACCTCCCACTGTCCCAGGCTGCTCCAAACCCTGTCCAGCCTGGCCTTGGACACTGCCAGGGATCCAGGGGCAGCCACAGCTGCTCTGGGCACCCTGTGCCAGGGCCTGCCCACCCTCACAGGGAACAATTCCTTCCCAATATCCCATCTAACCCTGCTTTCAATCAGTTTGCAACCATTTTCCCGTGTCCTGGCACACCAGACCCCTGTAAATATTCTCTCTCCATGTTTCCTGTAGCATCTTCAGGCACCGCAAGGCCACGCTGAGGTCACCCCAGAGCTTCTCCTCTCCAGGTGAACAACCCCAGCTCTCCCAGCCTTTCCTCCCAGCAGAGCTGCTCCATCCCTCTGATCCCCTGGAGCCTCCTCTGGGCTCTCTCCAGCAGCTCCAGCTCCTCCCTGTGCTGGTGCCAGGGCTGGGGCAGCTCTGCAGTGGGGTCTCACCTGGGCACAGGGGCAGAACCCCCTCCCCTGCTGCCCACGCTGGGCTCAGCCCAGGGCAGGGGGTTCAGGGGTGGCTCCTGCCCAGCCCCTCACCCAGCTCATCTTTGTAAAGCACCAAAGGCCACGTGCTCCAGTCCCAGCCAAACCACATCGCTCCTGTGAAGCCTTGGGCAAGTGACTGACTGCGTTTCCTTCCTTAATTCTTTGTTTGTTTTCATTTAGACTGTTACACCTTTGGGACAAGCACTGCTCTCTGCTTTCACTGTGCCCAGATCTTATTTCAGGGTAGGTGTGGCTCCATTTATCATCATATAAAAGAGCTCGTATTTCTGTCAAGCGCTGTGTAGAGGTGTGATTTTTTTACCTTTTTTTTTATTTCTGGTGTTCCAGTTGCGCCTTCTAGGGCAGAATACTAAAAAAACTAATACTAATATTTTGACCACGAGTGTCAAAGTTAATTTTCTCTTCACTGTGCACTCACAAAAAGCTTAAAATATATTCAAGGCATGAGCCTTGCCAGCAGATGGACACAGATATCTCCAGGGAACACCCAGGAGTTTATTTTTGTTTTATTTGCCAAGGATTTCCAGGAGAGCCAGCTCTGAGTGAAAACAGCTTGTAAGAGCTTTTATTGGCAGTGGTGACCCGCAAACCTTTGGCTGGAAGAGGATGAGCAGCCACAGCCTTGGAGAGCAGGGGCTGAGCTCTTGAGATGAGCTGGGAACAGCCTCATGCTCTGCCCTGGCTTCGAGGCCGAGCTGAGAATTCACTCTTAAGGATCCCAAGAGACGGAGTAGAAATTTTTTTCCTGTGCAGACAAGCGTGCCTGGCAGAGAGGAACCTGGGACTTGCCAGGAAGGGACTCTCTCAGCGAGGCAGCTCTGGAGCTGCCAGAAGAAACCCAGCACTGGGATGCACTGGGATGCACTGGGGTGCACTGGGATACACTGGGATACACTGGGATGCACTGGGATGCACGGGGATGTTCCCCAGCCATCCCTGGCTGCAGGACAGGGAATGGTGACCTTGGGGAACCACCATGGTCTCATCTTTCCCGTGAAGGGAGCTGGATCACGGCAGTCAGGGCACGGGCAGGGACTGTCCCGCTCGCCTGTCAGTCATGTCACATCGTGCCACATCATGCCACCCCTCACATGTCTCCTGCTGCTCCCCATTTGTCCCCAGCTCCTCTCTCAGCCCAGCCTGTTGTGCAAATTCTCCCGCTCTTGTCAGACATGTCCCAGCCTGTGATCCTTGAGTAGTTTCTACTGAGTAGAGAAATCTGCAGGGGTTACCAATAGCTGCTGCAGCTCCACAAGCTTTAAAGTGGGCAGATGTTCTGCTGGGGAGCTACTGTGGGGCTCAGAGACCTTTTTGGAGAGCTGAAAAGGTATGAAAGGAATTAGGGATCCAGAGAAAACAGCTTGGCACTGGGGCATGTCACTGCTGTGCTGCCGAGTTATCTCTGCTGTCTGAAGCACTTTTTGTTCTCCCTGCGTGTTTGTGCCTGATGTGTCTGAGGGCATTTTGTCTGAGGACAAGCTGGATCACATCTAGAGCGAGGAGAGAGCAGTGCACAGGGATGGTCTGGCAGCTGTTCTTGTCTTTGGCACAGAAAGTGCTCGGTGGATTGAATCTTTATTCATTCCTGGTGTCCGTCAGGTCCTGGCTGTGCCCATGTTTTGGGCTCGTCACGACAAAGACATGGAGGGGCTGGAGTGTGTCCAGGGAAGGGAACGGAGCTGGGCAGGGGCTGGAGCACCAGGAGAGGCTGAGGGAGCTGGGAAAGGGGCTCAGCCTGGAGAAAAGGAGGCTCAGGGGGCCCTTGTGGCTCTGCACCACTCCCTCACAGGAGGGGCAGCTGGGGGGGTCGGGCTCTGCTCCCAGGGAACAGGGACAGGAGCAGAGGGAACGGCCTCAGGCTGGGCCAGGGGAGGCTCAGGGTGGGTATAAGGAAAATTTCTTCACCAAAAGGGTTGTCAAGCCCTGGCACGACTGCCCAGGGCAGTGGTGGTGTCCCCATCTCTGGAGGGATTTAAAAGCCATGTGGATGTGGCACTTGGGGACATGGGTCAGTGGTGACCTTGGCAGTGCTAGGGGAATGGTTGGACTTGATGACCTTGGAGGTCTTCTCCAAGCTAAACAATTCCATAGTTGGATGATTCTGTGTCTGTTTTAAGTTTTGAAGCTTGCAGTGGGCAGGGAGAAAAAGTAATTCAGCATTCAAAGCCCATTTCACAGATTTTCTAAGGCTTTTCAAAGTTATTTTTGTTCACTGTGTGGGGAATGCTTCATGTTTTATCTGCTGACTCCTGAGAGACTCCCCCACGGAAAGACAAAGCACAGAGCATCCCTCAGCTGGGAGCAGAGGGGGGAATCAGGTGGGAATTTTCTCCTCTTGATCTCATCATTTCCTTCCTGCTTGGATCATCTGGAGTCTCCCACCAGAGGCTTCACGTGTCAGAGGTGCAGCGGGGCTGCAGGGAGGCAGAGGGGTGGGAGGGCTCCTCCTGGCACCATCAGCTCCGGGAAGGGCAGTGCTGTCACCCGTGCTGAGAAGGGTTTCTCGCGGGCCCGAGCAGGTGAGGGGGTGAGTCCCTTGCCCTTGCACAACGCCCGACCCCCGGCAGGGCAAACCCAGCTGCTGTGTGGAAACGTTCCCCGGCTCGAGCAGGTTTGCCAGCGGGAGGAGATGGGGACCAGCCCCTCCGGCACCCCTTGCACCCCTTGCACCCGAGCAGCTGGGGTGACGCGAGACAGGAAGGAGTGGGAGGCTGCGGGCTGGTTCCCCACTCGCCGCCGTGTCCCTCATGTCACCTCCCAGCTCCGAGCAGCTGCAATGCTGCTCCTGCTGCCACTGTGACCTCCCAGCTCCAAGCGGCTGCAATGCTGCTCCTGCCACCGTGACCTCCGAGCAGCTGCAATGCTGCTCCTGCTGCCACTGTGACCTCCCAGCTCCGAGCTGCTGCAATGCTGCTCCTGCCGCCGCTCTCCCTCCCACGCACACCGGCGAGGCTCGGGCTGGGCGGTGCTGCCGAGGTGTCGGCAGGAATGTCATGGCCCAAAGGGATGCTACTCCCACGTGTCCCCGGCTCCCGCCGCGGCTGCGGGGGTGGCAGGGGTTCCAGGGACTCCGGGAGAGCCTCGCAGGGGAAATCCTGCTCTGTTTCTTGTGGGACGAGAGAATGACACGGACAGCCTGGAATTGCTGTATGTAGAGTGGCTGCACAGGACACCACGTTTGCTGGAGCTTTGCGAGGAAGTTTGGCACTGTCAGGCACAGCTCAGCTGGACATTCCCCATCCATTCCGGCTCGGAGCAGGAAGCTGGCTCTGTGGCGTGCTCCCTCCGTGGTCCAGGGCTTTGTTCCCCTCCGTGCTGTTGGCAGCCCCCAGCAAAGGCTCCAGCGAGGGGGAGCCTTGACTCTGCCCCAGCCCCCCTGGGTGTCCATCGGCAGCAAACCACAGCTGGCTGCTGTTGTGTGGACGTCAAGGGGTTGCTGAGGATACACGGAACAGCATCAGAGAAACGTGGTTCTATGTGACAAACGCAGAAACAGAGGGAGAAATTCTGGTTATACACTGCAGTTCCTGGTGATTCCGTAGAAAGGATTATATGGTGTGGAAGAACGACTCGGTCACTGACTTTCACACGTCACAGCTGGGCACAGCTGGACTTCCTCTTTCCCTTGGCCTTGTTTGGGAGTGATGCAGCCAGAGCTGCCCAGTGTGAGCAATGGGATCACAGGATCTTGCAGCTCGCAGGCTCCAGACTCCGAATTTCCCGAGCAGGGCAGTGGTGACGTAGTCTGAGCTCGCAGTCACGGCCTGCAGAGCTCTAATGCACTTAAGCTCTCCAGCTCAGTCTGCCAAGGAAGGATTGTGAGTGATCCCTGTTTCCCTTTTAACACAGGCCTTCAAGTTTTAGGCTGCTGCTGCCATGGGAAGTGAGTGCTGTAAAATCCCCGGGGGTGGGAATTGTGTTCTTTCCCTCCAGGGATGCCCCATGTTTCCCCAGACAAAGCCTGCTGCTCCCATAGGCACCAAATCTGCCAAAACACTGCCAGGCGTGGCTGGAGTGCCAAGTGGCACAGCCGTGTGCCAGCTGGGCAAAGGAGCCAGAGCTGAGCACAGCCAGGGTGCCATTCCCGTGCTTGTACTTCCCTGAACTGCAGAGCATCGAGCCAGGGTGCCATTCCTGAACTCCTGCTGCCCTGAACCTCAGGAGACTGAATCAGGGTGCCTTTCATGAGTTGCTGCTCCCCCAAACCCCAGGGCATTGAGCCAGGGTGCCATTCCTGTACTCCTGCTCCCCCAAACCACAGGGCATCGAGCCAGGGTGCCATTCTCGTGTTCCTGTCCCCCCAAACCTCAGGACATCGAGCCAGGGTGCCATTCCTGTGTTCCTGCTGCCCTGAACTTCAGGACATTGAATCAGGGTGCCATTCATGAGTTGCTGCTCCCCCAAACCACAGGGCATCGAGCCAGGGTGCCATTCCCATGTTCCTGCTCCCCTGAACCACAGAACATCAAGCCAGGGTGCCATTCCCGTGTTTCTGCTGCCCTGAACTTCAGGACACTGAATCAGGGTGCCATTCATGAGTTGCTGCTCCCCCAAACCACAGGGCATCGAGCCAGGGTGCCATTCTCATGTTCCTGTTCCCCCAAATCTCAGGATATCAAGCGAGGGTGCCATTCCCATGCTCCTGCTCCCCTGAACCACAGAGTATCGAGCCAAGGTGCCATTCGCGTGTTCCTGCTCCCCCTTAACCACAGGGCATCACCAAATCATGCAGGAACCCTTTCACAGGAGGCAAAATTTCCGAAGCAAACCCCAGATGGTTCCTAAAAGCTCAGTGAGGAAGGATTCTTTGCACGTTCAAAAGGGGATTTATGGATTTTATTAAGTTCATCATGGAAATTTTGTGTCAGATCCGAACCTTTTCCACTGTATTTCTGATTTAGCTGCAGCCTTTGTCCAGTGGGTTGAAAAACCCACTCAGAAGGGAAAAGGTTCAAACGTGGGGCTTGGCTCAGTGGCCCAGGAAGCAGAGAGGTGGCTGTGGAGGCACAGAGGGAATGACCCCGCTAAAGCAGAGCCCTCTGACTAACATGGGCTGTAAAATCCAGCCTCTAATCCTGGTGCTCTGGGGAACACAAAATGGTCCGTGGTGCACAGGGGGCTCACACCCCATCAGTCGCTTGGCCCCGATCCAGGTCCAGGCCCTGGCCAAGGGCAGAGTCAGGAAAGAGAAATCAGCACCAATTTTCCTCAGGACCTCGCTGTCCTTCTGTGCATGTGGAGAGAGCGAACTTCAGCTTTCACATCTGGGAGTAATTAATGACTTCCCATGTGCCAACAATTTCCTAGCACTGATCTGACCCTGTTTTTCGCTTGAAATGAGCAATGCCATTGATTTATTCCTTGTTTAGCCATCTCCTGCCACACTTCCGTTATCATATAATTTGCCCTTTTGTGCCATTTTTTCATGGCTTTATGGCTTACTTTGGGAGAGGTTTATGGATCATTTCCCATCAGGTAAATAAACAAAGACAGGGCCAATACCCTCCACTGGGATTTATTTCAGTGCTCTCCTTCCCAGGAGAAGCACCTGACTCTTGTGAGTCTTATGATGTGTCCATCTGTCTATAAAATTTGTTTGTGAGCATGGTGATACCAAGAAAGCCCTTGTTTGGGTGGGGAGAATGCAATTAATAACTCAGTTAAATGCAATTAATTGAATGTAATTAATAATTGTGCAGGAAGAAACCCAGTGCTCTCCTGCTCTCTCTGGTTCTGGGCAGGATGACCAGCGTTGAGCAGAGCAGGATTTTACAGCTTGGTTCACAATGAGTGAACATCAGAGGAACCCACACGTAAATTTTATGATCAGGTCTTTATGGCCACCATCAACTGAACCAATTAAATTCACAGAATCCCAGTTCTGGGTTGTAAGGGGCCTTAAAAATCCTCCAGTTCCAACCTCCTGCCATGGGTAGGGAGATTTTCCACTATCCCAGACTGCTCCAAGCCCCATCCAACACTTCCACAGATGAGACATCCACAGCTTCTCTATGCAACCCATTCCAGTGTCTCATCACCCTCACAGTAAGGAATTTTTTTCTAAAAATAATGCATTAAATAAATTGAATTAAAGCTAGGATTAATTAAATTAATGCTAGGATGGGTTCTAGCACTCAGTAAAAATTTAAACCAGCCAGAGAGAGGGTAAAACCCCCGCAATATTCCCCCTCCCCATTAAGGCTGTAGAATTCCTTTCTGTAGGATTTTGTGGATGCTGAAAATTTTCACGGCTTCAAGCACATCCTGGATATGTTTATAGAAGAAGAGTTCTTTGTGGGGACGAAATACTCAGGATTTGTGTGTCTCAGGAAAGTTCCTGTGCATGGGATTGCTGGAAGCTGAGGGGAGGTTTTTGGGAGGTTTTTTGATGTATCCACATCTGCACTGGAGCTGGGAAGATTTGGGACCTGTGGAAAAGCCCCTGTTGGAGGTGTCCAGCTGTGGGTAGCGGACAACAGACGGTGCTGGGACATTTCTGGAAGTTACTGCACCGTGACTCCCTGATATTGGCTGCTTGTCCTGGCTCCAGTGGGAGGAAATAGATGGAATCTCTGTGCCAGGTGCCGAGGCTGGAGCTGCAGAGCGGTGTGGGGGCAGCCTGGGCCCAGCAGAGGATGGGATGGCCACGCTCAGCCTGCTGCCCTTTTGATCAGTATTACAGAGTCACAATCATGGGATTTCCTCAGCTGGAAGGGACCCACAGGATCATCCAGTGCAACCCCTGGCCCTGCCTGCTCTGCGGGCACTGCCCCTGCCTGTGCTGCACCTGAGGGTCCTGCAATAAATACCCAGGGAAAAATCCCTTTTTCCCCTCTAACCGTGTTTGGCTCTTCATTTTAGGACCAGGGAAAGGCATCACTGGAATCACAGAATATCCTGAGCTGGAAGGGATCCCCAAGGATCATCCATTTCAGTCCCTGGCCCTGCACAGACCTCCCAGCACCCTCACCCTGGGCATCCCTGGCAGCGCTGTCCAAACGCTCCTGGAGCTCCGGCAGCCTCGGGGCCGTGCCCATTCCCTGGGGAGCCTGGGCAGTGCCAGCACCTCTGGGGGAAGAACCTTTCCCTGCTCTCAGCCTGAGCCTGCCCCAGCCCAGCTCCAGCCGTTCCCTGGGTGCTGTCCCTGTCCCAGAGCAGAGCTCGGAGCTGCCCTCGGGAGGAGCTGCAGCCCCCGGGGAGCTCTGCCCTCAGTCTCCTCTTCTCCAGCCTGAACAAGCTTCTCCTCCAGGCCCTTCTCTGTGTAATAATTACACATTTCCTGCTCACAGCCTTTCAGCCCACTTCATGTCCTTTCCAGAAAGCCGATCCTTCGAGTTTCCCAGGTGGGATGGGGCAGAGTATCCCTGGGTGGGTTTTGGCCGCCGTCTCGTGCGCCCAGCGTGGGAGACACCTCGCTTGTATCGCCCTTCCCCTCCCTCCAACACACCCTTTCTGTTGGCTGCAGTTCTGAAGAAGCTGCTTGCCCACACAAAACTCTTACTGAAATGAGGGATTAAGAAATAAAGGCACTTAGCAGAGGCCAGGGTGTCAGCCTGCTGAAAGCGCTGTTCTTCAGGAGCTGAGCTCCAAACCAGTGTTCTCAGAATCGTGATGTATCATGAGAATTTCAGTGTTCCAGGTGGAAACACCGCGGGAAAGTACTCAAGACTAGTTTGGAACTTCTAAATCTCTGAAGCAAATCTGTGTATCAGAAACAAAGCAGGCTGGGAAAGGCACATGGTTTGTCCATGAAATTTTTTTCAGGCTGATCTTATTGTTTCAGCCTCCCTCTCTCAGAGGCTCCACACGAAACTGCATCATTTTAGGTCTTTTCATTATTTCAAGGGGATTTTACTTCTATTGACACTGAGATTACAAACCCACCACAGGTACTTTTTCGTGGAATGTGAAGTACAGACAAACAACTGTAGTTTGTTATTCTGACCCTGAGAAGAAGCAGACACTAATCCCAGCCAGGGTAGAGCTCCTACAGTTTACCTTGCAGTGGGATAATGGCTTATTGTTTATTGATCCTCCTCCTGTAAAAAATACCCTCATTTGTTAATGAAAGCAAATCTTTCATGTCAGCAGAGCCCAAATACTGCTTTGCAGAGATGAGAAACACCAGATTGTTGGGCGGACAACAAAGCACAATGAATTTCTTTGTGCTTCAAGACTTTTTGTCTCTCCCTCTTTTTCCTGGAGAGCAGTGGAGAACCACTGGAAGTGCTGCCAGGCTCACAGGAGATGCTCAGCTCTGGGGGGACAGTGACCTCTCAGGGGCAGCCTTTTGCCAGGTGTGTCCATATGTATTTGCAGGGATGTCAATACATATTTCGATCAGGAAGGGTTATGTTTCTTTTTAGCCAAACCAGCTTTAAACTGAGCCTCCATGACCCAATGTACGACTTGAGAGCAGTTGTCGGGCAGCATTAAGGCTCTTTCCATCCCTCCATCCATCCATCCATCCATCCATCCCTCCATCCATCCATCCATCCATCCATCCATCCATCCATCCATCCAGCCATCCATCCATCTATCCATCCATCCCTCCATCCATCCCTCCATCCATCCATCCATCCATCCATCCACCCATCCATCCCTCCATCTATTTATCCATCCATCCCTCCATCCATCCCTCCATCCCTCCATCCATCCATCTATCCATCCATCCATCCATCCATCCAGCCATCCATCCATCCTTCCATCCATCCCTCCATCCATCCCTCCATCCCTCCATCCATCCATCCCTCCATCCATCCATCCATCCACAAAGTGCTGAGCTTGATTTTTGTCCCTGGAAGTTGCAATGTGTGTGCCAGATAATGTGTGATTCTGGGATTTGGGAGGGTGGTTCAGCCCAGAACGCAGCCCATGCAATTAAAAAAGGGACACTGCATACATTCTGTGAGGTCTCACGAGTCTCCACGTGAGTGGACAAATTCTACTCATGGTGAGCAAAGAAAAACACAACCTCCTGGGCTGTGAAAACCACAGCCTGCCGGGATGAGAGGTGAGTGCACGGAAATTACAAAGGGGCAGAGGAAATTATTGTCATCTTGCAGAAAATATGTTGTCATGGCTTTGAATGCAGAAGTGACACAAGTGTGAATGAAGAGGGACAGGCTCCAGCCTTCAGTTCCCTCAGGCTTTGCGGTTTTTCATGCTGAACAGATTCAGGGATGATAAAAAAACCTGTGGGAGCTGCACAGAAGTGCAGAATCCTTTGAGTTTTACAGAAGTACAGAAGAACCACGTTAGCTCCAGGCAGCATTGATCTTGTCTGTGTGGCTTCTCCCTGTGAAGTGCTGGGTCAAAATTATCTCCCCAGGCCTCTCAACACCTGGGAAATTATTGTCCAGAGGAGCTGTGACTGCCCCTGGAAGTGCCCAGGGCCAGGTTGGATGGACTTGGAGCACCCTGGGATAGTGAAAGGTGTCCCTGCCCATGGCAGGGAAATGGAACTGGATTATCTTTAAGGTCCCTTCCAACCCAAACCAGTCTATGATTCTCTG
This sequence comes from Daphoenositta chrysoptera, assembly GCA_013397915.1. Classification (NCBI taxonomy): domain Eukaryota; kingdom Metazoa; phylum Chordata; class Aves; order Passeriformes; genus Daphoenositta; species Daphoenositta chrysoptera. The sequence goes on from VZRO01002903.1 coordinate 148,640, forward strand.
AAATGCAGCTATTATAGGAACAATTCACGAGAGCTGCTTTTCTTGGGCAGATCAGACCTACTTTTCTTGAGCTGATGCCCAAAAACAGTTGAAGAAAACTGTAGCTTCCCCAAAGGAAAAAACCAGCACATTCCTGAGATGCAGGATTTGGACAGGAGGAAAGCTGGGAAGCTCCTCCTGGTTGTTTGAGGTGACATTTGTGAGGAGGGAAATCTCCTACCTGGACAGTTTTGTGTCCTGCCAGGACAAAATATGTTTGCATTCACATCTTCCAAAGGAATTGCTTTGGAATTCATCATTTGATGTAAGCTTTCGATTTGGGGCTCATAATTGGGACTGTTTGAAGAACTGGGATTGGTTGGAAGAGTTAATCAAGTGAATAGATGAGAATGTGCCTTCATCTTACACTGCCTAATACTGACCTGGGACAACAGAGAGCTGCACTTGCAGAGGGTTCAACCCCCAGATACTGATGAGGGAGAAAATAACTGCACCAAACATCAGTGCAGACCACAAAAATGAGCAGCAATAGGATGGGATCTCTCCAGGGAAGTGCCTGACCCCAGGTCGTTGTGCAGAGGGGCTGCATGACCCAGCTGCTGCCATGAGCTGCTCAGGGAAGTTCCCATCCCTGGAAGAGCGTGGTCAAGGTGGAGACAGGCTTGAACTAGGAACACATCTGCTTTTGTGGGTGGATGTGGCAGCAGGATGAGAGGGCAGCGTGGGAGGAGCAGATCTGGGGAAGAAACGATGGCCGAATGTCATGGCCAGCCTGGGCAGAAGGACCTGGTGGAGGTTTGTGGCTGGTTTTAGGCTTAGAGGGGCTGAGGGCGGAAAATGAGACTGTCACATCCGAGGAAGGCGCTTCCAGCAGCTTGAATGCGGCTGGATGAAGCCTGCTCTGAGACCACCGTGTTTTGGTAAAAGTCCTGGTGGGATGGGGATGGAGATGCCGCTCGGAAGGCGCTGGGGATGGGGCAGAGAGGAGCTGGCGGTGCTGCGGGGGTGGCTCCCCTGGCAGCGCTGGCAGGCGGTTCTGCCCTGTCAGCTCCGTGCGGGCAGGGACAGCCCGAGCGCGGCAGGAAGGAGACTTGTCGGGACAGCCCAGCCTGGGATGCAAGATTTGGGTAGGAGTCTGTGCAGGCTCACCCTCCTGGCTGCCTTCTGAGGTCAGGAGTTTGCTGCTTCTTAATTGGGCCGAGGCAGTTCATTAGTCAATTCCTGAAACTTTTCAACAGCTCCCAGTTCCCTCCTCTCTTCCCGTGGGATCTCCTGGCACAGTCTCGCCTGTGGGATGAGGAGCCAGCCCTGAGCATTGCGCAGTGGCTTTGTGGGTGAGCCGCACTCAGTCCATGAGCACGCTGAAGGACACCGCAGGAGCAGGATGGCTGCACCCCCGGAGCTCCAGGATGTGCTCCAGGTGTGGACATGCAAATGAGGAAACAGGGACATCATGTTCTCCACTGCGTCCACGAACCTGGAAAAGTGATGTAACAGCCCTCACCTCCCAGCCCTGCTGTTTGGGCAAAGCCAGTGAGTCAGGGACCTCTGGGGAAGAGCAGAGATGTTTTGCACCGAGCATCGGAGCCGAGATTTCCGGTGGGTGAAATAATGGACTTTGCTAGAGTACAGCAGTGGCTCGTGGAAAGATCTATTGACACAGGATGTGACTCTGCCTCCGTCCAAATGAATTCTTGACTACCTGATAAGGCTGATAGCAGCTAATTAAAGCTCATGACTTTTGTGGAGCTGACCTCTGGGCTCTAGTAGGCAGGAGAAGTTATAGGTTAACCTGTACAGAAGTCAAGCAGTAAAATTTACTCTCTCTCTCTTTTCTTTTCTTTTTTTTTTTTTTTTTAAACTGGGATCAAAGAATTATTTGAAAACCTAAATTCTCTAAGAGCTTCATATTTTTTCCCACTTGCAGCTTCCCTGGTATAGCAAAATAAAAGGACAGTGTGTGAAAGGTGTTATGTAGGGAAAATGCTGAGAAACAGATGCTCAGCTTAATGGCACAGTCTGTGCTTTATCACAGAATTATTCCTAATCCTATACCTAATTATACCTACAGGTTTTACTGCAAGTGCTTGTCATTTCCCAGGTTAAACATCAGCATGATTTTGTACTGCCACCTAAACTAATTGTTACTTACACACAGCTGTCAGGACATAATGCTTGGCAAAATGTTCTGCCTCCGGAATGTTCTATCGGCTGATCTGCTGGGATTCGAACCCTATAAATTAACACACTGCCACTGACAGCTGGAAGAATTTTTGTATTTTTGAATCTTTTAGTGTAGAGAATGCAGGAATGTCGTGGATAACTGCAGGTCTCTTGTGAAGAAAGGTTGTTCCCTGGTACTCTCCCCCATTCAGTTATTTAAGGCAAATCACTTCTGGTTTTACACTGATCAGTAAAAACCTGGTCTTGGTAATCTAAAACCAGAAGGAAGGTGAGAATGTAGGCTGGGGGAGAGAATAATTCTGTTAGACCAAAAATCCTGGGGATATTCTGGGGAAATATCAGGACAGAAATACTTGATGTTCCATATCTAATTTCCCCTGTGAACTGCCCTGTGGCTCACACACCAATCCTTTCAATTCTGGCCATATTAGAGCAGTGATGTGGCCTCACAGAGCCACTCCAGCCCCAAACCTGTCCTGCTCCTCCAGGCACAGAGTGACTTCCCAGTGCCAATCAATTCCCTGTTACACCCAGCTCCACGGGTGGGAAGGGGACAGGGACAGGGGAGGTTGGTGGGAGGTGCTGGAATGCTGCCAGGGTGAATGAAACCAAATGCAGAAGGGTTTTAGCTTCTTTTCCTCATCCACTTCTTTTCTATTTTGTCTCACTACTGCCAAGGTGCAGAATGGGGACCAGGGCATTCAGGAATACCTGGGGAATCTGAGCAACACAGATTAGGGGGTCAGTTGGGAGTAGTGGGAAAGGCTCTGTGGTGTAAGACTCACTAAACAATGAGGGAAGCGACGCAAATCACACCCTGCCTCCCTCCCTGCTGCTGTCATAGGTGGATCAATCAAGAATAAAATGGTTTCTAAATCTGCAGAATAATTTTGCCCTGTGTTGTCATCTCTTTGTTGGGTACAAGATGGTATCAGCTGTAGTGGAAGGACTAATGCCTGTTTCTCTGTAATTATTTTTGATTAAACTCGCCTCTCCTGTTGCCGGAAGATGAGTTGTTGTGGAAAGCTTTAACATCTGTCTGCAGTGTGTAATAAAACTCTTCCATTTGCAGAAATGTCATGCAGGCTGCCATGCCATTCCCAGCAATTTTGCCTATTATCTGAAATTGTGAAGTATAGCAAGTGGGGAAAACATCCTAAATAATCTCATTTCCTTGAATAAGCAATGGTCTCGAGAAAATGAAGCTGTAGAAAACCACAGGAGGATCATCACAGTGACTTCTACAGCTTTCGGCAGAACAGTCTTGATAAATAAAGACAAATGAATCATCTGTGTGTGTTCATTTGGAGCAGATGCTGGATGAAAGATGCCCCAGTGCTTCCTTTATCCTGTTCCACTGAGCCTTCAGCGGAACAGCCTTTCCCACCTGATGGGAGGAAAAGAAGGAGCTCAAATCTTGAAGCTGTTCCTGCCTCCTTACCTAATTTAGAGACACCTCTGTTTTTTTTGTCCATCAATTTGTTGGGACACAATTTCCCTCATCTCAAATTCCTCACCCCCCTTGTTCTCTGGGTCATTCCAGGAACATATATTTACAATGATGAATAAATATTCTTCCAGCCTTCAATCCCAAATTCTCAGTAGGATGTCTCACCACCGAGCCCTCTGGATTTTGAAGGTGCAACCTCAAGTCTTGGGCATTCAAGGGCAAAATCTCCCTCTCTGAATCATCTGGGACTGGTGTTTGGAATGAGTAATGGAAGGGCACTTGGGATCGTGTGGTATCAGTGCAAGGAGAGTAATATTGTGTTTAATGGAATTATGGACCTTGGAAGAGAAAAACTAGGGAATCAGGTAGAAAGACTTCTCTTTTATCTAGATCAAGATTCTTTTTTTATTTTCCTCCACGCCTTTCTCAAATTGGCCTTGCAGCTCCTGGCTCCGCTCTGGCTCCGCTCGCTGCTCGTCCCCACCCTGCAGAGCCCTTCCCGTGGGTGCCAAGCAGTCGGTGCCACCCCTCAGTCACGGGCCCAGCCGTGCCCGGCTGCTGCCAGCGGGCAGCAAACACGAGCTGGGTGAGCAGCTCTCAGCGTGGGGCTGCTCTGCTGGCAGGGAAGTCACCCGGCTCCTGGAAATCACCGGCACCCCTTGCACAATCCCTGGCACGCAGGGCCCGCGGTGACGTGCCAGGAGCCACGCTGGGCTCAAGTGTCAGGGGATGGCCGTGCAGCCACCCGGGGAGCCCAGCACAGCCCTGCCACCCCGGGGTGACCCTGGGCCCCCAGCCAGACCAGCCCTGCCTTGTGCTCTCGGGGTGTCCAGCTCCCCTCCGCGCTGGGCCACGGTCATTTAAGGGATCGTGGTCTTTGGGAAAGGCTTTCACACGTGGCTGGAGAGCTCTGTGTGTTCCAGGGCTTTGGAGTGCTTGGTATCCAGGGGTTTTTATTGTCATTGCATGGAAGAGACAGTCAGGGATAACATGAGCTGTCACAGGATCCCAGACCGGTTTGGGTTGTAAGGGACATTCATCTCATCTCATCCCATCCCACCCCTGCCATGGCAGGGACACCTCCCACTGTCCCAGGCTGCTCCCAGCCCCAATGTCCAGCCTGGCCTTGGGCACTGCCAGGGATCCAGGGGCAGCCACAGCTGCTCTGGGCACCCTGTGCCAGGGCCTGCCCACCCTCCCAGGGAAGGATTTCTTCTGTATACGGAACCTAAATTTCCCTTCTTTCAGTTTGAAAGCGTGTTTGTCTCTGGCACCTCTGTAGCAGCATGTCCAATTGAAGGGGATCCAGGAAATCCAGTGAGGATTGCTCGAGGTGTGGAGAATGCAGGCAGCATCAGGCACAAACACATGCAGTGTGTGGCTAGAAGATGATTACAGGGCTTCTTTGAGACCTACTACAAAAAATGTCCTTGAGAGAAGGAAAGTACACAGAACTGATCAACAGCTTAAAAAGAAGCCTAAAAAAAAGCTTAAAGTCGTGTATTCTGCACTGGCCAGTTGCTCTTCTTCTCTGGGCTTTGAGTTTAAAATAGGAAAATACAGGCTGGGATTCTGGGCTTATTTGCCATAATCATTAAGGTTGGAATAGACCTCCAAGGTCATTGAGTCCAACCTTTGTGAAGCACTTGATGATTTAATCAGAAATTGTTATTACTAATATTACTACTCTTAATATTACTACTGGCATTGTTATTGTTGTTGTTATTATTATTATTAAGTAAGTTTCTTCAATGGCAAACATTTTAAATGCTAATAATATTTTCAGCTGTAATATCAGTGCTGTTTAGATTAATCTCTGCTGTTTAGGATTGCAGATTGAGGACAAAATTACTTTTTAAAATCTTCCCAGGTTGCATAACACAAAAGTTTTGCTGTTTAAAATGATGGCTGGGAAGAAGAGAACCAGCAGAACTTATCCTGCAAAGAGGGTGAGATGCAAAACCTCAATCCCAAGGTGCATCCAACCCTTGGGACATCACACTGAGCCATGTCAGATCTAAACAGAATCTTTCTGATCAAAATATTTTCCCTGTGGACAGAAATTTTGCTTGAATGAACTGAAAACTTGGAGGAATTATGCTGTTTTTTCAAGAATAAACATCCATAGTTTTCATTTCAATGATGTTTGATTGTCCTGTTTCAACTTAGTTTGACTAAATTTCAAATTAATAAAGCTTTTCTCTGTTTTGGTAAAAATAATCATAAAAAAAATCTTGACTCTACTGAAGTTCAATAATAGACAAATTAAAGAATTTTATTCAGGGAATAATTTTCAGCTTTTCATTCTGTACTGGAAGAAAACAAAGTGAAACATCTGAACATGGCCCACAGAAAGGAAATTTCAAGTATCATCTCTGTTTAGCAGTGGCAAGATCAAACCTGTGGCTGTCACACCATGAGACAGCTCCAGTGAGAAAAGAGTGATTTTTAAGAAATACAAACATCATTTTCACAGAATACGCACAAGCACATTTCCAGAGTTGTCTCCTATGTCCCGATTTCCCTGGTCACAAACAATTGTTGCAATATTTTCCTCTGCAGAGCCTTTATCTATTGGTTGCTTTAGAAAAAGGATGTGCTAAAAAATAGAAGCAAAGTTTTGAGCTGTTTCATGGTAAAATGGTGCCATCAGCAGAGTGTCTGTGAGATGAACCCAATGGCACAGTCATGGGTACATGGCTGTGATGTGAGTCCAAGGATCTCAGGCCATATTTGTCATAGTTCCTATTACCAGCCCATGTTCCAAATGTTGGTTGGGGTTACTTAGAGGGAGCTGGACTAGACCCCAACAAACACCCAAACCTCTGATCTTCATCACTTCTCAGCTGGCCTTCCTCACTTTTGTTTTGAGAAACCTGGGAGTGTCTAAATGCAGGAATTCCAGAATTTGGGTCTGAGGTCAGACACACATTGGATTTCCCACAGCTGGGTTGATGGGTTGTTTTACCTTTGGATACTTCCCCCTGTGCCATGTCGAGGTCTCCTTGAGAAGCTCTGAGAGCTTGAAGGCTCCCCCAGCATGAGCTGCAGCCAGAGGAGCTGGGGACAAGCTCCTGAGCCCAGCTGGGCCCTCGGAGCCACACAAAGCTGGCCCTGTGTCTGCTGGGACCAGCTGGGGGTGTTTGGTCACCAGAGTGCCCCTGTGCCCAGGTGAGACCCCACTGCAGAGCTGCCCCAGCCCTGGCACCAGCACAGGGAGGAGCTGGAGCTGCTGGAGAGAGCCCAGAGGAGGCTCCAGGGGATCAGAGGGATGGAGCAGCTCTGCTGGGAGGAAAGGCTGGGAGAGCTGGGGTTGTTCACCTGGAGAGGAGAAGCTCTGGGGTGACCTCAGTGTGGCCTTGCAGGGCCTGAAGGAGCTGTGAGAAAGATGGAGAGAGACTCTGTCCAAGGGCCTGGAGTGCCAGGACAAGGGAGAACGGCTGCAAACTGAAATACAGTGGGTTTAGATGGGATATTGGGAAGAAACTGTTCCCTGGGAGGGTGGGCAGGCCCTGGCACAGGGTGCCCAGAGCAGCTGTGGCTGCCCCTGGATCCCTGGCAGTGCCCAAGGCCAGGCTGGACAGGGCTTGGAGAAACCTGGGAGTGGAACTCGATGATCTTTAAGGTCCTTTCCAATCCAAGCCATTCTGTAACTCTGAGCACAAGCTGTCCTTTTCTGCTCCTCTGGGGTGCTGTCTCCCTTCTCTCCCAGCTGGCAGCTCCTGAGCGAGCCCAGGATTTTCAAGATCACTTGTGTTGAAATGAGTCCCATCTGGTCACTGCAGCTTGGGGACATCTGAGGCTTTGTTGTGGTGCTGATGGCAGCATCCCATCTCCTCCACACGAGTTCCCACCAGCTGACCTCCCCCGCCGTCCAGCACTGTGTGAGAGGTGGCTGATTGTGAATCAGAAGTTTTCGTGCATCACAAACTTTCCTGTGGTCGCTTTGAACACTTTACAGGAAGGACACTTGGTGACAGCCACCCATTCATTGCACATTTCCTGAGGGGAATGAATGTTCTGGGGACACAGCTGATGAGCACAGCATGCAAGGACTCCGTGTGGCCCCTGGTGAGGATCTGGTCTGTGATTAACGCAGATCAGAGGATTGATGAAGTTGGAAAATGTTTAGGAAAAATTTCAATTTTAGTTTTTGTTTTGGTTGAAAGGCAAGATTCACTTTTCTTACTTTGCAGGTGGAGCAGAGCCAGTCCTGCTTAATTCAGGAAGGTCTTCAGCCATGATGGAAAACTTCCCAAAGATGAGAGGAAAGTTCCAGAAATAGAACAAAGCTTGATATTCTTGCATTATTATTCACATTTCCAGTGAAAAATACCTGCTTCCATCTCTGGATGCAATTTGCATAAAGATGCAGATGGAAAAAAAAAAAAGTAGTAAAATCCTGGAATCCCACGCATGTGACCACATGGGCTGAAAATCCCATTGCTTGCCTCAACACACCCTCTGCAAAGTGTTTCCTCTCCTCCTTCCACTGCATCTGGAGGTGGCTGAGAAGGCCACCCCCACGCAGAGAAACTCTCTGCAGCTCCTTGACGTGGGCGGCACTGAGGAATGACGTGGGTGGGACAGCTGCAGGGAAACCCGGAGCTGCCAGAGGAAAAAAGGGATTGAAAATAAACTTTTTTTTTTTGTTTTTTTTCCCAAGTACTTGAGCTCGGAAGGAATGCAGAGAGAGACATTATAATTATGGCAGGGTGACACTGCTCATCTGGCCCAGGGAGGGGAAAACACCGAAATCCAGGGAGGAGGAATTCCAACTTGTTGGCAGCTGGCAGTGCTGTCGGGTTTGTGGCAGTGCTGGTAAAATTGGGACTGCTTATTCCCAATCCAAGGAAATCAGTGGAGGGAGTTCTACAGCTTTTGGTAAAGATTCCACTCAGGCCTCATTGCACCAAATTGATGACAAAACCAGGTGGTTTCTTTTGATCTTGTTAAAAGTCAGGAGGAGAGAGGCCAGAAAACCAAGGGGTGTGGTTAGACCTCTCCACTTGGTGAGAGTGAGACTGTGTTGGGAATGTAATGTCCATTTCTGGGTCAGGAGAAGGGAAGGGAAGGGAAGGGATGGGATGGGATGGTATGGGATGGGATGGGATGGGATGGGATGGGATGGGATGGTATGGGATGGGATGGAATAGCATAGCATAGCATAGCACAGCATAGAATAGAATAGAATAGAATAGAATAGAATAGAATAGAATAGAATAGAATAGAATAGAATAGAATAGAATAGAATAGAATAGAATAGGAATAATCTCAGTTGGGAAAAACTTGCAAGGATGATCTCCAGATCCAACTGCCAGACTCCTTTAGGGCTGACCAAATGTTAAAGCAATTTTTTAACGGCATTGTCTAAAAGCCTCTTAAACATGGCCAGGCCATTCCTCTCCAGGAATTCTGGTCCACACTCTCTGTTAAGAAATGATTCCCAATGTGGAGTCCAAACCTGCCCTGATGCAGCTTTGAGCCATTCCCACACATCCCATGCCAGGGAGCAGAGATCAGCACCTGCCTCCCCACTTCCTACAGGCCCTGTGGAGATGCTCAGGGTCCTGCCCAGCACAGCCTGGGAGATGTTGAGGAACATCTTTGGGTTTTTTGGCAAAGGGGAGCCAAAAAGTCCTGGCGGTGCCAGCTAATGCACTCAGGGGTGATTCACAGCCATCAACTGCCTTTAGGAGCTTGCTGATGGAGTTTAGGGTAACCTTTTCACTCAGAGGGTGATAGAGCTCTGGAACAGGCCCTCAGAGAGGCGTCCAAAACGCTTCCCTGGGGAAATGTCAGGACTTGGTCAGGGAAAGCCACAACCAAACTGATCTTGTGCCAGTGCCAGTCTTGCTTTGAGCAGGAGGGTGGGCTACAGATCCCCAAAATCTGGTCCAGCCAAAATACATATTTATATCCACATCTAACTCTTTCAGCCATGGACTCTGATTAATTGAAGCTGATAATGTTATTAATAATCATTTAAATAGCACCATTTAGTGTCAGATTTCTCATGTCTCAGATGTGCAAAGTGAAACAATCCTTGGTTATGCAGCCAAATCCCTGTTTCCAACTTCCAAATTGCTGTTTCTTGAGCTAACTTCCTCCAGCTTTGCTTAAATGGGAGAAGTGACCAGCAAAACATTTTCCAACACATAGCTCTGGTTTGGGACGGGTCCAGTTATCACTGCATGAGAGTTTACAAAGCAGAGAAGTCACTTCTGCTGAGATTTTTCTGCGGAAATGTTTGGATGCCTTTGGGCATAGCAATTTCTCCCTGCACGGGGAGACATGGCCACGTGCCCCTGAGAGGGGACAAGGATTAGGATGAGGCAACACCGGCCAGCAGAGCAGGCAGCGCTGTGGATTTCTATGTACGTCATTGTTTTGTTTTTCTAATTGTGAGACGATGACCACGAGCAGAGGTGGAAAAAGCAGAAGGAAGAGTAAAGCAACTGCTGTGAGTCAGCAGGGCCAGGGGTTTGTGGAGCCCTCCCTGCAGAGCTGCCTGGCAGACCTGCCCTGGCAGGGAACATGCCCAGGACACAGCCAGGGCCCAGCTGAGGTTTCTCTGCCTCTGGGGGTGTGTGAGGGGCAGAGCTGCTGACTAGGCAGGGACCACCTCACCCTCCTTTTGGCCCCTTCTGGGTCAGGGGAGATGTTCTCCTCACGGATCCTGAGCAGATGGAGAGCACACCCAGCCTTCCCTGAGGATGTGCAGGTCCGGGAGGGCAGGAGGCCTCGCCTGGCCCTGTGATGGCCACTGGCCTTCCTGCCGTGGGAGCCCACGTGCCACACAGGGCTGGCAGCAGCCCAGGAATGAGAGTGAGGACCCGGAGGAATCCCAGGAAATATTTGGGAATGGGTTGTCGTGGACAGCACAGAGGAGCTGTAGGAGAGGGAGGTTTCCTGGGGCAGGGGAGGCCCAGTCCTTCCCACCGCGCTTCCAGGCCTGTGGTTGCCCACAAGCCAACAGGAAAGGAAGCGTGGAAAAGGCTGAGCAGGTTTTGGAAGCTCAGCAGAGCCACTGGGGTCAGACAAAGCAGAAAAACCAAATCTCCTTTTGGAGACAAATGTCCTTTTGTTTTTGCCTCTCTCCTTTTCAGTGGGTGCAGTGGGAGAACATCCCAAGCCCTGCTCGTCACCCTGTGACGAGTAAGTTGTTTAATTCTGTTTAGCTTTTCTTTTCTAAAAGTTTTTCTCCCAAAAACCAGTCTTCCCCTCCTGCCAAGAGCAGGCTAATTGTTTACTGGATTGGCCCAAGTCCTGGAGTCATTCAGCTCCCTGGCAAAATCCCACTGATTTTGCAATGTCTGGTAGGGCCTGGTTGCATGTCATCCTCCTGATCAAAGAACCCCACATCTGTGTGTTTCAGAAGGGTTTCAGAAATGGCCAAGGGCAGCAGAAAGCATGTGCAGGGCTCCTTAACCTGCACAGTGCAGAGTTAGACACGAAGGAAAGAAATTAGGATGGGAAATGTAATAGGACCTTGAGGTCTTGCACTGACGTTAATGAAAATAACAACGTAAAACTGTGACCGATGGGCTGCTGGTTGTGGTATCTTTGATTAAAGTGCAATTAATCTCTATTTAATATTTAAAGGTCTTTCAGGAGGGAGAGGCTGTTTCAGGGCGCTGTGGCTGTGGTGGAGGGAGCAGAAGCTGGATGCTGTACCTCACGGGCATGTCTGAACACATGTGAGACGGGTATGAGCGGGACAGGCCCCGCGAGGACGTCACTGCTCTCTCAGGAGGTTATGTAAGTTGTTTTGCTGGATCCTCAGCAAGAGGCCAGGCACGAAAGGGGAGCATGGAAAATAGAAGGCAAATTGGTTTAGCTCCTGGGCTTGTGGTTTTCGCCCTGGTGCTTCTCGCTCTCCTCCCCTCCCCTTAATTGAGCTCCTTGCGCAGTTTCAGGAGAAGGTGGCAAAGATGGGATCACTGCCTGTCCTGTCCTAGGACAAAGTCTAGGAGTGAACAGATTTAATCAACCAATTATCAGACTGAGCAGCACTTGCTGGCTCCTTCCTACGAGGCTCATTCTCAGGTCACTTTTGCTTTTAGCAGGAGAGTACCTGGGAATATCTAATGTTACCACAGGGTTTTGCATTGCCTGTGATCAACCACAGCTCCCACTTGCACAAGACTTGGTCACAGGCCTCTTTCCATCACTGAGATGATCAAAGATTTTGGACAGATTCGCAGTGGTCTCTCCTGCGTGCTGAGCAAGTTGCCACCAAAGCCTTGCTGTTGAATTGTGATAGGTGCTGACTGCCTCAATGCTTGATGAAGTATCTATTAAATCACTGCTCTTTGCTCTGCCTTGAGTGATTTCTTCCCATTCCCCACCAAAATGAGTTGCTGGATGAATCAGAGCCTGGGGTTTTCACTGGTTTATTTGGAAACCTGCAGGATCTCTTTGGTTAGATAAAGATTTCCGTCTTAACCTTGCACCTCTATTTGTCACTCTGTTCCTGCTGGCTGGGAAAAGGGGGCAGAGTGCTCAAAGCTCTTTCCATGAGCCATAACAGCAGTGGGAGAAGTGCCAGGGGTCCCTAAGGAATTCCCTGGGTGGTGACAGAGAAAGAGGCAAGGGAAAGGTACAGTTCCAGGGGTTTTCCCTGACTCACCACGGCCATGGGATGCCCAGGCCTGGCTGTTGTGAAAATCAGGCTGCATGACCTCATGAGTGCCTTGCTCCAAAAAACATGTGCTGGGTTTGTGTCTCAGCCGAGAATGGGCTGGGAATGCTGCTCTCCCAGATGGGAGGGGGGCCTGGGTTGGGATGGCTCCACAGGGAATGTGGCAGCTCCATCCTGGGGCACAGCTCGGGGAGGCTGAGGGAGCATGGAACTAAGAATGGTTTTCTGGGCGACTGTGCTTGATATCTGGGAGCAGTGAGGGGAGGGGAACTTGTCCATTTTCATCCTAAAAATGAAAGTAATGGGAGTAATGCACATGAATAAATGCCTAAATATAATTTCCAAGGTGTAGGGCATCCAGCACTTCCAAGGGAAGCTGAGGAGAGTTGATGATTGCTTATGACCTGCGATTAATTTTTCTTAATCTTTTCTGGAAAATAATTAGAAAAGGATTTGACTTTCCATTATATGAGACAGATAATTATTTTTCACCATAAGGTTCGATTTTTTTTTGACCATTCCTTCTGTCTCAGTATAATGAGTCCTAAGCTCTAATACTCCACAAGTCAGGATTAAATTATTGCAAGTAAACTAAAATATTCTGAAAATCAGAAATCATGACTAAAGAGCAACATTTTGAATGGAGGAATGCACTGAAATTTCACTTTCAGTCTGAGAACTGAAGACAGTAGCAGAATTAAACCTCTTTGGAGGACATCTGTTTGTGGCTGAAGTAAAAAAACAATAATCCAGTGTGTGATGTACAGTTGAAATGCCTCCAAACTATTTTGAGTCTAAGCTTCCATGCTGAATTGATTGTGCTTCCACGGCAGTTGGATCCTGCTCAGGAACTCTGGGGGAACTGCCTTGGATCCCTTTAGTCCCAGGGGCTGTATTGCATAGGGGTGGTTCATACATGTGCAAGAGTGAAAACTCAGCTTTGAAAGCCTCTGTGCTTTCTACTGATGCCTTTCCCTGGTGTTAAAATGAAGAGCCAAACACGGTTAGAGGGGAAAAGGGTTTTTTCCCTGGGTATTTATTGCAGCCCCTGAGGTGCAGCACAGCCGGGGCAATGCCCCAGAGCACACGGAATGCACACCCACGGGCACTCGGGATCACATCCTGGGCCTCACAAATGAGCACATCCAGCAAAGATTCCCCAGGGAGAGGCTCCAGGGAACCCCCGGCCCAGGACCCTTCCCCTGGCCGGGCCCAGCTCAGGGTACAGGATGTGTTCTGGAGAGGCCCTTGGTGCCTGGGGCTCTCTGACCCCTCACTGCCAGCCTGCCAAGGGCTGCGGGCTCTGGGCTTAACAGAATATTAGGTCTGAGAATGTGGGCTAGAAGCACTGAGAATATAGAAAAAGTATAGAAAAGGGGTATCAAAGAAAAGGCAAAAAATCATCATGGCATCAGTACACTTGTTATCATTTCCAGTTGCTCTGATAACGTTAATCCCCTGCTTCTGAGCATCCCTTTGTGATGGAGAGTTGGGTTAACGTTAGGTGTGTTTTAGATGTGTTTTATTGTGGATCAGGAAACAAACCTCACAGAGGATATGGACAGATGTTTTCTTGGATCGCAGCTCATTTTGTGCAAGTGCTTTTGGAGGGTGGTGAGAGCAGGGATAACCTCCAGCAGAGCTCGAAATGAAGACAGCTCAGAGTCGTTGTCCTTGACTCACCAGAGCTTGCAGAGCATCCTGAGCCCAGCTTTACTGTCCCTTTCTTGTCCCATACTGTCCGTGCAGGGGCAGGGACAGCCAGGAGCAGGCAGCAGGACACGGTGTGAGGTTGATAAGGGGTAGGAGGGAAAAGTGACCCTCAGCATGGGCCAGGAGGACCCCTGGCTGCAGGGGAGCCTGGGCAGCCTCTCTGTGTGCCCTGGAGCAGCATCACCGCTCCTGGGATCATCCCAGGATGGTCCCAGCCTCACGCCTGGTGTGGGATTTGTCACACCCAGCCCACCAGCATCCCACACTGTGACTGCCCCACGCCAGCACCATGCCTGAGACAAACTCTGCCCTCAGGTTGGTGTGGGCACAGCCATCCTGAGCCCGTGGCAGAGCTGGGAATGATCAGGAATGCCATAATTTCAAGTAGCTGCTGTCCAAATCTCAGTGTGTTTCTAAGCAAGATGTACATTCAGTCTTCCAGACTCCATGGAAAACCCCAGACAAAATCCACTCTGAGCTCTGGCAAGATGACAGATCATTCTCTTCAACATGCAAAACAATTTTCTTCTTTCTCCAACTCCCACAGGAGTTTCTTGTGAGAAGAGGAAGCGGGCAGTGGTGTCCCAGTGCCCTTCCACTACAGAGTTCGTGTCTGGCTGTGTTATCAAGACACGTCCCAGTGATGTGACCCTCCCCAAGGTGCCAGAGGGAAGGTCACAGAATGCTGCTGGAACACAGAAAATCAACTAGGAGAGAAAAGGACTCGAGGGAATGGAAAGAGGAAGTGCTGGCCAACACCTTGCACTTCCTGCTTTTTTCTGTGGTGAAAGAAAATACCAAAGAAAAGGCCCAGCACATGTTTTCCAGGGATTCCTTTGTTTTTAAGGGAGGAATGAGAGCCTGATGACAACAAAACAGTGAGGCAGAGCTGGAAAATCTGTGTTTGAGGGAGGGTGAGCCCTCTTGGCTGCCCGGTGCTGTTCTGGGTGCTGCTCCAAGGATGTGTTTGGAACAACATTGGAAGGATGGCACAACCTCCTCTGGGGAGTGATGGGCTTTTCCAGAAGACTCCAACCGCTGTGGACTGTAAATTCTGAGTCTGGGGTGGTTTAGGTTAATATCAGGGAAAGGTTCTACCCCAGAGGGTGCTGGCACTGCCCAGGCTCCCCAGGGAATGGGCACGGCCCCGCGGATGCCAGAGCTCCAGGAGCGTTTGGGCAGCGCTGCCAGGGATGGACAGGGTGGGGATTTTGGGGGGGTCTGGGCAGGGACAGGAGCTGCACTGGGTGATCCTGTGGGTCCCTTCCAGCTCAGGATATTCTGTGATTCTATGAAAATTCCTCCTGTGTGTGGCAAGTGTTTGCAGCTCATCAGGTACTCTCTCCAGAGCTTTTCTCTCAAAGCCCCAAAACAAATAACTGGCACTAATTTATCAGACGTCTGATACAGAAATAAGGCATTCTGGTTCCCTCGGGGAAATCAGAGATTTTTGCACCACCAACCCTTCCAGCAGAGGAGTTTTACTGGACCATGCCCAGCAGCAGCTCCCAGATTCTGTTTTCAGCACTGAGGTTAATCCTTAGCATTTTCGGGAGTTTAAAAAAAATCTGTTATCAGCAAGGAAGCACCAACACTGCAGCCGAGGAGAGTGACACCCCACCAGGGTGTTCTTAACCACAGTCACATCCCTGTGTTAATTAGCAGGAAATTGGGCAGGGCTGTTATGTGGTGGTAACGAGGCCTGCTGGGCCCAGGGACCTGGAGTGAAGCTTTGCAGCCCCTCCTGCCTCTGGGCAGAGCCAAATCCCCTGGATATTTTGTGTTAATACCTTGGTCTTTCTGTGGTTTTGATCAGAAATTCCAACCATGCTCTTAGCAACCCCTGTTGATACAAATCAGCAATAAACTGGTACTTTCCAGAAAAAGTGAGAAAAAATGGTGTCTTGGTGCAAAACTTCGTGGCTTGCACTTTCTGGGACGTTGGTTTTCCTCATAGGGCTGAGCTTTGGGAAATACAAACAAAAAAATTTGGTTTCAGTTTCTTTTCTGTGATATTCCCTTTTGTCTTTAACCTAAACTGTTCATTTTCATTCTCTGGTGGGCAATTGCTGCCCTTTTGTTTTTTCTTCCCTTTGGACATTGATCTTTCTGGAAAAAAAAATCAGCAATGAGTTTCCATATTCAGTAATACAGGGCCCCATTAAAAGGGGACAAATCAGGTTATTTGGTCTGAGT
The DNA here is from genome assembly GCA_013397915.1 of Daphoenositta chrysoptera. Classification (NCBI taxonomy): domain Eukaryota; kingdom Metazoa; phylum Chordata; class Aves; order Passeriformes; genus Daphoenositta; species Daphoenositta chrysoptera. The sequence goes on from VZRO01002903.1 coordinate 164,827, forward strand.
AGGCTCAGGCTATTTTAGAATCCTGGAAGGTAAACAAACTGCAGCCTACAAACTTCTAAAAATCATCAGAGATAAACTTCCTTCCTGTTAGAAGCTGGGATTCCTGCTAATGGACGGGAGTGGATTTTTCTGTCCTGGGTTATGTGTTGGAGTGACTGCTGTTCAACACACTCATTTTGTCCCTTTGATAGGATTTGGGAAGAATGGTAAAAATAGAGTTTCCAGGAAGCCTTTAAGATGTATGAAAGCAGATTAGCTGAGTTTATCTCCCCGTTATGCAGGGAACTCTGACTTGGCTGCTTTTTGCTCTGAGTTTCGTTGTTTTCTCTTCCATCCTCGAGCTTCCTCTCTGAGTGGTTTGGTTACAGATCCCTGGATTTATGTATTTTCCCTTGTTTCTGTGGATGGCTCAGGATGCAAGAGGAGGGAAAACTTGCAAAATTGAAAAAAATCAGCTATGTCATATCAAGTGAGGGCCGTGAGTCATCTCTATTTGGGGGACACGATGAGGAAAGCCAAGCAGTGATAGCTCACCCTGACCTAAAGGTCATTAATTCAAAACAACCCAGGGGGGTGATTTCCCCTTCACATTGCTGAATAATTAATTAATCCGTGCTTATTGCACCTCAGGAGGTTGGAGCAGTGAGATTTTAGTGTGATCTCTCTTGATACAGCATGGCCAGAAGAGCTGAGACATCTGGTGTCAGACTCCAGGGGATCTCCTGGTGGGATGGGATGGGGCATGGAACAGGCCTTGCCCTTTTCCTGCTGGATACTCCTGGTTTTGGCTTAGGACCAGCAGGTTTTTTGGCTCAAGACCAGCAGGTTTTGACTCAAGACCAGCAGGTTTTGGCTCAAGACCAGCAGGTTTTGCTTTCCCCTGCAGTGCCTAAACCAGCTTCACTTCACTTTTAAAAGGCTCAGCCTTCAGCTGGCAGTGCTGCTGCTGAAGTGCACCCTTGACAATAACATCCTAACGAAGCTGCTTCCATAAATCACATCCTTCCTTCGTGAAAGCAAATCTCTGACAGGAAATTAAAAACCAACAAACAAAAAAATGTTTGGAATTGTACGTGGCATGTACCTCCTGGGGCAGATAACTAATGAAGTTTTTTCTAATTTCTCTTTTACAAGAAGGAAGTTACTTTGTCTAACGTTCATGGAATTTAACATAAGAGGACTTGTAGAATGAGTCAGGCCTGTTGTGTTTTCTTCTGCATAGTTAAAATAGTTTTCTTTTCAGTTTTATTTAATTTATGTGACAGCTAAGCGAAATGCACACTGAAGTCCCTGTTGCTTAGTGAGTTTTACACCCTTTAAATTGAAGTTATTTGGACCTTAAAACACCCCTAATGTATTTTGTAGTGGAGGATCAGCACAGGGTGCCCAGAGCAGCCGTGGCTGCCCCATCCCTGGAGTGTCCAAGGCCAGGTTGGAGCAGCCTGGGATAGTGGAATGGAATGCAGTGGAATGAGGTTGATCCCTTTCCCTGGTCTTAAAATGAACAGCCAAACACGGTTAGAGGAGAAGAAGGTTTTTTTCCCTGGGTATTTATGTCAGGCCCCTCAGGTGCAGCCCAGCCAGGGGCAATGCCCCAGAGCACACGGAATGCCACCCACGGGCACTCGGGATCACATCCTGGGCCTCACAAATGAGCACATCCAGCAAAGATTCCCCAGGGAGAGGCTCCAGGGAACCCCCGGCCCAGGACCCTTCCCCTGGCTGGGCCCAGCTCAGGGTACAGGATGTGTTCTGGAGAGGCCCTTGGTGCCTGGGGCTCTCTGACCCCTCACTGCCAGCCTGCCAAGGGCTGCGGGCTCTGGGCTTCACAAAATATTAGGTCTGAGGATGTGGGCTAGAAGCACTAAGAATATAGAAAAAGTATATAAAAGGGGTATAAAAGAAAAGGCAAAAAATCATCATGGCATCAAGGTGACGTTTAAGATCTTTTCCAACCCAAACCATTCAGTGATTCCATGATCAGAGCTGAAGGGAAAGATCAAGTGACTCATTTAAAACACTGACACTAAACAAAGGTTTCTTACTCAGATGTTGATACAATGCTGTAACCCTGGGCTGCTCCGGCACCTGAACTCCTGCACTGTGACTGTTCCTGCTTAAAACCACTCCAGAATTTAAGTGGCCGTGTATTTTCAGAGCCTCTTGGTTGCTACTAAACACCTGCCGGGAGCAAAGCCTGCACTGAAGTGTTCCTCTGCGTCAGAGCAAAGGTATGGGCCCTTTCCAGGACTGCATTCCAAAACTTGGGCTAGCACTCAGTTGAGCTGTTTGAGTCATTAAATCTTCATACAGACATTTTAGCCTCGTGGGAGAAAACAAAAAACCTGCCAAGCACGGGGAGATCCTGCAAACGTCTCTGCAGCTCTGAAATGAATCAGAGAACCACAGGGAATGACAGAATCGATTAGGTGGAAAAGACCTCTGAGATCACCGAGTTCAACATGAGCAGGTAGTGACAGGGCAGGGGAATGGCTTTAGGCTGGCAGAGGGGAAATTTAGGTGGGATATTGGGAAGAAATTCTTCCCCATGAGGGTGGGGAGGCCCTGGCACAGGTTGCCCAGAGAAGCAACCTGTGCCAGACTGGTTTGGGTTGGAAGGGAACTTAAACCTCATCTCATTCCCCCTATTCCATGGGCAGGGACACCGTCCACTATCCCATGTTTCTCCAAACCCCGTCCAACCTGGCCTTGGAGCCACATTCCCTCACATCCTTGGAGTCAGACATTCTTAGAGCTCATTTAACTGTTCAAACAGGTGGGGTTTTTTTTCCAAATTCTCCACATTTTGATTTCTTTCCTTTTTCTCCCCATTGATTTGTGTTTGATTATGTTTGATTTCCTTTTCCCAACCACTTTTATGCAAAAAATAGAGACAGAAAAATAGAAGCAAAGAGAGGAAGAAGCAGAATGATAAAAGCCCAAGGAAATGAAGAAATATACAAACTGAAGGAAAGAAAAAATTGTCAAATATTTACTACATGGTTTTATAAGGGAAAAGTAGTTTCAAAAGTGACTTCCAGTACTGAATTGGCGCTTAATTCCAAAATGTGGCTCTCCCTCTGTCAGGTCTGGATGAGCCCAAGGAGTAAGTGGAATAAAAATGACTTAAAGTGGCAAATCTTATTCTTTTGTGTCCATAAATCTACCAACTTGCTCAGCTGTCATTGTGTTTCACCTCACAGCTGTGTCCTGCTTAGAGGCCTCAGTCCATAAATTATCCCTGGAAAGTGGCCATAAATTAAATAATCTTTATCTGGAACTGAGTGAGGCTGTTGAGTCTGAGGTGGCAGGATGGAGCAAGGGCTCACTCAGCAGCTGAGCCTGGCTTTTCTAGGCAGCTATTTTGGGTACTCTGACTCACCTGGAGCTTCCTGTTTCACAGTGGCTCTAAGAAGGAATTAGGGAACCTAAATTTAGAAGCTGTTGACATGAAGGAAAATGGAATGTCAGGACTGCAGGATATAGCAACTCAGGAAAAAACTGATGGCTTCACTCCTGGTGAGCAGCATCCCTGACTTGCAACAGAGCAGGGAGGCTGCTGCAATCCCAGGAAATGCTGAGCATGGAGAAGGCTCTGACCCTGTGGAAATGTTGAGCTCTGGTGTCTCACAACCTTCCCTCTCCTTGGAAGCACCTGAATTTCTCCTTGAGCCTCAATTTCAGACAGTGCCGTGCTGTCCTTCTTGGGGCTCCACTGTCCTCCATCCCAAACTTTCAAGCTTCTGGGATCAGCAGTGAAAAGAAAAACTGAATTTAAACCATGGGGGCTGGGGATGGGGGGTTCCAGGTCTGACTGCAGAACGTGCTCCTCCAAAACGTTTTTCCAAGACCCGGTATCCTCACGTTCCTTGAAACTGAGACCATTAAAAGCTGAGGCTAGAGGAGGTTTTGAGGTCACTACGTGCAGCTCCTGCTGCCTCAAGCGTTGGTTGTCAGAATTTGCATTTATTTCAGTCATTCTCCCTCCAGAAGCTGCCTTTGCTTTGTGGTTTTCTCTTGCTCTTTGCACCAAACACAAGTTGTATCACTTCCACTTTTTAAAGACCTGTCAGTAAGGTCCCAAATATAAAAATTTCTTATTTATTTTGCTTTTTAGGTTGGTTATTTGTGTGGAGTAGCCCCTTTCTTATGTTATCTTCAGCATAGGGTGCTGGAAACAGTGGAGCTGCTTGGAATTTTTCAATCTAGTAACATTATAAATAATAATAATTATTATTTAAGTGCATGAGCAGTTGGCCAAGGATTTTGCAGAGTGCTACTTGTTCTCCCAAGGAATGTGGATCCCAAGGGATCAGAGCAGTGCAGAGTCAGGCAGTTGCTGCCCTATTGATCCAAGTAGGATCTTTAAATAGGGACCTCTGTGCATTTTTAGGGTGCCAACAGCCCCTGGCCGGCCCTTGGCACAGGAAGGGATTTCTCTCTAAATGACTGGGATGTTTTCTCCTCGTGCTGAACGAAAAACGAAACAAACCCAGAAGTGAATGTGAAAGTCCCTCTGTGAATAACGAATCTGTGTCAGATAAACGTGGCCTAATTTTCAGAGCTGAGCTTTGAGGAGTTTGGGTTGGGGCCAATTTCATGGGAGGTGTCACTGAGCCTTGTGAAATCTGATTGCACTTGTGCTTTCAAAGTCCTCACAGCTCCGGCACAGCTCAGATCCAGCTCTGTGATCTCTGATATTAAACCTGATCAGATTTTGTGTTGCTGCCCCTGGGTGAGCTGGGATGGAAATGTGTTACATCAGCCTGACTGCTATTGAAGTCCCTGTTAAAAATTTCTACAGCAATTAACAACAGACAGAACTAAGCCAATAATAGGCATTTTTTTCCCTATCAGCCAAGATTATGGATAAATCCTATAGATGCCCCATGGCCAAGCAGATATCAGATTAAGAGTGCAGCTTTATCAGTGTCTGGGAAGGGCCCAAACCCCTTTACAGAGCAGAGCTGTGGGATTGTTGCTGCTCCCTGTGTCTGGTGGAGCTGGCAATCACACACAGGCACAGAAAACCCCACGTTTGCCCCATCTGAGGACCAGGGGAGGAATTTTCACAATTTCTCCATGACTTCAGTGCTTTTAGGATCCCTGCCCTCTCCTGGGCTGGGCCCCGTGGTGGGGAAGCAGAGCAAGGTGTGGTTCCTCAGGAGATGCTCCTGGGCAGAGCCAGGACCCTCCTCTGCAAACAGGGCTGTTCCCCACGGGGAATTGCTCCTGATGCTGCAGGAATGACACATCCCTGTGGGAAGGACCAGCATGGGTATTTTTTAAATACAGGTTTGTTGTCCAAAATGACCTGCTTCAAAAAACATAGGGGAAAAAAATAAAGGAAAAGGGATGAAGGAATGGAGTGACTTGGAGTCTGGCTGGCTCAGGGCCTTGCTTCAGTGAAAGCTGTTTAACATTTTTATAACTGATGGGGAAATTGTCCACTATTAATGGGCTCTCTTTCTGGCTATAATTTATTCTTATTCCTCGGAGGCAATGGGGTAGAGGCCAGATTTCTCTATCCAGAGGTATTAAAAAGCCTGGGGCTGAGCAGCTTAGCACTGCTTTGTCAGGATTTTCTCTGTCTGGCAAAATAATGGAATAAAATCACCCTGTGCAGGGAGAGCTGCTTTATTTTTTAAAGAATGCCCTTTCTCTTTCAATTCAAAGCCTCAGGAGAGAGGAGGAGTGGTGGGATGTGTGAGGAGATGCATATTTTCATTCACTGGCTGTTTCTATATTCAGGAGCTGTGATCCCTCACTGCCAGGCTTGCTTTACCTTCTGTGGCAATTGGTTGTGTGTATCAAAGTGGAGGCAAATAGAAGTTAAAAACCGTATTCAGAGACATGAGAAATTTATAGGGCCCAGAGGGGTGAGGAGGTCCCAGGGGAGGTTAAAAAGTCACAGGCAGGGTGAGCTGCCTCTTATAAAAAGAAATTTCTCTTTGCTGAGGGAAAAAGAAAGAAAAGACAACTAAATCCATGTGTTTTGGTTCTTTCTTTTGGATTTAGTTCTCTTTTCTTCTTTTTTTTTCACTGAGTCATTAACAGCAGAAGGAATTTTTGTTTGCATCGATGTTTATCAAAACAGAAAGCGGGTATGTCTAGCAGTGAATCATATCAGTCCCTCCTGACCTTTGGAAAGTGTCTGGTGTATTTTGGAGTCACCTGGTCGACGAGACAAAACCTCATTGATATGCACCATCTGTTTCTGGTGATTTAAAACAAGAAACAAATTACTGCTCTGAGGAATATTTGGAGTGTTCTCACACAAACAGAGCTGCATCAGTCACCAGCATCCCTTGAGCTTGGATGATAAATCACTGGGTTTCTGCAGCCAGAAACTCAATCCATGACTAAATTTTTGCTGTGAAGAGGTTGCCCAGCTCCAGTAATAGAAAAATGTCAGTTATGCAAGGAGAAAACGCCAATAATGGTGAGAGTAGGCCTTGCTGGGATGGCAGAGATGAAGGGAAAAGGGGAAGGACTGAACTGGCACCAGCTTTGGGAACATCTCAGTCCCTTCCCTCCCCACACTGTAAGAATGAAATTGCAAAAAAATGCCTGGGTGACTGCAATTCATGGAATAAGAGGGCCTGAGATTCTTCTTTTATACTGCATTCTCTAAACATTCCAGGAAGCCAAAGAATCCCAAATACCACCCATCCTCCGGCCTGCCCAAACATCTCAGCTCTCAGCTGAGGGCCGCTCTGAAACCATCTCTGGGAAGGTCTGGGCTTTGGGGAAGTCTGGAGTTCTGGCTTTCCAGAAAGTGCTGGTGCTGGAGGAGGATTCCCAGCCCAGCATGGTCTGTGTCACACAGGGACTGTCAAACTGATGGGGCAGTGCTCGAGGAAAATGCACCTTCATAAACTTTGCTGTTTGCCAGACTGGCAACTCCATTGCTGTTTTAATATTTAATATGAAAAGGTCTGGGAAGCCCAGGGGAGAACAGAGGCTGAGCACTCTGCTTAGGCAAAGTCTCTGTCCCAAAGAGCTTTATATTTAAATAGAAAAGATGGATAAATAGTGACAAGGAAGACACTTGAAGGAAATGGCATAAAGTCCATAGCAGAATGCAGCACAGAAATATCCTGTAAATCCCATATCTCCTATGTCCTGCCCCAGAGTTTCAGCTACCAGCCCGAGAGTCAATAATTTCATCATTTCACTACTCCAGAGTTGTCGTTGTGTGCCCGTGGTAAAGAAAAGCCTTGACAAGCTTTAACTGTTGGATTTTTGGAAAGACCAGGTTAAAACACTAGTCCATAAAATAGAGTTAAACAGATTTCCCCATGTTCTGAGCACGGGTGCTGTGCCAGCAGTTTATGACCCTAAAAGTCTCCATATTGGAGATTCTTCCTGTGATCTGGCTGTGTTTTAATCTGTGTTTGTTTCGAGGAACCCTTGGTGGGTCTGAGGGCGATGTGCTGGAGATCCAACAATCCCACCCGGAGCCGAGCCAGGGAACCTGGCAGCTCTGGCTCTTGCAGTGTTTCTCTCTGGGACCCTCACAAAGTTCCTTGTTCACCCTAGGGATGAGGCAAGGTGGGAAATTTAAACCAAGGTGGTGCCTAGTAAAAGCAGGCTACTGGTGTTCAGAGGAGGAGTCTGGGCAGCAGCGGGAAGTCAGGGAGCTGCTCACATTCCTTCGCTGTACCTCAAAACCCCCAGCACGTTCTCGTTGGGGAGGGAAACGTCGTTCAGGAATTCGGGGTGGTTCAGTGTTACTGATACTCGGTCCTGCACCTTCAGGTGAGTCAAGTGCAGCTGGAGCAAGGTCTTAAAAGTCTTGTCTTGGCACGTCTCCGAGGCGCACAGCGTGGATAACGTCTGCCTGTCGACCCTGCCGTTCACCAGGAGCTCGATCTTGAGGTCGATGGGGCTCTTGGAGCAGTTGGGAAAGTGGAAGTTCAAGTGGCAAAAGATCAGGTAGAGGCCTTGCTTCCTGATCACCAGCTCGTGGCTCTTGCACTGGACGGCCTCACAGATCCCCTTCTGCACCAGGCTCAGCTTGGAGCTGTTCGCTGCGCTGGACACTGGCAGGGAAAGCAAAGGGCTGTTAGCTCAGCTCCACTGACCTCAGCTCAGCCCCAGGAGACTTCCAGCAGTGCTTCCTGGAGAAAGGAGAGGCCTGCTCAGTGGTTTCCTGCAGGAAACTCCAGGAAAACTCCTGGGCAGACAGCTGGGAGCTCACACGTGGAAGTGGGGTATTAAAAATTCCAAGGATTTACTCAGCCCTTGGGAAACCCAGGACAGAGAAAGGCACGAATGTTCATCTCCATTACTTCCCCACGTGGCATGTGAAGGGAGTTCATGGAGATGTACATTCATGTATTTTCTGTAATCATGGAGATTGTACAATTCATGGAGATGTACACTGATGTATTTTCTGTAATCATGGAGATTGTTCAATTCGTGGAGATTTACATTAATGTATTTTCCATAATCATGGAGATCGTTCAATTCGTGGAGATTTACATTAAAGTATTTTCTGTAATCATGGAGATTTGTACAATTCATGGAGATGTACATTCATGTATTTTCTGTAATCATGGAGATTGTACAATTCATGGAGAGGTACATTCATGTATTTTCTATATTCATGGAGACTGTACAACTCGTGGAGTTGTACATTCCTCTGTGTGTGTGCAGAAGGTAAATCCTTATTTCCTCTTATTTTTATCAAGTTAAAAAAAAGTTTCTAGGGTCAGATAGGGGTTTGCCAACTGCATTCCAGAAGAGCTAAGGAATTTTTTTTCCTATAAAATGCCCATTTGGACAAAAAAGCTATTTGCCACTAAACCCAGTGTGAGTGACATGAGCAGCTCTTCAGACAGCTCTGAAATCTCCCTTTCCCAACTCTTTCCCCCCACCCTGGGCTCCCCACTGACCTCTCATGTAGGCAGCAGCTCCTTTGTCTGGGACGCTCTGTAGGATCCTCAAATAGTCTTCAAAGGTGTTCCCTGAAGCGAACAACAAAGTAACTCATTGCTCCTGAGCAGTTTTGGGGTTTTTAAAAAATTTTTGGTACTGCAAAATGCAGTCAGCACTTGGTACCCCACTTCCAGCATGTAGGAGCTGGTTCTGACTCCTTGGCTGAGAATATCTGATCTGCCCAGGGAATTCAGAGCAGTGTCACTCAGCTGGTAAATCTATAAAAACCTAAAGCTCTGGCAGATTGCAGCTCTCAGAAAAATGTAAGAAAAATTAATTTCATTACCCTGCTTCTTAAAAATAGGGGTGGTGGTTTTAAGTTAAAAGAGTTTGGAATAGATACAAGAAGGAATTACAGTGAGGGTTGTAGGAGCCCTGAAGGTGGGGAATATTTCCCTGCCTGTTTTGAAGGGTTCTACCCCCCTGGACAACACTGGTTTTGACCTTTATCCATGGAGAAAACTGCCAACTCTTTGGGAAGAGCTAGACTCTACTTCAGTGAGAACTAAATAATAGAGTATTATGTAAGGTTATCACAGGGTGAAAAATCTAAAGGTTTTGGGTTTATTAATGTAGTAAATAGATAAAAAGCAAAAACTCCAAAATGGAGGATTGTTATTGTTTCTAGGCTTTCTTCTTCTTCTTCTNAACCAAACCACAGCGAGGGCTGAGTGAGCACCTCCATCCCTGGCAGTGTCCAGGGCCAGGCTGGACAGGGCTTGGAGCACCCTGGCACAGTGGAAGGTGTCCCTGCCATGGCAGGGGTGGGATGGGATGAGCTTTAAGGTCCCTTCCAACCCAAACCATTCTGGGATTCTCTGATTCTGTGAAACAGAAATTATGTGCAGGTAAGATTAATTTAACTGAATTATTTTTGTGGTGCAATTACAGAAAGCTTTTAAACATTAAAGTGGGGCATACTTCTGAAAATGGGTCTTTGGGTGCTTTTGGAATGTTGCTCTGTTCCCTCACGGTTAAAATACGGATTTCACCAGGATTTTAGGTTGTTCATATAATCCTAGAGTGGTTTGGGCTGGAA
>VZRO01002904.1:0-26102 GCA_013397915.1 Daphoenositta chrysoptera
GACGTAGGTTATATAGACATCAACACGTTACATCAAACTTCAACTTCTAGCCACATACATACATGCATTAACCTAATTATATATATATATACACACAGATATAGATACAAGTACAGTGCCATGGGTAGTTCACCCGAAAACAAGGTCCCCTTGAGGTATGCATCGGGTTTCTCCATCTTTTTGCATCACCCACCAGGTGCAGCCTGGTCCCTGAGTGAAGACAACCCCATGGATGGGCTTTCCTTTGCTCAGGGCAGAATTGACCCAAACAGTTTTCCCAAGCACACCTCTCATGTGCACCACTGGGACCTTATCCCAGTCTGTTGTTTGTAGGGGCTCAGATTGAGCGGGACCTGCTCGGTTGGTGGAGCCTCGGGTGTTAACTGACCAGGTGGCTTTGGCTAAATGCATCATCCCATTGCCCTCAGACAGCTTCCTCCTGCTGTCCTCCCTGGATCCTCCTCGACTGCCATCTCTTTTCCCTTGTCTCAACTGCCAAAGGCATTCCTGGTTTCCACCAGGACTCCATTCCCATGAGGAAAACACACACGACTGTATTTCTAGGCAGTTTCCTAAGACGTGCAATTACTTGTGTGGTGCTCAGGGGTGGTTGGTTTCAGGGGCCTTCTTCACAGGACATGTGGGATTCCTGATCCCAATGCTGTTCAGGTGGTGTGCACACCCCATTCCTGGTCCCAATGCTGTCCAGGTGTTGTACAATCCCTAATTGCATCCCCAATGCTATCCAGGTGGTGTACAATCCCCATTCCCAATGCTATCCAGGTGGTGTACACTGCCCTGACACTCTGGACTTGGCTCCTCGCCGAGGTTTGGTAGGGAGATGGGGACACAATCAAGTTTTCCTGGCACTCCATGACTTGAAGCCTGTTCATGATGTTTGGGGATTTTCATTTCTCTCCTGGAACAAGTGTAATGGGCTTGACAAAGCTTTTGGCAGCCTGGTTTTTCCTTAAAGTTCAGCACTCTAGGGGCCAATCCTGAACTGGCAGAAGCTGGTTTTAGATGACCTAAGAGGTCTTTTCCATTTCCAGAGCCTGCGAGTCTGCACTTCATTATATTTCATACGACTCAGCTCTTGCTCATTTATGCATCTGTTCCAGAATTTATCCCTCTCAGCTTTTCCTGTGGTCCAGTTTTTATCTGACAGACCATGCCTCAAGGCCTCATGCCTTACTTCTGCCCAACAGGGTGAGAAGCAGATAAAGACAGTCTGGATTAGGATCTACTGTTGCCAGTAGAAAGCAGGAAAAGAGTTTTAACTGCTGTCAGGGGAGTAGGAGCCCCTTTTATGTAGATTTCTTGGAGTTATGTCATCCCGTGTAGACCTAGGTGCTGCAAGTGGAAAAATGATCACTGACAAGCACCTCAGTAAGCTGAACTCTGCCCTTGGAGAGAATTTTTTTCCAAGGGCTTCATATTGATTCCTATTCATTCGCACATCACTGAAAAATATTCGTTTATTAATACTTTTTAATGCCTTTTTTGCAAACACTTCTGCTGACAAAAACAGGTGTCTGAGCAATCTGACAAAGTCACAGCTCTGCGCAGCAAAACAATGGGTAGTAAGGATTGTGGTAGAAAATTTGACTGTGCTTTTTTCTTACAAAATAGTTGAAAAGAGAGAAGAACTGTGAACAATCCTTCATGTTTGATTGTGAAATACAATTTAGTGGGATAGGGAGTATGGACCAAAGCAATACTCCCTCCACCTCTTCCCAAACTGCCAAGTTCACGTTTGCCAGGGCAGATTTGGCAAGGGCAGGACAAAGACAAATGTCATGTCTGATCAGAAGTAGCCTTTCTGTCCCTGCTGTGATCTGCCACTCCTGGAAAGGAATGTACTGCACTGGGCTCTAGCCAAGGGCTTGGAGGAGTTCGTGGGTACAGCATGTTTTCTTTCTCCCAGGAAGCAGAGTTAAACACGGAAAGCTGGAGTCAATCAGCGCTGGGAGCCGCCCTGGCATTCAGCTGCTTCCTGTCCCCAGAGTCCCTATGGTATAAATTCCCAGCCCAGCCTGTGTTTCTGGGGTTTCTGGGCAGAGCAAAAGCTTTGGGATTTAGTGAGCACCACTGGGAAATGGCATTCAGATGTTTGGAGTGTGGGTTGTTTGCCACTCCCTTCTCGACTTTCCTCTTGTCTTTGCCCTTTATACTCATTGATGAGGGCTTGGTGGTTTGAGGAGACAATGATCTCCTTCACCAGCAATAGAACATGAAGATCAAATGCATTTTGGGTTTTAATTTGTGAGGTGGTGTGATTAGGGCTAATTAGTGAGAAGACAAGTACCCAGGGAGCAGCAGAGGAACCCCAGCAGCCTGGCCGGGTGCAGGGGGTCCCCGGAGGGGGCTGCTGACTGTTCTCTGCTGCTTCCAGGGAGCCTGTTCTTCCCAAGTGTCTCTGCAGGTCAGACCTCCAGCAGTGTAGGATTTTTAAAGCTCCTCAGCTTTTTAAAGAAGCTGTGCTTGAGTTTAGGTGGGGCGTGGAGGAAGCGGTTTAGCATTTTCCGCCAGTTTCCTAAGCTGCTCCTGCCAGGTTACATGGGGGTGGCAGCATGGGATTCGTTGGTTTGCCTTCTCTCTGTGATCCACTTTGATCCACAACCTGGACTTACCTGGTTCCATCTCATTCCCAGCTTCCTTAGTGAAATGCTGAGAAGTGCACACCTCACATTTGGGGTAAGTCTGCTGCTGAAGTGGCCACCTGGTCCCCAACAGGGATGTTCTATCAGTCCCACAGTGGCAACAGGGAGGGAAAGGCTCAAAATACTCGCAGGGCTCTAATATTTCCTATTCCCCAGGTGTTAATCTTTCGTGTTTGCATGCCTTGAAAATCAGACTGAAGCATATTCTGAGTACTTCTTGAATTACTTGTTTTTTTAGGAGGTCTTCTTGCTTCCTATATGAGTTTCACTCAGTATTTGCTGTTGGAAGTGGAGAACCCCAACCACTCGGTGCTGGGATAGAGGGAAGTCTGCCTGATGGGAAGGAAATGACAACTAGCTCATCATTCTGGGAGACAGAGTTTCACTTCATTTTTTTTTTTCTTTCGTCTCGTTTGATTTCACATCCACATCTTGACAATCACCCTCCTGACACAGGAAGTTGAGGGACTTTCAAAACCATATCCTGTCATCTCCAATTTCAACAGAAACAACAACAAAAATTATTTTGAGCAATAAATGTATTAAAGAAGTATAATAAGAGAGAGAGAGAATTAGGCAAGAGAGAAAGACAAAATGTAGTTTTAAGCTCATGCAGGGCATATTTTTTTTCTCAATCTCTGACCTTTAGGGTTGCCATTATCGGTGTCTGTATTTCCTTTATCAGCTCTGAATTTATCTGACAGTTGTTTTTCTCATAGTTATTTCTTAACTTTCCTATGTTACATGTCTATAGTACCTATATAGGACTTACCAACTCTTGGACTAGAATTCAGAGTAATTCCAGGAGCACTGATAAAGGTTGAGAAGCTGACATGAAATCCTTGAGCGGAGGGATGAGTGTGTCTGTACATCCCTATACACAGAGCAGAGCAGAGCAGCTGTCAGTGGTCCAGATACCACTTTGGAAGGGTTTCTGAGTCTTCATGCCACAAACTGGGTGGCCTTTCTTCCCCGGAGAGGGAGATGAAGGGAAGGATTTTCTTGTTGCCTGTTTCCAATGGATGTGGAAGGAGCAATTAAAGGAGAAGTGAGCAGGAAATTGCTTTTTATGACATTAAAGAGAAATGTCCTTGTGCACTGGGATGAAAGTGAGGCCTTTTGGACGGTTTGTGTGGTAATTTGGGGTGGGGAAAAGTACAAATGGAGACAATATATAGCCCTTCATCTACCAAGATTGTGTCTTAGCTCCTTTCAAGCAGCTGCTGCACTTGCATTAATTAAATCCCTCTTTGATTAATAAGATCAGACCTCCTGTGATCCGCATGAGTGGCCGAGACCATGGCTGGTCTTTCACCAGACACATGAGGTCCAAATGGACTTTACAAACTGTTGTCTAAACATCCATAGGAATATTAATGTCATGACAGACAAAGCCATTTCAAGGTAGAACTACCTTTGATGAGGCTTGTGGGGTGTTAAAAAAAACTCAATAAACTTTTAGGACATGATGTAGAAAATTGTTATATAATTTAGAATATTTTGCTTGAAATAAGACTATTTCTCCTCTTTCTAGGATGTTTTTGCCCTACAGCATGAGTTCATTCAGTCAGCGTGGCTTTTGCCTTTCCAGCCAGCCTGGTTTCCTACACTGTGGTGAGGATTTTCAGTCTGTAGGAGTGACATTCATTCTGAAACACCGAGATGATGAATGTGCTAAAATCATAATTGCCATTACTTTCTTCCTACCCCTCTCACCTCGGGCTGATTATCTTCTTCTTACATACTACCAAGCGTGGGGTGGTGGAGGGGAGCCACTGCCCTGAGACCACCACCCCAGCTTGTTTTAGGAGCTGTGAAGACTCCTTTGTGCAGAGTAAGGTGGTGTTCAGGCTCCAGCTTCCAAGGTCTGCAGCGGAGAAATCACAGAATCATGGAATGGTTTGGGTGGGAAGGAACCTCCTACCATAGGCAGGGACACCTCCCACTATCCCAGGTTGCTCCAAGCCCCCTCCAGCCTGGCCTTTGGCATTTCCAGGGATCCAGGGGCAGCCACAGCTTCTCTGGGCACCCTGTGCCAGGGCCTCCCCACCCTCACAGGGGACAATTCCTTCCCAATATCCCATCTAACCCTGCCCTCTGGCAGTGGGAAGCCATTCCCTGTGTCCTGTCTCTCCATCCCTTGTCCAGAGTCCCTCTCCAGCTCCCTTGGAGCCCCTGTAGGTACTGAAAGGCCACACTAAAGTCACCCCAGAGCCTTTTCTTCTACAAATTCCCACCTGCTCCAGGAATATTGTAGCGGGTTTGGAAAGCACTTGGAAAATGTCAGAAGTAAGTGATACTGTGATTCTTTGTGTGTGTTTATACAGTGTTCATTAAGACTATGAAACCCAAAGCTGCTAGTCCCCCTGGGGAAGGTTCCTTGTGTCCTGTCTGGTGCTGCTTTGAATGGCTTTAATCTGGGCACTGTGTGCTGATAACCAAACAGTTAACCCTGCTCAGTGTTGGTTTGGTGGCCACAGAGGGAACTTGTGCTGCAAAGCTCTATTTGCTATAAATACAGCATATTCTTACAGGGCTGTATCATGTCTGGAAGTGACCTCATCTAGCTTCTCTTGGTGGTTTTTAGCTTCATACCACATGCTCTGTGGATAATGTGACAGCACGCTGCTCACAGGAAATCCCCAGAGCTGGGAGGCTGATGCCTCTCAGTCCTAGGGCACCATATATATTTCACTTTGTTCTCAGTTTGGATGCTAACAACGCAGGACAGCATTTTGTGAGGGTAAAATCTGTGTCCTTTTATTTAGAGGGTCAATTTCAGCTGTGTCTGAGCTGTGTCCCAAGCCCCAGGTAACGTCCCTTTTCCTGAGGTGCAGTTCCTGAGCTTTCCTCATCTCCCCACGTTCAAAGCATGTTCCTTTTCTTACCTGCTATCCCCAATGGGCTGGGACCATTGCTTATTTTTTGGAGACAGAAATTTCCACAGTTTAATTTTGTTGGAGTTGATGGCCATGGCCTTTTTACCAGCTGTCTGTGGTATCTAAAAAGCAGCAGCTCTTAGAATGTGCTGGAGCTCACATGAGCTCTTAAAAAGGGAAATAATTTTTTATCATGCTCATTTATTTTTATTTGGAGGGCATCCCCTAATTGTGGTGCTGGAAGGTTGGCAGAGTGATTCCTTCCCTGCGGGAATGTCTCTTTTTCCCTGATGGTCTCCAGCTGCCTCCACCCCAAATCCTTGGAGGCTGGTGGAGTGGAAGCACTATCTTTGAAGTGCCAGTACAAGAGTTGGCATTATCCAGTCTCTTTAGTTGGTTTGGGGTTGTGCATTTTCTCTTTTTTTCCCAGCTTTTGTTTTAAAGTAACTAAATTTAAAAAAAAAAAAAAGTTAGAAATTTATTACTTTTTAAATTACAGAGTGTGTATAGTGGAAAGCAGGGGAACAGCAAGAGTCTAAATATATTCAAAGGAAGCAGATGCCAGGGTGAGAGGGGAATGACTTGGAAGGATGAGAAAATTGGGAAAGTGTTATTTGCATTTCTTAGCATGAAATCTATTCTCTTGAGGGCAGCCGTGTCTAGTGGAAATAAGAAGGGGTGGAAGCACCAGCTTTTGAGACTGCACTTCAAATTCCAAATATTTCTTTATCTGCCTCCTATTATCTATTTGTAACACCACAAGAAGGAAGGCCCTGCACCCATACCTGTACTGAGATTTTTTGTGTTCCAGGAAAGGGCTCTATAAAGTGACCAACAAGGAGTTACGAGAGATGCTTTGGCATGGCCTTCACCAGAGCCAGCTCTCCATCATATAGATGAGGAAGCAAAGAAATAATATTGTGAGATCACCTAAAATCATATGCAGTTTCTACTAATTTATCATATTCCAAAAATTAATAGTAAGTGACCTTCTTCTCCTCAGTGAAAGGCCACCAGACTGGACTCCTTGGTCATCTTCATCTCCTTCCAGTGATTGTTCTCCTGCCTTCTCCACTCTTTGTCCAAAGCTGTGGCTTTGGATGATTTGAGGGGATATTCATGGGCCCTGCTGTCTTGTAGGAGAGAACAAAAAAGTCATGAGTTTTTCCTATTGGTTGAGAGTATCTTGTGTTGGGAAGAGACATTCGAGAGAGCTGCAGTTCTTGAGGCTGGTGGGCCCGAGCCCGGCAAGGCCTGTGGGCCCTGACATGATCATCTCCCACAAAAACAGCCATCACTGGGTGCCACATTGCTTTCATATCAATTAGTTACCTGCAGGAAGAATTCCAGGATCATATAAATTATGTTTCCTGTGTGCAGAATCTGCAGGAAGCAGATGAAGCCAGGGTGGATTGCTCCCGAGTTTTGGTGGTCAGATGACGGGCGTTATGTCAGAGTCAGCATTTCTTTAATTAAAACTCGTGCTCCGTGAGCTCAGACTTCTGGATTCTGGTTTAACACTTGTTCAGCTACGTCTTTGGGCCTCAGCCTTGTGTGAAATGTCAGCCAAAAGGCTGAGTTTATTCTCCGTGGTGGAGCTCACTTTGGGAAAGCACATTATCCACAGTCAATAGACCCCTTCACTGTTACTGGATTGCAGCTGAGTCCAACCATTCACCCAGCCATGGTCACCACTAAACCATGTCCCCAAGTGCCATTAGTGACAGTTATTGTTCAGAGGGACACGCAGTTTAAATGGGATGTTGAAATAATCACATTTTAACAGCTATGTCAATGTTATAAAGGCATCTTCCTTTGCTTGTAATTAAGAAAAATCATCATCTGAGTGATTAAACCTCCTCACCAGCAGCCCCAAGGCCACAGTGTGCAGTACAGACAGATGCACGGTTTGAACTGGAATGTTCAAATGCAGATTTCTTATTATCTGGATTTGCTGGAAATCCAGTTTGAGCCAGAGGCAGCTGCAGCACTCAGCCTCTCTGGTAACGAGGCCCATCTGTAGAAGTTCTGGCACAGAGCTCTTCAGTGTTCTGGCTGGTGTAAGACCAGGTGATCTGTGGCTGTGGATGAGACCAAATCCAGCAGGGCAGCTAATTCCTGCCTGAGCTGCCATTGGACACACGGGAAGTGTTGTTGTGTCACGAGTGTTGTCTGGGCAGTCTGTCCTGAGGGGCTTGAGCCATGTCCCTCTCCAAGGGTGCATCTGTCCTGCCATGGGCAGGGCTGGGAGAGCCCACAGGACCTTGGGAGTGAAGATTTGCTCATCACTCCCCAAACATTCACCTGCCAAGGGACAGAAGGAGTGAGCAGCTCATGGCCCAGGGCACCCTCTTAGGAGAATGCCAGTCCCAGGGCAGCCCAAGCATGGGAGAGAGCTGAGACGGGGAACAGAACCCTCTGAGTTAACTCTTCTGCACGAGGTACAGGTGCTCTCAGTGGGTGTCCAGTAGCCTGGTCCTCTGGGTATCGTTTTGATGAGTTAAGGTTTGATATAATTATGTTTTTTAAAAGAGAAATTACTCGCTGCAGGGAAGCTCCTTCCTACAGAAAACTTTCTGCAGTCCTGAACAAACTGAGCCATGCTATTGAGACGTGTGCAAGTTGGGGAGATGTATTGAGTCATGGTGCTTCCAGTTGTCCTTCCATCTCCCAAAATCAAAGGGAGCTTTATAGCAGTTACTCTTGCATTTATAAAAGGAATCTGTGGTTAGCAATATCTGTTACTGAAATTGGGCTCTATGCTTGGGTATGTAGAGTAGATTTTCTTTTTTTAAGAATTAAACAGAACAAACAGCATTTTGTTTTAATCTCCGTACAATAAGGTGTGTTATGTTCATTAGCTGCTGGAGAAGGTGCTTGGGTGATTTTCTAAGTGCAAGGCATCCTGGATTAAGCACACAGTACCAGTCTGGGTACCTGTAAAGCCTCACTGGCCTTTAGCTGGAGGACACTCAGTAACCCTCCTGGCTTTGTGTGGGATTTGGGCAAGGGAGGCTGCAGCCAGCAGTGCACCGAGCTGCCCTAAGCTGCTCCCCTCCCTACGACAGCAGGACACACGGATCACTCAGGACTGGTGTCGGCCCTGTGAGGGCTGCAGGAGAGGGGAGTGCCTGTCGTGCTTTCCCTGACACACACTCGTCCCTGGCACTGAACCCTTGTTTCCCTGGCCCTGCTGTGCCTGCCCAGCCACCGCCCTCCTCCAGCCTTTCCATGGATGCTGGATGGGGTGGGCAGAAGCCTGGCTCTGCCCTGGTGAAGTCATGCAGGATGTGCACGGTAGCTCCTTTCAGCTGGGTGCTTTTAATTCCCTTTCCTTGAGCCCTGCCCGTGAATGTGGTTCTGTCTCGTGTGCCTCGCCAGCAGCTTCTGCACAGCCCAACACTGGATGGATCTACTTGTTCAAAGCCTTATCACTGAGGCAATCTTTTCCTCCTATGGAAAAGAATGAAAGTGCCCTAAATTAAGCAATTGTAGCAGCCTTGAAGGATAAAGCTTCCTTTCTGCTTGGAGCTGTTTCTGTAGGAAGACTGACATGATTGTGTTTGTGTCCTGTGTTTACTGGCATAGGAAAGAATGTGTGATTGGGATTTTATGGCACTCACAGCTTGATGTTTTTCCCATGAGCTATTCAAATGAATCACTCTTGGATTTTTAGCACCTTCTTCCCACTGCAGTATGGGCTTGGGGACAGTCAGAACAGAGAGAGAATACTCCCTTGAGCATGGATTTAAAACTTGATGATCTTAGAGGGCAGACTCTTGTCAGCACTGGTGCATCACCATCTCAGCAGGTCCAAGATCCAGCCCCCAGCTGGGTCTGTTGTCCCTTTGGGTTAGGAGGGAGCACAGCTGTGAAGGAGGAAAACATGTGAGTCATGTTTGCAGGGCTGTGGGAGCTGCAGTTTTCCCTCCCTTCAGCCAAATCAGGACCTCTGCTCATCAAAATATTTTGAGTTTTATTTTGGGAGGACAAAGGGTTTTGAATGCAATGCTCCACCTTGGTTTCTCAGGTGGAACACTCCATTCTTTCATTAAAGCTGTGGTCAGAGGATGTTCTCTCAGCACTGAGCAGCCTGACTTATAACTAATAGTGATATTTTAGCACTCTGGTTTGTGACTTGCCATGACAAATGCTATAAATCTTGGAAGTAGCAGTGAAGGTAGGGTTGGGATTTTACCTGGCAGATTTTTTTTGTTTGATCATTGTATGAGCTTGGAGAAGTTGTGTGATGTCTTTGTATCTCCAAATATCTGCAGATGAAGAACAGTATCAAGAGAGTGGCACTGAGAGATTGTTTAGTGCCCCTCAGTGTGTTTAAGAAACCTTCCTGCAGTCACTGCAGCCAGGCAAAACTCTGAAAGGGCAAATTCTGACATTTGGACTCTGAGCAGATCTGAAACCATGCAGCTTCCAAGCTGTTGTGTTCAAGCTTCAAGGGTGAAGCCTTGATGAAGTTAATTGTAGGTTTCTGTAGCTTTTATTTTTGTTTAAGTGCATGGAGGAGATATTTCAGGCATTACTCTGGTGTTAATCGTCCATGTTTCCCATAATTTCTCTAATCCCTGCATTGCCCTTGGCATTTACACAAGGCTCCTTTAAAGCTTCTCTCTTGAACAGTTTCATGAACAAGCCCAAAGAAGTGTAGCTTGACAAGCAAGGCTTGAGGACTTACTGCTGACTCCTCTCATCATGACTGTTTGTATGTATCAGTACCTTCTAAAGCAGCATAATTCCCTTTGAGACAATCAGCATTCTTGTTCTTCCCTCCTTTGTTCTCAGAGTGCACAACAGGACTTCAGCTGCTCCAGGCTGCAGTAGATAATCTTGGAGAGGGGACAATAAGTCTTTGTGGCTTTGTTTCCCCACAAGATGATAATCCTGGCGCTCTGATAGTGAAGACACACCACTTCAATCCCTGAAGTGTTTGGGGGTGGTTTTTTTACTCAGGTTTGCCAAGCAGCCACACTGCTCCATGTTTTGAGGCTAAGGTGTCCCCAGGCCACCACGCTCTTCTCGGGAAGAGCTCCCATCTGGCAGCAGTGGCCTTGCACAATAACCAGATGCTCCAGAGCTCTGGTTGAACACTCCTGCAATATTTAGGGAAATCAGCATGATCTTGTCAGAGTTTTTGTTCTTAATTGGTATGAGCACGGTGCTTTCTCTGTTGAGGTCTGTTTTGTTGTATATCCATGAAAAACCATCTTGATCATCAGTTTCTTAACAAAACAAAGGAACTAAAAGGCTGTTGGGGAGTGTTAACTCAGGATTTAGCAAGGCACACAACTTTCCACAATGAGCTGCCTGTTTTATCGTAAACTAAAGAGGAAGAATTCCCAACTGTTGGCCCTGGCACACTCTGTCAGAGTCTCCCCATGTGCCACCTTACACGGGTGTAAAGGCAAGGGATGAGCCTTCCTGTGTTAATGCACTTCTAAATCTTAGTGAAAGCCCAAGGTCTCCAGGCATTCAGGCTTAGTAGATTATTTTAAAATACTGCTGCTAGGTGCATGTGAAGTGGGAAATGGATCAGAAAAGGATGGTTATTTTTTAAAGGTTATTTCTGGGTAAATCCTTTATGTTGCTTTTTGTTTTCTCCAGACTTTCTCAAACAGACCACGTATGAAGTGGAGGCATTCTTAGAGGCCATTCAGTTCTTCCGGCAGGAGAAAGGCCATTATGGCACGTGGGAAATGGTAACTGGCAATGAAAAAGAGGTAACAGAATATATTCCTGATGGGGGGTTTTTTGGCTTTGGGTATGGAAGCTCTGAGGATAGTGAAGATTATAAATTCTCTTGGCAAAAAATGGCATCTTAAAAAAGAAAATTTAGTAGATAGAATGATTTTAACCTGAGATTTTAAGATATCTTTTGCTCATATGTAAGTGGTAATACTTTCTTAATAAAAACTTCTGAAACAGAGTCTTGCATAGTAACAGTTACACTTAAACACCAAAAATCTGTGTACTTCAGTTCTGCAGAAATGAAATGCTAAGCCCAGGGTCTGGGTCCATACTTGGGCACCCAGCTTTGGAGCACTCATGGTAGCTTCAGTTACCCCCCAATTCCCTGTCACCACTCCACATGTCTTTTAGGGCATTGTTTGCACCCTGATTTATAATTTTTTTTCCAAACACTGAGCACTCAGTGGCAAATATTTACTTCAGTGCCACCTGCTAGGTGTTTTCCTTGATGAAATCTGGCTTCCCTTTGGGAAAATGGAAAAAACCTTAAGGAGAGGGGTTTGTTTTAAGGAACCAGATTATTGTTTTAGAAGAAGCCTACCTTTGAAATGCTGAAAAATGTGGAATCTGGCAAAAAATCTGTAAACAATGTCTTTCCCACTGCCATCAAGTCAGGGATTGAAGTTTCCTGCTAACATCTGATAATAAATTCTTTACTTTAAGGAGTTATTTGAGGGTTTTCTCTTCTCCCCTCCCCCCTCATGTTATGGAGCTATTATAGTGCTAGTTTCATTCTATGGTTTATTTTTCCTGTTGCTTGCCAACAACTTACTCATAACCCATATACCTCAAGAGAGCTGTAATCAGAAGACATCCAGCCTAGTTCCACTATTATCTTCTTAGCAATAATTCATTCTGTAAGTATAGTGTGTTCTCATGGCCTGCTTGGACCAAACATAATAATTATTTTAGGCAAATATCCAAGCTAAGTGAGTGGTTTGGAGCAAGCAGGCTGCAATTTGTAGCTGTAAAAGTCCCTGCAGAATGCCAAGAAATGTATTTGCTGACACTCACTTGTGGTGGCTGAGTCCCTGCAGAGTCAGTGCACGCTGGGGCTGCAGCATGGCTGGAGTGGGAGCACAAGCCCAGGCACCTGAGGGAAGATCCACCAATGCCCTAAAAATATTCCCAGAGGATTTAAGATCCGTCACAATATAAAATCATGGAATCACAGAATACCCAGAGCTGAAAGGAACCCTCAGGGACCATCCAGTCCAAGCCCTGGCCCTGCACAGAGCCCCCAACAATCCCACCCTGTCCATCCCTGGCAGCGCTGTCCAAACACCCCTGGAGCTCTGGCAGCCTCGGGGCCGTGCCCATTCCCTGGGGAGCCCGGGCAGTGCCAGCACCCTCTGGGGGAAGAACCTTTCCCTGATCTCCAGCCTGACCCTCCCCTGACCCAGCTTCATGCCTTTCCCTTGGCTCCTAAATCTGTCTGATCTGTTGTCACATTAATTATTTGTGATAGTTTGGGTTATTTGTGAGATCTTTAAAGGGAGCCATCAGTTTAGGACCTGAATTAGTGAATTGCTTTTGACAGATATTTGAGTCAGCAGAGCTGAATCTGCACTGAATGAAGTGCTGCTGTGGCCTGAACTCTTAAGTACTTTACTTAAATGAAACGACAATAAAAGTGTATTGCATATTGGAGGTATACCAGAGGTACATTACAGCTGGGTATTGTGTGTTACATTTCTGTAGGGGCTCTTTATGCCCTGTTTTACACTGGGTTGCAGTCAGAGCCCTTCTTTACTTGTGCTGCTCCAGTTCCTGCCATTTCCCTTTGCTGGTGTTGGTGCATGCCTGAGATCCCCCTGGCAGCTGTAATACATGAGATGCAGTGCCTGGAAGCACTGACACAAATGAAAAAGCCCTGGCATGATGAAAATGGAAAGTTGAGGGGTGTTTTTGCACTCTGTATTGGCTCAGCCAGCAGCTGGGTACAGCAGGGATCCTGAATGTGGACTCTGCTTGGCTGTTGTTGCAGCTTTCTCAGGCCAGAGACAGTGTCTATAAATAAAAACATGGAGAGGGAGGCCTAGACTCCCAAAATCAGATGTATATTAAGTCTTGCATATTTATTTGGTGCATTTGTGTGCAACAGGTAAGGAAGGAGTTGCAGTTAAAATCCAGGCAGAGAGAGTCCCAAGGCTCCTTGGGTAATTCCTGGCAGCTGGGAGGGACAGCTGAGCCTGCAGACATCATTCTGTGCTGCCATGCTCAGCCTTCCCGTGAAGAATAGGCTGTGAACTTGTCATGTTCATCTCCTGACCATACAGATCCTGAGTAACCTGGTGATGGAGGAGCTGCTGCCTAACCTCCAGACAATGATCCTGCCTAAAATGAAGGGAAAGAGGAATGACAGGAAACGGGCCTGGTTTGGGGTAAGGACTGACACTTGCAGAGTAGCTGTTGCTCATAGCAGCTCTCTGGGGGTGCTGATTCTGATCTCTGCTTCTCAATTTGATTTGGGTCCAGATCGTAGAGGAAACCTATGGCTTAGTCCAGCAGCAGGTGGCAGAAGGATTAAGTACCTTGAAAGAAGAATGTAGAGAATTTGCAAAAACTCTTGAAGGGACCATTCGTTCAGACATGGATCAGATTCTGAACTCCAAGAACTTCTTAGCTGGAAAAATCAAAGGTTAGTGGAGGAACAGCTGTACTTTGGAGCAATTCTCCAATGTTTCCCATTGCGTTGCTCAAATTACCAGATGTGCTTGTTTTGAAATCCTTGCGTGTTTTGAGAAAACCAACTGGAGACACCAATTTTCAGAACACAAATGAGCCTCTGCTGCCTTTGATGGGAACTGATACCTGTGGCCACTGTGTCTGTGAAAATACCAGGTCTTCTCAAATTGGAGCTGACAGGTTTTGAGTATCCTGATCAGAGCTGTTCATTCTGCTTTCATTTTCACTTGCAGAGCCTTAGGTAGTGAAGATAGAGGTCACATGAGCATAATAAAAAGTGGAGTGGTTTTGACCTGATCTCTACGAATACACCACAAAACCAGGTTCTGGTTATGTGACAAGTATATTGGCTTCCAAAGAATATTTAAGCCAAAGGGCTTCTTAGGTGGTTTTTAATTAATGTGAAGTAATCATAATTTTGTTATGAATATAAAAAGGAATGTAAAGAGCAAGCAAAATATTATTGGTGTTGCTTAAACCGGCAAATAAATTAATAAATAGCTGGTAATCATACTCAGAACTGCCCTTTCCTCTGCCCTCACGGTGCCCCCAGTTGCCAGTGTTTGCTTAGGTGAGGCTTGGGAGAAGAGTTTTCATTGTCACTCATAAAGCTGTGAACTCTGTGGAGGTGTGACTGCAGGGAAAAATACAAAATCATTGAATTAACTGTAAAGAGATCAGTTCCAATTACTTTTTTCACTCTGTCTCTAAATGCAACCGTTGTCCTGTGTGGCCCTCCAGGCAGTGTTTCTGAGCCTGCCCAGAAGTGCTGCACGGAGAACATCCAGCCATTTCTCACCTCCATCCTGGAGGAGCTCATGGGCCCCG
Source organism: Daphoenositta chrysoptera (assembly GCA_013397915.1). NCBI lineage: Eukaryota > Metazoa > Chordata > Aves > Passeriformes > Daphoenositta > Daphoenositta chrysoptera. The sequence goes on from VZRO01002904.1 coordinate 14,822, forward strand.
TCAGTTCCGGGTTCACCGAAGTGCACTCGCTTTTTGATAAGGAAGTGAATGAAATCATCCAGGACTTCCAGAAGACCAATGACATGGCCAGGCTAAAGGAGGTAAGACAAACCAGAATTGGAGCCTTTATATCAGCACAAGGACGTTCTGGCTAGACCTTGGCTGGCAGCAGGATTTGCTTTCCCAGGTGGAAGCACATGAGCTCTTGGTTTTGTCATTTAGAAAGTCTTGTGGTGTTTGTGCAACTGGAGTGCAGATACCAGAATTTGGGTTAAGGCCAAATTATTACATTCTCTGTTAAAAATTCACCTCTGGTTGCTTTCTCTTGAAACCTGCATGGGAATGCAGAACGTGGATCAGCTCATGACCCTGCCCTTCGACTCAGTGAAAATGGAGCCCTGCTATCTGAAAGTGAACCTGCTCCAGGAGCTCCTGCAGGACCTCAAGAGTCGCTTCAAGGTCTATCACATCGATTTTGTGATTCAGAGGACACAGAACTTCATGCAGGAGGTACTGTAAGATCCACTTTTTCCTCTTGGGAGAACAGGTTAAGTTCGTCCTGCTAATCTGCTTCAAAGTGATCTTGATAAAAGCTGCAAAAGAGCTCTAGAGTGTCTCTCAGGCAAGGTACAGATAACAAAACCTGAGAAAACCAGCTAGAAGCTGCTTGACACATATGTGAGGTTCTGTGTGTGTGAGTCGTTCAGCAAGGCATGAAAATTTTGGATGGATCATCTGTTCCCCTGAACTTGCAGGTTCTGAATTCCCAGTGTCTCAGCACCCAAGAAAGTTGTGTGTGTAACTAGTGGGGTGGCTAAAATTCACCTGATTCCCATTCTCAAGGCTAGATTTTTCAGGAAGTGTCTTAAATGTGTTGTACCAAAATGGAATTTCTCCTCCTTGGTATTTGATTTTCTCACTAATATAAAGAAAAGCAATTAATGTTAGAAACTTGGAGACAGACAATGTCTCAGGGTGTATGTGCTTTATCCAGCCTCACTTTTCAGGGGACTGGTGGAGATGACAATATCATTCCACATGAAAACTGAACTCCACCTCTTTGTCCCCTCTTGTGTGTGTTGGTATAGGCTATAACTCTGCTTTGCCTGGATTCTTCCTGGATGCCTGGCCAGAAATCTCCGAGGAGCTGGCCAGCAGACTGATTGCAGTTGCCAGATCACAAGGCACATTTGGCCTTGGAGCTCTAAATCGAACCCTATGATTTTAATCTGTATTTTGGAAACTTAATAATCTGCTCAGTAATCTTGTGAAACGGAGCCGGTCCAGATCTATGGAATGGGAGTTATGAATATGGAAAACAAGTGTCTAGGACAGTGTTGGGATAGGGTTTTCCTAAAAGCAGCTCTTCTGAGTACAGCCAGGACCAGCAGCCAAGGAATTATTCAGAAATAAATTTCTGATTTCATGTCTGGGTCTTTCAGAGGGGCCATACCAAAATGCTGCCAAATAAAGTGTCTTGCACTCAGTGAAGACCATGAGTCAAGACAAAGAAGTAGACAGAAGATAAATCCCATATAAACCAAGAGGTCGTTTTTTTTCTGAACAGAACAGGAGTCAAAATTAACAAGAAATAAATTATAGTGTGAGTTCTTCTAAACGTGCTGTTATTGCATTTTCCTCTTTAAAAGGCTGGTGTTTTCCTCATAAAAATACTTTGTAGTTTCCCTTTGTGTTCACGGACGTTTATTTCATAAATAAGTAAAATCAGACATGTCTGTGTTGGTGTAGTATTTGGCTAAAATGTACCTCGGCTGGAGGGTGGAGCAGGAGTCCTTGCCTTGGGAGCTTGGCATCCTCTAGTGGCCAATTTCAGGAAATCTGGGAGCACGGTGCTCAGCTGGCTGAAGGAATGGCCCCCTGGATATCTCCCTGTACCTCTCCCATAAGAAAATGTTAACATTTGAATGGGAACAGCTAAAGAAAAGACAAAGCCTCCTTAAATAAACTCACTTACTGCTTGCAGAACTGTTTGTCTGAAATATCTTCAGAGTAGGGGCATAATATTCTTAATGACTCTCTGGATAAACTGAAAATATGGTAAATGCCAGCTTAGCATAATTCTGTGATAAATGATTGCACTCTGTGTGATTTTTGCTGATTATGATTTGTATTAGAATGAAAGCTGAAAATTATGTGCAGTATTATTAAATACTAATGATTAATGATAGGAGTTAATGGGAGTCTTCTTATTAGGGGTAATGAGTTTTGACTGTGGTCTATATACATAGATAATCAATTCTACATTTTGGCTCTGTCACCATCGGTTTGGATGGTGATGTGAGATCAAATCTGTACAAGGAAGCTGTGACAGCATGATAATGATACCACGGCTTTCATTTTATTTAGTTATTGCAGCATTGCAGTGCATGTTGCTCTTCAGAGCACCTTCTCAAAAGCACAATTTAAATTAACAATTACACTTATCCTGTTTGCAGGAATTTGATGTTGCTGGTCTGTAACAGATTTTTTTAATTACTGTTTTTAGCTGATGGAAAATGCAGTTTATACTTTCGAGCAGTTGTTCTCTCCAAGCCGCCAGGCAGACTTGGCCAAAGTTGCAACAACCATTGAAAAAGTCAAGCTGAGAGTGCTGAAGGTAAATGTCATGTAGCACATTTGCAGTCTGCCTTTTTGAAACAGAGAATATATTTTATATGAATGTACCTCAGTATTTGAAAGGAGATAACCTTTTACCATCCCGCTGAAAATACTGATTTGGTGGCACTTAGCAAAGCTGCTCATTTGGGGGATAAAACCTAGTTCTGGGCAGACACAAAAGTATTTGCATGTGCAGTCCCTCTGATTGTAGGTAAATCAGGTTATTAATATGCTGTGGATGTGGATAAATAATTTTTAATTAACTTTATAATTAGCCTGCCTCTAGGATTTGTTACTCTCAGAAAAGGCAGTGCTGAAACACCCGGGGAGGGCAATTGGGCGCTGTCTCTGGCCTAACAGTTAAAAGAAGGGAAAGAGATGCCAGAACAGTAGATTTTGGAGTGGTTTTGTAAAAGCTGGAGTAACCTGCGTGGCCATTCAAAGCCCTGTGCACCTGCGATGCAGCAGCTCCAGGCTGACAGGAAGCAGCTCCCTGTGGGTGTGGTGAATAACCCCAGGCTCGTGTGGGCTTGTTTCTTTCCGGTGTGTTCTGGCAGCAATATGACTACGACAGCAGCACCATCCGCAAGAAGATATTCCAGGAGGCACTGGTGCAGATTACCTTGCCCACAATGCAGAAGACACTGGCTTCAACATGCAAACCAGTAGGTGTCTGTGACTAAAAACCCCAAAAAGCAATAATGAAAGGCAGGGGAGCAACAGCACCTTGGCAGTAAGTCCTTAACACTGTCAGGCTGTTTTCTCTCGCAGAGCTGTTCAGATTTCCTGCCTGCTCAGTGCTTAGGTTTGCCAGTTCACGGGTTGGGTAGGTGTGGAGCCCAAGGAAGATTTCAGGAGACAGGGAGACTGTGTATATACCTTGATTTCTCAAAGGCAGTTGCAGTCCTTTGCCCGTCCCTGGTTCATTCCTTCCCTAGAGATCTGAAGTCCCTGAAACTGAGTTCCTCTGGACAGTTGGGATGCAGGGATGAGCTGGGCCTGTGTTCATTGCTCTGCAGCAGCACCCGGAGGCACGGCCAGGACCGTGCCCAGCCCGTGCTTAACTCCTTCAGCAAGAGACAGCCCTTGCTGTCAGCGGTGTTCAGTGCAAGTGTTGCACAACAGGGAATGATCACAGAGAGACCAGCTCTGTTCCCCTAATCACACAGGGCACGTTCAGCCAGCAAACACCAGTTTGGTGGAGGTGTTGGCTGGCATCTGTGTGGCTGCAGCAGGGCTGGTTGGAATGCTGCTCACCTGGGCTCAGAATGAATAGTCTGAACCCTCTGAAAGCCCACAGCACCCTCCTGCGTTGTCCTGTGCCTGCTGAAAGGGGACTGCCCCAAGCCGTCCTGGCCTCCTGCCCTTCTCTTTCTGTGGATGTTCATCTGCTCCCGTTGGCTCTCACCCTCAGTGTGCTGCTCTTGGTTATGCTCTCAGCTTGTTACAGTTTCAAAAACAAGTTTAAAACTAAGCGTTTTGCCAAATTACACTTGCAAGTCTTTGAGTTAAATTTTGCAACTTTGAAGAATATATTTAAAATCAGTCTCTTCTGTATGTCACTCTCCTTTCCTTAGGATCCCCAAAGTAATAGTCTCTTGTAGAGTGTCAGCAGTGCCTTCAAGACAGGATGTTTGTGCACGGGGATGAGCATTTCATCACCTGGAATATGTGTGCAAACACCTCATGTCTCTGTCACAGAGGAAGCAGTGGTGCAGCAAACTTCGTCAGCCCTTTCTGTTTAGTTTCCCACCAGCCTTTTGTGTTTGTGCCTCTGCAGAAACGAGCAGCCAGCTCTGGAAGCCAAAGTGTGGCACAGCTGCCAGGCCCCACCAAGTCCTGACCTTTCACTTGTAAATCTCCAGGTGTTTTTATGTGGGTGCCTCTTCTAGAAGTGGGCAGAGGTCACTTCATTTACTTTTTATAGACCACCAAGCAGCTACTTAATAATAATGAATCAGTTATTGTCTAGACAGCCTGTTGGGTATAAATCAGTGAGCTCAAAGTGAACACACCTATTAGAAAAACAAAACCAAACCCCACGTCTCCCATGCACCGTGGATTTGCCTCCTTGGACAAACAAGCTGTGAGGCATTTCCTCAGCAGCTGTTTGTTTCAGCAGGCAGTGATCTGTAGTGCTTTTAACTGTGGTTGTACTGCAGGAACACTGTTTGATAAGTACATAATTGATTGTGGACACACGTAGCTCATGGAGTCATGGTTCAAACAGCGCAGCCCAGGAGCTGTCATGGGGTGTTGCCAGACCTGCTCCATGGCATCTCCAAACTATTTGGTTGCAGTAGGACTCAGGATCCCCCGGTTTTCTCCACCTGTTCCTTTCTTCCCTACCTGCACAGGAGCTGCAGAGATACGAGCAATATATTTTTGCTGATTACACGAGTGTGATCCAAGTTGAGAACGTGTATGAAGAGATTTTATATCAGATGCTGCTTGAAGAGGCCCTGAAAGGTGAGAACATTCTCGAGGTGACAGGAATAATGCTGCAGTCTGTGGCCCAGGAGCTGTTCCTTCAGAGCTTCCCAGAGTCCTCACCTGGCTGTTCCTGTCCCACTTTCTCCAGCACTGGTGTTTTTTCATTTGGCTCACTGAAGATGTGTTGCAAGCCCTAAAATCTGAGTTACAGGGCAGCTTTACTAAACCCATGGAACTCAGTGATGGCTTGGCACAAGCCTTTTTCTAACAAAATGTAATTATGGCAACTTCACTTGATCTTGATTCCCTGGGCCAGGGAGGGAAATTCTGTCCTTACTTGAAAAGACTTGGTGATGACTAAATGGCAAGACTATGCCAATTGCAAGACTAAGAGAATTGCAAAGACTAATGGCAACAGAGATTAATTTCTCCAAACGAAATGAACTGCTGGATGCAGTTTCCATTACTCACTGATGCCAGTGCAGTACTCCTTGCAGATCTCTCTGCCTCTGTGTCAGAAAACTAAACTATTCTTAATAAATATTATATATATAAAAATATTTTTAAAACACTTTTATCTCTCTATATGTACCTGTCAGCCTATACCCTGGATAAAAGACAAGCAGATGTACTGCACAGGATGTTTCCTAAACCATAGGCACTCCTGTTCCAAAACAGCAGTATAATAATTGTAACCAGCACACTTTTATTGGCATATTCAATGTAAATCCTTCTGCACTGAAGCATTACCCTTGTGCGTTGTGGGTCCTCTGCTTCAGAAACACTTAGGTCAATACTAAAGTACCATTATTCAAAAAATAAAATCCCCATCCCCAGAACAGAAATCTGATCTAAAAGGAAGCTGAAAATGAACATTATTGTTGTCTTTAATATCAAACTGTACAACACGAACTTGGGAATGCACTGTATGTTCTTCCCTGTGCCTCTGTCAGCCTTCCCAAAGCGTTTTGGTGTTTCTGTTTTATTCAGTGATCAAAGAAGCCGCTGTTCTGAAGAAGCACAACCTGTTTGAGGATAACCTGAACGTGCCCTGCGAGAGCGTGTCCAGCCTGACGGAGCTGAGGACCCCCGGGGGGTCGGCACAGGGCACCCCCGCCAGGGGGCCCGCGGCCGCCCGGGCCGAGGGCTCGGACACCGAGAGCCACGGGGACGAAACGCTCGTCGTGACTGGGAAAATCGAGTGGGAGAAGGATGCTGAGGAGGGGAAGGCACCAGACAAAGGGGCAGGCGCCTCTGTTAGTGCAGCTGGTGACCAGGCCAGCAGCAGGGAAGCGGTGGTTGTTACAGACATTGGTGACAAACAGGAGTCCCCTTTGGCTGGCTGCACTAAACAAGGAGTTGCAGAGGGAAAAACCACGTTGGAGAACGAATCAGAATGTGTAGCGAGAGCTGAGAGAGAACTCGAGGCACAACAAGAAGCTGTGGAGGAGAAAGTAGCTTCTGGGACTGACACTGCAGTAAAAAATTTTGGAGCCAGCCCTAAAAAAGAACTTAAGGTACCTGAAGGAGCAGCAGAGGAAGAGGTGACTTCAGAGAGTCAAACAGTAACGGCTGCTGCGTCTGTCAGCAGCACTGAGAAAGCAAGCACAGCACAGGAAAAAGTTTCTGAGATGAAGCTCACTTCCCCACCTGAGAGTGTAACAGATACAGAGATTCTAGGGAGTGTGGAAGAGAAAAGCGAGGTAGAAAATGAAATTATCGAAAAATTATCTCAGAGTGAAAATGCAGAAGGAACAGAGTTTGAAGGGGACAATAAAAAAGAAAGCAGTGAGAGTACTGAGACAAAGATTGTTTCCCAGGATGAAAAGACAGGGAAAGCAGGGTTTGGGGATAGTCCTGGAGAAGAAAGCCAGTCGGAAGAAAAGGGTTCTAAGTCCCCTGATGATGTGAATGAGATAAGGGGTTTGCTGATGCTGACAGTTGAGATCCCAGCAGATACTCCAGCTGAGAACATAAAGGAGGCCTGCGAGGGTGAGCTGCTGAAGTTGCAGGAGCACCATAGTGGGAACTACCAGTTGAGCGAAGCGGCTGGGTCAGAAATTGAGGTGAGCCAGAAGATGAGGAGTGAAGATGCAGCAGAATGTGTGGAGTTCAAGCAGGAGCGCCTGTCCTCAGGCAGCCCGGGGACAGATGGTACGGGCGCAGAGAGCGTGCCCAGGGGGGCACAGGCTCCGTGGCTGGTGGAGAGCTCGGCTCCGCCTCAGGAGGCAGAGGCGGAGAGCGAGGCCAGGGAGCGGTACGCGGGTGCGGGAGGGGAGAGGCTGCAGCCGGAGGAGCACACGGGAAATGCGGTGGAAGACCAAAGGCTGCGTGGGGAGGAAGGGGCAGGGAGCAGCCAGGCTGTGCCGGGGGAGGCAGGGACACAGAGCTCCTTTCCGAGCCCTGCTGCAGGTGCAGCCCCGAGGGACGTGGCCGTCCCGGACAGAGCGAACCCGGGCGCAGGGCTGCTGGAGCCGGGGTCCCCGGAGTCCCCAGAGTCCCCGGAGTCCCCGGAGCCGCAGGGACAGCCCGGGGCGGAGCGCACGGCACACGCGGAGCCCGCGGGGCGAGAGCGGCAGCCGGGGGATCCCTCATCTTCACACGCACGGGTTCCGAGCGCAGGGGGAAGGGCGATTCTCCCAGAAGAACGCCGAGAAGACGCTTCTGCACAGCCAAACTCTGAGGAGTGAAACGCAGCTTTCGGCCCAGCCCTGCAGGACCTATTTACTCCAGTAATCTTTGTTCAGTTGTGAATACTTATTCAGGTCGGGGCTGGAGGAAATGGGCTTTGTTGTGGTGTCCCCAGCTCCTGTGGGTTTCCCACGGATCCCTTCCTGAGGGATGGGTGATGGGTTTCCTTTTGGTGAAAATCAGATTACTGCTGAGGAACTTCATCTGTCACTTCAAATTTGCTTCGTTTTAAAGGTAGAGAAAAAGTCTGAAAATGTGACCACTGAATGCTTCAAATGCCCAACGATCATCACCTTATTTTAACAACTTAGCTGTTCTTAAGGATGCTCTTGATTTTTAAATGCATGGTTTTGACAAAAACTGCTCTGATTCTGGTGGTTGGTACATACATACTCGAGGATGCTTTTAGTATTTGCATGCAGTATATGGGAAATAAAACCATTTTTAGTAGCAAACAGAACCAAATAGTTGATTTAGTAGATTGCTGAAAAGCCACACTGTGGAAACTCTGCAGACTGATTACTTAATTATTTTCAAGTTTTGGCAGATATCAAAGACAAGCGAATATTCTGATTTTTAATTTTTTTTTTTCTCTTATTGCTGTATTTAAAAAGGGGAAANGCATGCAGGTATATGGGAAATAAAACCTTTTTAGTAGTAAACAGAACCAAATAGTTGATTTAGTAGATTGCTGAAAAAGCCACACTGTGGAAACTCTGCAGACTGATTACTTAATTATTTTCAAGTTTTGGCAGATATCAAAGACAAGCAAATATTCTGATTTTTAATTTTTTTTTTCTCTTATTGCTGTATTTAAAAAGGGGAAAGTATGGGAGCAGGTTTCTCAGTCCCACTCTGCACTTCGGGGTTATTTAGCCTTCCAGAGCACTTTATGGCTATATTGTTTTGGGGTTTTTTTATGGAAGGGAGAGATGAGAATGTTTACAATAACTATAACCATTAGGCAGCATTTCTCTGGTTTAAATCCCACCATAAAATAGATTCACTTACAGCTATCTAATACAGAATATTGAGTCCTGCCATTCCCATTCCCACTGAGTTACCCAAGTCTGTAGGCCTTTTTAGGTGTGGAAATCATGTAATAAGTGGCAACAATTGTGAAGTATCAGAATCATTTCATGTAATTCCTAATGCAGATGTTAACTGAAGTGACGGGCAGCCAGAGGTTGTTACTTGTGCTTAGATTTTGGAGGACAGAATCACATTACAAAAGCAGTTATTACAGTAAGACATCTGCTTTCATACACACGATCTGTATCAAGCCATGATCTCTGCACAGAGTTGTTTAAATGTGTTCTTTGCACCTCAGTTTGCACAGAAAAGCTTGGAGATGAAACCCAGTATCTTAGTAAATTGGCCTTTCAAATGCAAGACCTCACTTTGGAGGTCAGTTTAAGGCCCCTTGAAATTCTGGCCTGGTGTTTTGAGCCTGTTTCTGGATGTCATACAGTACAGGACAGAAAAGATTAATGATAATTGCAGCAAGGACTGCAGGATTTATGCCCATGGGAAGAAATAGCAAAGTCCTGGGAGCATAATATGTGTTAGCATTTAACTTCAGCAAACTGTGCAAAGTCTTTTAATGCTATCAAAATATTCTTTAATACTAACAGAGGAACAGGCAAATATTACTGTGTGAGGAAGGAACCTTGTTGAGTAACTGGATTAACTGCTCTGTCACTGCAGTAAAATAAATGCAGTTCCTATTTATTCTAGAAGTTGTACTGTGGTATGGAAACGTGAAGGTCACAGATGTTTTCCTTGCAGAAGTACTTTGACTTGTTTCCTCCTTATATTACATGCAAAAATACTAATTTGTAAACATACAAACCACTGCCAGCCACCTTTTTTTACAAATGATTGGTTATTTCACTGCCAGTGCTTCACTTCTACAAATCATGAACTATTTTTAATTGGTACTGAGTGTTAAGTGACTTCAAATTTTTAACATGTGCTCTAGAGTTAAGCAGCCGCAGCCTTTTTAAGCTAAAATTAGGGGACATGATGGGTTTTTAATACTTTTCTTGTGTGAAAGACAACTAGCATGGCAGCAAAAAAGACTGCAGCCTCCTGCAAAAGGAAACTAATTCATTCTAATATGAATTAGATACATCTGTACAGAGAGCATTTTGCATAAGTATTCCCATCACGGTAATTTTAGAGTTATTTCTGTGGCAGGCTTAGATCTGGGTAATATTTTCCTGTGATAGGAGTTGCATTGCTGAATGCAGATGCGCAGATGTTTTTCAACAGTGGGATGGGAAAGGTTGGGGAAGATTCAGCCTGTACGTTGCTTGTTTCTGCAGTTTAAATTGCACTTCCTCATGGAGAGGGGACTGTTTTCTCGGTTTGGGGCATTTTCTGTCCCTTTGCAAATGGATAAAGTAGTGTTTTTCTTGTCTTTACCCCACTTGGTTAGAAGCAACAGCTTGGCTAGAGGAGCTCAGCAATCTGCAAGGTTAAGTGGGACCACTGATCAGAAAGGATAATAAAGCACCCATTCTGTCGGTTTTGTTGCTTTCTTGCAGTTGCCTTCACAAACTGGGAACCGTCACAAATCTCTCTCACGGCCCATGGCCGAGGGCCGGGTGCCCTGACGGGAGCGGGCTGGGGTGTGGAATCCCACTGTTGAAGGCCAGGACACGAAACACATTGTATTTGCTTGGAACTTTGTACAAACGCTTGTCATGGAAATAAAGACGCTCTTCCCTTCCATTGCTGGGAGGCTGCTTTTGTGAGTGTGTGGTGATTTGGGGGGATTTTATTAAATCAACGTTCTTCAGGCAGCGGGGAGTGACGGAGGGGTTTCCTTCCAGCGCTCGAGGGGAGCCTGCGGGCAGCGCGGAGAGGGAGCTTTTACAGGAGCGTGAGTGACAGGCTGAGGGGGAACGGCTTCGAACTGGGTGTCAGACCGGGTGTTCAGCAGGAAGTCCTTCCCGTGAGGGCGGGGAGGCCCCNAATGGGACCACTGATCAGAAAGGATAATAAAGCACCCATTCTGTCGGTTTTGTTGCTTTCTTGCAGTTGCCTTCACAAACTGGGAACCGTCACAAATCTCTCTCACGGCCCATGGCCGAGGGCCGGGTGCCCTGACGGGAGCGGGGTGTGGAATCCCACTGTTAAAGGCCAGGACATGAAACACATTGTATTTGCTTGGAACTTTGTACAAACGCTTGTCATGGAAATAAAGACGCTCTTCCCTTCCATTGCTGGGAGGCTGCTTTTGTGAGTGTGTGGTGATTTGGGGGGATTTTATTAAATCAACGTTCTTCAGGCAGCGGGGAGTGACGGAGGGGTTTCCTTCCAGCGCTCGAGGGGAGCCTGCGGGCAGCGCGGAGAGGGAGCTTTTACAGGAGCGTGAGTGACAGGCTGAGGGGGAACGGCTTCGAACTGGGTGTCAGACCGGGTGTTCAGCAGGAAGTCCTTCCCGTGAGGGCGGGGAGGCCCCGGCACAGCGTGCCCGGAGAAGCCGTGGCTGCCCCATCCCTGGGAGCGGGCCGGGCCGGGCTGGACGGGG
>VZRO01002904.1:26759-60638 GCA_013397915.1 Daphoenositta chrysoptera
GCGCTGCTCCGCCGCGGGGTCCGGCCGGGGGCGGTGTGAGGCTGCGGCTCGGCAGCGCTGGGAGCTCGCCCTGGGGCTTCAGCCGGGGCTTGTGCGGAGCCAGGGGCAGAAGTGCTCAAAGGTAACTTTAAATCCGCACTCGTTTGGTTTCGTTATGGCCGTGCCTCTGGGAGAGTGCGGGAGTCATAAAAGTAAATGTTTACGTGTGTTCCGCCTAGTTCCTGTATGTAACCTAAACTGCTTCGGTCCCCCGTGCATGTACACGTGTAAGAGGCTGATTATTTTATTGTGGTGTTTAGTTGAAAGATAAATATTACAGAGTAGGTGGAAATACATTTTCCTGCATGGAGTGGGTTTTTTTTAAAACAAATTGGCAGTCAAGCATATTTTATTTTGGGATGTTACTGGGACAGTTCCATCGTCCTGTTCCCATCCACTGGTCGGTTGTACAGAATAATAATGCAAAAAGTCTGCTGGAGAAACAGCCTGGATACTTTCATAGTTGTTAATCACGGAGCTGTTAAGGTTGGAAAAGGCCTCCAAGATCATCAAGTCCGGCTGTCGGGTATAAGTTGATATTTAACTCCAGTGTTTACAGTTACTGGGGTTTTCCATCTTGGCTTCTCAGGGTAATTTGTGTGTGTAATCTTTTATATGTTTTCTTCATGAGGCTACACAGGGAGTTGAAATTCCATTCCCCAATTGGTTTTTAAAATTTTGCATTAATAACTTGCACTTAAAATATCATCTGATGCCCCAGGCACGTGCAGGCCGTGTCCTGCCCTGGTTTGTGTTTGGGGGCACCGAGCTGGCTCACTTCTGAATGAGGTGATCTCTGTATTTAACGACAGGGTCGTGTCAGCCACAGAAGATGCCTGTAAATGTAAGTTTGAAGCAATTTTCTGCGTGCTGCATCACCCAGCAGCTTTGTGTGCTTATCTGGGGTTTTGCCTGCTGCAGCCTGAGAGGCACCTGGGAGAAGCACCATCCTCTGCTCTTTTGATGCGTTAATGCCCTTGATGAGTTAAAACTACTTCTTGCATTTCCAGGTCATTGAACTAAATTGGATATTTACAATTTAATTGTGGTGTTCTTGGCTCTTTTATGTTTGGTCTTATCAGCAGAGATTGTGAATTATGTTGATGGTAGAAATTAGCATCCTTTTTTGCTTGCAGGGCTCCTTAGTGAAACAGTTAGGAATGATCAGAAGTAGTGCTACATCTTAAAAAACCAGTGTGTTTTGGGGGGAGTTTTTATATATAGAAGCATTTCTGTCTTTTTAAACATATGAAATAAATGTAGGGGTTTTCTTTAGTATTTGCTTGCCAAGAGATCCCCAAATAATTTCATGTTTGGTGAAGAAAGAGTCTTTCCTTTCTGGAGTGGACAAGAGTAGCTGAATCAAGAAAAATTATTACTCTATATTTCATTTACTCGAGTAGAGTATGTTAGTAGGTGATACTCAGATGTTGAAGTGTGATGTGTGTAAGATGGTGTGTTAAAGGCCATTGGGAGACAGACCACTAATGCTTTTTCTTTTTTCTTTTTTAGAAATCAAGTGCTTGAAATGTTTGATCATGCATATAGCAATTATATGGTAAGTCAAATACTTGTTTCATGTTTTTCAGAGGAGTTGTTGCTGACCTGGGAGAGAAAGCAACCTACAGTACATGACATTCTCTAGAAATACCCAGGAAGGAGGGGTGAAAACAGAGCTAAAATAAATAACAGCATCTGTAAAGCCTTTTAAAAGACCGTAACAAATATTACTTTCAGGAGGGTTGTGATGGCTTTTAGAATGGTAACTAAGAATTGCTTGTGGTAACTCTCCTAATGCGTGCCTGATCTTTCCCAAACCAGTTTATCTCCTGTCAGGCTATGAACAGTAAAGTATTTGATTTGAAATTCTAGGAAAAGGAAGCTCAGGAGGAGCTGTCTGTAGGCATCAGATTCTGGAGAACACAAATTGATCTTACTTATTTTGTAGGTAAAAATGACATTTAGTATTTCTTCAGTGGTAAGCCATGTCAGATGCAGTTTGGGGGCTCTTCTACAAACTGCTTGTAGGAGAGGAGGGGGATCTGGTGCCATATCCAGGCATTCCAGGCTGTGACTGTCAGATGCTCAGAGGCCACGCTGGCTGTGGTCCCTTTGCTCTGAGCTGTGATTCCTGTGCAGGTGTCCTCCAGTCCTGGATCCCTGAGCCATTCCACCCACCCTGGCATGGCTCACTTTAGAAGAGCTTAAGAATAAATTGTTACTTGGACTGGACTTCCTCAAGTAATAATTGCTTTCAAATATTCTCTAAGTAATACACTTCTGAGGAGAAACTGTAGATGTGGCCTAGATAAATACAAAAGTTTAATTTTTACTGGCTTTATATGAACATTCTTGCACATTCTTTGTGGCTGTTGCAGAAACCCCTCGCAAGTTGCATCAGTTCCTGCAGCACAAACTGCTGTCTCCTGGCAGCATCTTGCCACATGTCCCAGGTTCTGTGTTATGGTCTAAACTTAATTATGTCATTCAAGCTTAAAATCTCAGGAGTTACAACTTTATACAGCATGAGAGAGGTACAGGACTGTAGAGTGGACAGAAAACCAAGCAAGAGGATTTTTACAGGGGTGTAGTGTCTCCAGGCCTTTTAACTTAAGCTCTGTACTTTTGAAACCTTTAGCAGTTAAACATCAGGCTTTTTGGTAGTAATTTTTGTAGTCTGGTTCCATGAAAAACACTTGGCTTGGGCTTCCCCACAGGAAAACTTATGTATTTGGCAAAATTGGATAAAATATTACAAGGATCTGTGCTCCTACTGTTCATGGTGTGATAAATTGGCAACTGGTAGGGGTCTGGTCACATCTGAAGCAAGAAAATTCAGTTTGAAGGAGGGGAATAACTTCAGCTATCCTGGAAACTTCCAAGCCAAAAGGGTATTTATTTGCCACGTATGCTGGAGCACTAAACAAACACAGAAATGTGACTTGCTTGTTTAAAGTTGAAGAAAAGTTTCAAGTATCAGACTTGATTCTGACAGCAGAAGAATGAAATATTTTTGCAGGTGTTTTTGAAACAGCCAGCTGAAAAGTTTTGCTTTTCTGTTTCTATTAATACATATTTTAGACATGCGTATTTAGAAGACTGAAAATTCATGTTTGATTGCAAGGGAAACTCCCTTGTCTTTTTTTTCCGTTTTTTCTTTTTTTTTCTTGTTTTAGTTGTTAACAGAAACTTTGAGAAAAAGCTGCTGATTTTTTTCAGTCTTTCAACAATATTTGTAATAATATTTTTTCTTCTTGGCTGTCAGAACATGTGAAATGTCAGTCACTTGAGGCCAGTGACAAGTTGGGAAATAACTCAATCCAGTAGCTGCTTATTCTCTGCTGCAGGCAGAGAATAAATGAATTTCTCTTTTCCAAAATGCTTCTAATTCTTCATTTGTAAAACTAAAAGTTTATTTTTCCAGATTTTTTTATCACTTCTCTTATCCAAAATTTAAGCCAGAGATCTCAGTTTTGACACTGCTTTTGTTGTGTACTTCTTTAATCTGTTTTTCTGAATACTTTGCAGAGATATTCAGAAATATCTGAGCTGTATTAAAATGATCCAGATTCTGCCTTTTGTAGTTAAACTTGAGGAGAACAAAGAGTTGAGCAAAGACCAAAACACTCAGAAGGGTGGTATACAGGGAAACAAAGCATGAGTTTCAAAAGAAGTTGCTGTAAGAGCTGTTTATTTATAGAGGAATGCTCCTTTTTTTCTCTTTATTTCATGTTTGAATATAGATTATTTTTGTACCATATATTTGGAAAGATTTTGAATGTGTTTACTTGCAGTTTCAGTGCAGCAATTCAAGTTTTTTATCCTGCCACATGTTAGTTCTCCACTAAAAGTCCAAGTGGAGACGTCAGTACAGTTTCCTGCTGAAATCAAGAGAAAAGCTCCATCCCAAACCACTTGTGTTGAGCTTCCAAAGGAGGCGATTTCATGTTTGTTGGAATTAGGTATATTTAAGATTCATCGTTACTGATGTCAGTGTTATATTTGTTATATTAGTGTCAGTTATATTTGGAAAAGGCTCAGTCCTGTCAGGGTTTTTTTGGTGAATGTTACCTTTTATGCCTTATGTAGTAATTCACCAACTTTTCACTGAACTGCTGAGTTCTCTTAGCTGTTGGTGACTGTCACCCCCAGCCAGCTGAGTTCATTGTGCAGAGTCCAGTGAAGGACCAGCCATCAAGGGCATGGAGAGGCTGGAGCATCTTTGCTGTAAGGAAAGGCTGGGGGAGCTGGGACTCTTCAGCCTGGAGAAGGGAAGGCTCCAGGGAATTTAACAAGGGAGGCTGTCAAGAAGACAGAGCCAGGCTCTTCTCAGTGGTGCTCAGAGGAGATGGGCACGAACTGAACCATGGGAGGTTCCCTCTGAACATGAGGAAGCACTTTTTCTCTGCAGAGTTGACCAGGTACTGGCACAGGGTGCCCAGAGGGGCCATGGAATCTCCCTCCTTGAAAACGCTCAGGAGCTGTCTGGATGTGGTACTGGGCAGGTGGGGCTGGGTGGCCCTGCTCGAGCAGAGGGCTTGCACAGGATCAGCTCTGGAGGTCCCTTCTCACCTGCAAGGCTCTGTGCTGGCCATGCAGTTCTTCTGAAGAACAGCATGCTGAGGTTCCTTTTACAGGCTCCCAGGAGTGGCTGTGAGCAGTGTCACTGATTCCCTGTTTTGTTCCCAACAGGAGCATGCGTATCCAGCTGATGAACTCATGCCTTTAACTTGTCGTGGACGAGTGCGGGGTCAGGAGCCAAGTCGAGGGGATGTGGATGATGCCTTGGGAAAGTTAGTGTCTGAAATGGTCACTGTAAACATCTAGGAATAGAAGTACAATTGGCAGCCCATAAAACTTGTTTGTTCAGTTGATATGGCCAGAAACTTACCCTTGTAAGAAGTATTTTTGTTATTATGAAGTTAACTGATGCGAAATTGTACCTTCATCAGAAGAAGAGAATTGACTAGTGAATGAAACACAAAGATTATTTTTTAACCATTCTCCAGGTATTTTCCATAGGAAAACCTTCCAAATGCGGGCTGACATTTGTGGTATTAGCAGTAGAGGTTATAAGGGTTAATGATCAGAACAGAACAATAAACTCTTATCCATTATGCTGGCCTAGTAAGTGATATTTAAAATGCTTTTCTTAAGTAGAAAGTTTTCTGAAAACAAGCAGTCAAATGATTATCATGTGTATGATAGCCTGAGGCCTTTGCAGAAGTATAAAACATTATTTCAGACATGGAAATACTTTCTGTGCTTTCTTTTAAAGGAGTTGATAGCACAAAATACTGATGCTTTGGCTAGCAAAATGTAGATTTAAGGACTGGTTTTTTCCATGTTAAATGGAATAATCAAAGGCAAAGTTGACTTACTCTAAATGCGTTTGTAATTGATTCCTTTGAATATGTGCAGTTTATAGAGCAAATTCTGTGATAGCATATAGCTGATTTTTTGTTTTAATATCACTGTTTAATGTCTCTAAACACAATAGTGTTAATCAAAGCCGAAATCTTTCTCTTAAATACTCCTTCTAATTGTCTCTAGGATATTGAGCATGTTGGTTTGGTTATGTTTTGTTATTTACAAATGTTCTTTAGTCCAGAGATTTCCATATAATCTTGCTGCCTTTGAGGTATCTAAAGATACAGCAGATGAGAAGTGTCAGGAAAATGTATTTTGAATCCTGGTCATGCATTCTTTTTAACGACCTCTTTTAAAAGTAACACACCAGCATTTGAGTAAAAATACCTTTCAGCCCCTTAGATGCATTAAATGATTGTATGTATTTATTGTTTTTCTGTATACATGCTTTATTCTGTACCTTATAATTAGTTACATTATTATGTAGCAGATTTCTTATCTAATCCTTTTTCTTACCAGCTGCCTCATCAATTGTGTTCTCTGCCAGCCTTTGCAATCACAAAATGACAGGGTGAGGCAGCTGGGTCAGTTCTGTTTCCCTGGAGAACTCAGGAGCCTTCCATATAGCTGTGAAATGCATCATTTCCCTCTTTTGTATGGAAAAAGTTGTGGATTTGTTAGGCAGTTATGCATAGTCATTAGTTAATCTCTGTCTCTTGTAAAACAGCACTCACAGAATGCCCTTGTGTCTTTACAAATTAAAGAGAATTATAATATAGGAACACTTAATTAGAATTTTGATTGTCACACGTTGCCTGCAAGGTCTCAAACATTGGGCACTTGCTGAAATCCTTGGTGCTTGCTCCTCAGCAGGCAATTTTAACTGTTCCAAAGGGTTCAGTTTTAACACCATCATGTTCTGTAAATTCTATTCTGTGTTGTGGGTGTTTCTTAGCATAGGAGCAGTTGTTGGAATTAGACATATTTAAGATGCAGTTCTAGATATAATTCCTGGGATGGGGAAAGGTCCCCTCAGCTTGGGATGCACTAGAACAGCCCTGGAGAAAACCTGTGATCCTCATTGGGATGTACCTGTTTCAGACAGTGTGAAGCTGCCTTGATGCTCTCTTTTCACAGAATAATCACAGAATCCCAACCTGGTTTGGGTTGGGAGGGACCCTAAAGCCCATCCAGTGCCACCCCCTGCCACGGGCAGGGACACCTCCCACTGTCCCAGCTTGCTCCAAACCCCATCCAGCCCAGCCTTGGACACTGCTAAAATAGTTCTTTATTTTAGAGTAAATAAAGTAGTTCTTTATTTTAAACCTACCACTTGCTAGGGTTGGAACAGTTCTGGTAGGAGAAATTTACCTTGGAATGGCTTTTGATCTCAATATTTTTCCTTTTATCAAAAAAACAAGTAAAACAGAGGCTGGAAAAAGACTTAAACTTTTTTGCTGGGTTTCATAATAGACTTGATTTGAGACAAATTAAATTTGCTTACCAGAAGTTAGAAAGCTTTGCCATAAATAAATGTATCTGTAGTCATAGCTTCTTTGTCAGCTCCTATTCTGGTCACTAGCAAAGGGAAGAACCTTAGAAGGAGGTTTTGATATTGAACATGTTGAGCACAACTAATTTTTTGCAGCTGGTGGTCTGTGAAAATTTAGTTTCTTCTGTGGTATCAGTTACTATTAAAAATCACTTAATTCCTACACATACAGACTATAGTAAATCTGTTCTAAATTTTCTTTCATAGGTTTTCACTGACCTTAATTGATACTTTGGACACTCTTGTGGTAAGTTTAATCTGTTGATAAGCTTTGATAAAACAAAGAGATTGTCTTCTGACGCTCAGATGTAATTTTAGATTTCTTTTCCATGATCCTTGATCTCTGGCTCTGTTTGAAGTGACTGTTGCTCGTGGGAACTTTGAAGTGCTGTAAGGGTGGAGCTTGGAGTTGGTTGTAATAAGAAAACTACAGCAGTTCCTTCATATTTCATTGATACTTTTTAATATTGCCCTTTTTTGGCTCTAATTTGACACAAAAGAGTTTGCTTTCCCTTACAGTCTAAAGCAAGAGGCTCAGTTAGTGGCGGGCACCTCTTAATAACCCCTGATGTATTTCTGGTTTTAATTGTATGTGTGTATTTCGTGGGTGACTGTGCACTGAAATATCCTGTATACAAATACTCTGTGACTGCATTAGCTATACTGGAACTGAACACCTGCTCACTGTTGTATTCCAGGTGTTAAATAAAACCAAAGAGTTTGAAGAGGCTGTAAAAAAAGTAATAAAGGATGTTAATTTAGATAATGACATAGTTGTGTCTGTCTTTGAAACCAACATAAGAGTCCTTGGGTGAGTAACTTTTGTTTTCAAAACTCCTAAAAATGTGGATTTTAGTCAGTGTCTTTAAGACACTTTCTTGTGCTGTTCCACCTGTTGGATCAGTTGTGCCTTTGTGAGTTCAGCTGAGAGCAGTTTTAAAATGCAAGGCAGGAGTGGCTGCAGTGCTGCTGGACCACGCTGCCCCCATCTCAGTGCTGCAGGCACAGCTTTGCTGGTTACGAACCCCACGTGCCTGCTGAGGGAGCAGTGGGTTTGCTTAACAGAAACAGCCTTGCAATGGCTGTTCAACACTTGATTTACCAGATTTGGATACTTGGGGTCATCGATTATTTCAGCTTGGAAGGGACTTCTGGGGCTCGGTGCAGGATCAGAGGATGTAATTTGAAGTTATTCTATGCCGTTTTAGAGGTCTTGGCTGCTATTCCTGTCTGTTAGGGATAAATCAGTGATTCCAATGATAAACAAGAAGAATTGCTTCCAAAATGCTGGTGGCTAACCTTGATTATAACGGGAATTGCATCAGCAGTCTAAAACTTAGGGCCACAGTTATGTACATGTCATCTAAATTGTAGAGAGTTGTCCTTGCTGCTCAGATGAACATACCTTTTGAGATGTGGATAATCTCTCTTGTGTTTAGGGGTCTCCTAGGTGGGCACTCAGTGGCAATTATGCTGAAAGAAAAAGGTGAACATATGCAGTGGTACAATGGTGAACTCCTGCACATGGCAAAGGAACTGGGCTACAAGCTTTTACCTGCTTTTAACACCACTAGTGGTCTCCCTTATCCAAGAGTAAGTTCTGTTTCTGTAATGCAGGATTACAGCTGTAATCAAGGCTTCTGTTGTTTTGATTTTATATCTGTTTCCAAAATAATTTCTATATTTATTAAGTGGACAGAAAATCAAAAGCTGATAAATTGCAGGTACTCTCAGGAGCGAGGAGTAGTGACATATTTATAAAATAAATTTCCAGGAGCACTTGTGATGTTCTGAGTTCCTGATTTGTTGTTAAAAAAATTGCTAGAATTAGATTTTTAGAGTGTATTCTCTTACTCAAATGTCTAGTGAACCAGGCAACAAGTCCTTGTTTGGGGGGGTTGTGATTTTGGGTATTTGTTGATAGTTCTCTGTGCATGTCTAAGTTGGCAGAGCAAAACCAAAGGGATCTGTTTTTTCTTGTCTTTAGAAAGAGCATAGATTATATACTTGCTATACAATCACAGGAGTGTAAATTTTTTTAGCTAGGAAAAATAAAGATGATAATCTCTGTTTTTCTCTAGGTTAACTTAAAATTTGGTGTAAGACATCCAGAAGCACGAACAGGAACAGAAACTGATACCTGTACAGCTTGTGCTGGTACCTTGATCCTTGAGTTTGCAGCTTTAAGCAGATTCACAGGAACATCTATATTTGAGGTTTGCTTTCCATGAAACCTTATTTTCTGGCTTAGGTCTTTAGCCTTCTGTTATATTTCTGTAATTTTGGAAAAACAATTCTGAGTTCATTAAATGGATGTCTCAGCTGTGTTGCACAAAAACATTTGTGTATGTTCAGATTTGTAGTGTTTGTGGGCTTTCTTCTAAGGTTTGATTTTTATTTTTTAAATCACAGGAAATCATTTGGGTTGAAAGTAGTTAGAGTAATACAGAACTAAACAAGATAAATATTCTTAAGATTAGAAGGAGTTCTGAAATTGTTGGACATGAAACATCCTATTCCTTTATTAGCATCTTAACTGAGCTAGCCAGAAGAATGGCAGAGGTTATTGTGTGTGTTTCCCTCACTCATTCCCCGTTGTTGTTGTTGTTGTTGTTGCAGGAGTATGCCCGGAAGGCTCTGGATTTTATCTGGGAGAAGAGGCAGCGCAGCAGCAACTTGGTGGGGGTGACCATTAACATCCACACTGGAGACTGGGTCCGCAAAGGTGGGGCTCTGACCCGCCCCTGGGGCTGCTCGGGGCAGGGCAGGTCTCACACAGCCCCAGCACCCCCACCTGCACTGCTGAAAATATTAATGGATAGGCAGTGCCCCAAAGCCTGGCTCTGCTCTGAGAGGGCAGAGCCCTCTCTGCTTGAGAAACCAGTTTTATTCATGGCAAGGTGTTCCCTGACCCTCTTTACTAACACCGAGAGCGAAACGCCTTGGGATGGATTTTCAGAGACTTTGTTATAATATAGGAAAAATATAAACAGGGTAGGAGAAGTGATGTCCTGTGAGAAAAGTGAAATAAGTGTCTTCAATGCATGTCTGTCTGTATGTGCACTGGTAGTGCAAAGCCTTTGGCACATCACACAATATTGTGTCTCTGCTTCCATCTGTGCCCTAATTCCAGTGAAAGGAGGCTTTTCCTGTCACTGGAAGAGCCTTTAAAAATCAAAGTGGGAATGTACAGAAAATACCCATATCGCTACTTAAAGTAAACCCACCTTTTTATTTTCTCTTGTTCCTAGACAGTGGAGTTGGAGCAGGAATAGATTCATACTATGAATATTTATTAAAAGCCTATGTCTTGCTGGGAGATGACAGTTTCCTGGAAAGATTTAACACGGTAAGTTAACACCTTGCTCAGGTTTGTGCCTTCTGAAATACAAATTTCAGAGTAATTGTGTTGTCAGCTGTTAGCCTGAGAAGGGATCTTCAGCAGAATTTCTGTGACTTCTGCTGTGTTTAGTGCCAGCTCTTTTTACTGAGGATTTTTGCAAATCTTGGGTGATTAGCTGTCACCTGAGCAGTTATTTTAACCCCATATGGTAAAAATCAGAAATTCTAGGCCGTTCTCGATGTTCCCAGTATGGTAGAAGCTGTATTTCCAGATCACCTGGGAGAGTGTAATACTGCAAATGTTTCTGTAAAAGGATTTTACAATAAAGGCCCTTCTGTAAGGGCCTCTTGTTCCAAGCCATTGTACAATTTCATTCTGTCCTGGAGCAACAAAAAAATCAAAATGTGGATCCTGCTTTGCCCTGCTGATCCTCAGGCTCAGGATACATTTAAATATACAAGCTGAAAACCACAGTGAGATATTTTTAAATTCATAAATTACTGAGCAACTTTGTCAGCATTATAATTCTTTCATAAATGCGTTATATCTTTTGAAAATAGCAATATACATTAAAAACATTATAGATCATAAATGATTTTATATCATATAGCACGGTTTTTTATTAGAAGTTGAGTAATTCCATAGTTAAAGGCCTGTTGTAACACTTTAGGTGTAATGATGATTTCATGGTCCTAAGGGGCAGCCCCCAGTGTTACATTTTCCTTGAGCTACCTCTGTTAAGTGTTTGCTGTCAGTTTGGCTCCTGTGCTCAGGATTGCACCTTCTGAAAACAAAGTTCAGGATTGGAAGTCAGCAATGTGGCAAGTGACCTAATGGGTTTTAAAGTTCCTCTGAGCCATCTGGTCCAGCTGCTTTGTTTGGGTTTTTTAACCTCCTGTTCCTCCTGAGATCCGTTGGAATTCTTTGGAATTCTGTTGTTCAGAGAAAGCAATTTCAGCTTTCTTCAGAGTGTGCTTTAAAACTCAGCCAAAACAAAATGTGCCTTAACTGTGATAGTTCCTGGTTATCACGTGGCTGCTGGATGTACTTTTGTGTATGTGTATTCCTTGGAAATGTGGTAAGTGTGTAAGTGTAATGCTGTGGAGCTTTTCAGGATTTAGTACACTTGGTTTTAGTTTGCAAAACTAGAGATCAGTGGCACTGCCAAATGTAATGATTGGGAGTGTAGTACTGGCTTTTCCAAATAAAATGCCAGTCTGGTGATCCATCTCTCTTCTGGGGAATAAATTGATACACAAACTCCTGTTTTTCCTGATGTTTGGCAGCACTATGATGCCATAATGAGATACATCAGCCAGCCACCTCTTCTCCTCGATGTTCACATTCATAAACCAATGCTGAATGCTCGGACCTGGATGGATTCTCTGCTTGCTTTCTTCCCTGGGTTGCAGGTAAGGTGTAAAACCCGTGTACAGATGGTTGTAATAGCAAGGAAATTATTAACAGGTTGGATATATGATTTTAAAGTCAAGCTTAGTAATTTGATTTTCAGAAATAAGGAGGGAACATCCATGGAAGTGTCCCGGGCCAGGCTGGTTGGGGCTTGGAGCAGCCTGGGCTAGTGGAAAGTGTCCCTGCCCATGGCAGGGGGTGGGACTGGATAGGGTTTAAGATCCCTTCCAACCTAAACTTTTCTGGGATTCTGTGATTTCTGTACTCACTCTTCCAGTCACTTCCATGCTATGATGCAAGTTAATGTGCTTTTCTGGCTGTGTTGAGTATCAGGACAGGTATGTACATGGAATTTGCTTCTTTCACTCCTAGTCATGAAAATACTTCAATTAAACTGCCTTTTTACTAGTCTAGTGACAGATTTTCTACTTTGTGTGCCAGTGACATCTTTAAGACAAACTAAATCACATTTTCACCCCAGTTCTCTTCAAATGTCAGAGGTCTTTATTCTACACAGGCAATAATTTTAATGAGTTCACTGGTTTTGCTTAAAAAACTCTTAAGGAGTGTCCGTGACTTACACTGATAGGGAGTGATAATTACAGTATGTAGTGACCTCTCTGTAGCTTTACATGAGCAAACCATGAGTGTTTTTGAGTATTATTTCTATGCTTGATGAATTAGTGTTACTTTTATTTTTTAATTTTAGGTGTTGAAGGGTGATATTAGACCTGCTATTGAAACACATGAGATGCTGTATCAGGTTATAAAAAAGCATAACTTTCTTCCAGAGGTAAGGTAGTACTTTTTTGATTGTGTAAACTGATTCTTACCTCAATTTGAGCAGTCTCAGATGCCCATTTGAAAAACCAGTAGGTATATGTGTTATTAAAATCAAAGGCTCATTTCCACAGCATTCTTATGTGATTGGTGGTTCTGCATGTCTGACAGCTCTGTTTGGGATATGAAATATTTGTCCTTCAGTTATGCTGTTATTAACACAACAGTGGGAAGCTGCTGCTATTAACAATTGCTTAGACTTCATATTTCAGTCTTTCAGAACTGACCTCAGCTCATTTTGGTGTGCAAAACTTGTATAATCACAAGTAATAGCAGCTGCTTGGTAACATAATAGTGTTAATGCTAAAGATCAGAGTCATCTTTATTAATCCAGAGAAGGAACCTAAAGGCTGAACTGACTGAGAGGATGTTCTGAAATTTTGTATAATGTCCTTGAAAGTCAGCACACAAACTTACTGCAGATGCTGCAAGTCTTTGAGCAGGTCCATTGTGCACAGAAAAGCTTGTTTATCTGCTGAAATGTGTCTTTTAATCTGTGATGACCCAGATTATATTTGAAAGCTTCTGACTCCAGGTTTAATTTTGACTTTCCTCTGGTGTAAGCTTATTTCTGTTAAAGAACATTTTAATTAACATCACATTCACCTAGTGTGGTTATTGAGAGCAAAGAATGCTAAGCACTGGAATGATTCTTTTTAAAGTCATTTTAAAATGGTGTGATTTGGCTCTTTATGGGGTTTTTTGGTTGGTTTTTTTTTTGTGTTTTGTATTTATGAAGGAAACTTTAAAAGGTCAGGTAGTTGTAGTTAAGCCAACAGAACATCCCTTAAACACAGACTTGTTTTAAACCTTAGTATGAAATAATAGTGTGTATATGACACAAGTGGCTTTTCCCAGTGCACATTAAGAGTGAATAGATAGACTAGGAGATTTTTGGATATCTGACTTCTAGCCTGTGGTATTAATTTAGAAACAGCTGCTTAACCATCTGTCAGTGTGCAGTGATACTTGACTGCACTGGAGGTGTCAGGTGGTAGGTATGTTTGCAAAAATGGTATTTATCAAAGCTAGGCTGGTTATATAGTTAACAAAGAATTCAAATAAACCTCTGTTTGGGTAGCATTCCTACATTTATTTTTGTCTGTTCTCTTTCATCCTCAGGCATTCACAACAGACTTCAGAGTTCACTGGGCTCAGCATCCTCTGAGGCCTGAATTTGCTGAAAGCACCTACTTCTTGTATAAGGTACAGTCACATTCATTCCTCTGAACTTTGAGCACTTTTCCTAGCACCTAGAATTTTGTTGCTGTTTTATTTCAATATAGAATTGAGTAGCATATTCCAGCTTAACTTATCTACTGGAGCCAATTGAGGATATAAACAAGATGTAATGGTTATCAAAAATGGTTTGGTTTTATTTCATAGGCTACAGGCGACCCGTACTACCTAGAAGTAGGAAAAACCCTCATTGAAAACTTGAACAAGTATGCCAGAGTTCCCTGTGGGTTTGCTGCAATGAAGGATGTTCGTACAGGAAGTCATGAAGACAGGTGAAGTTTGCACAATTATTTTTTAAAATACAAAAATACAGAAAAAAATCGAATCGCCCTGTTTATGTAATTGAATTAATTGATATTTGACGAGCTGTCTGTCTTCAGTCTGATAACCAAGTCTTAAAGTACCTGTTTGTAATTGTATTGAACTGTAAATGCATTGAAACAATCTATAAACTGTTTCAGTTGTGTTATAGTGTAGAAAACTCCATAAAATTATTTTTCGTTTAATAACCTTTGATTTGTCTCAGAGCAATTGAATGAAATGAAATAAATTAATTACTTTCAAACAAAATATGCTTCAAATCTGTAAGTTTGTCAGGAAGTTTATTTGTTTTTTCTAGAAAGCTGTTTTGTACAGAATGTGCTGAATCATTCCCCTCCAAACACAGCTTCTTCCAAGTGGAAGGAATGCTAATGGAATTATGGCCAGCAGTAATAGTCATGAAGTCTTCAGAGAAGGAGCAATAGGAATATTTATTTTACTGATGTTCTAGAAAGGAGGAGATCCCCCTAAAGGAAATCCCCTTTTTCTCCACAGGATGGACTCGTTCTTCCTGGCCGAGATGTTTAAATATCTGTACCTGCTCTTTGCTGATAAGGAGGACATGATTTTTGACATTGAAGATTATATCTTCACTACAGAAGCTCATCTATTGCCACTCTGGCTCTCCACTACAAACCAAACCATCTCTAAAAAAAATACAGTATGTAACAGCTCCAGTCTAAATCAGTTTCTGTGGTACACTTCCTTTTTTGGAGGGGGAATGGAAATAAAATCAGGAAAAATCATAGTTTGAGGAAGTGCACCAGTTTGAACACGTTGTTTAATAGGCACTGTTTCATCATAGTAACAGTGCCAGTCACAAGGGTAGGAATAATGACTGGATTCTGCACTGCTGAACCTTGAGAAAAAAGATACGAATTATTAGCAAGATTTAAAAAGAAAATCATTCCCCACTTCTCTATAAATTGGAAGATAACACAGTAGGATATTTTTGTCCCCATCTTTATTTTTTATTATTTTTTCTAAAACCTAAGTTTTTCTTGTTTGTTTTAGCACATGAACAGTTTTTGAGAGGTTTTTTGAGACAGCTGTGGAGTTAATTCGACAAGATACATCTGCAGACAGATTTGGGATGTTTAATCACTTTAGTCCATGCAGTAGGCACCTATTGTGTAAATGTGAGAACACTTAGGGGTTTATAAATTCCTTTCCCTTCCAAAATAACCTGGAGTAATACAGCTGTGCCTTGAAGCATCATAAATCCTCACATTTTTTGATTTTGTGGTCAGCAAGGTGACATAATTTGTCTGTAAGGCAATAAGAAAATGGAAGAAGAGAAAGAGAAAATGGTGTCTGAGACATAAAGGACACAGATTCCTTTATTTGTGCCTCTATTTTTACCATTTTCTACGAGTTTTACAATAATGCCTAGATCAGAGGAAAAGGCTTGTATTGTGTGTCAAGCCATGTATCCTGGAAAAATCACCCTGTTTGATGGACTTTAGCATTAAGCAGTGACAAATTTTTAATTATTTGATCTTAATGTCAAACACTGGTTTTGTTTTAATGGGTCATGGGTTAGGTGTTAAATGTTCCTTCATGGTGGAGATCCCACACCCTCTCTGAAACGTTCTGTCCCTGAGAATTTGTTTTTTCTTTGAGTTTTGGAAACAGAGGCTGTTTTTTTGAACTAAATAAGAAGTGTTCTGAAGAAGCATTTTATGTGCCTTTTGTTCCCAATGTAAGAATTTGATGGGCAGGGTGCCCACAGCTCGTGCTGTGTTAAGTGCTGGCCTAACTTGGGTCGTGCTCTTGAGAACTGCATATGTTAATGAAAGGCCAGCAGGGAGGATGGAATAAATTGCTCAAATGCAGTTTTTTAAGCTCTTTGAGTTGAACCTGCAAATGGGCATAATCCAAGTAAGAAAAAAAATGGTGTCAGGTGGCTGAAAGGCTGTGACGTCGGGTGTTCCTCTTTTATGGAATTTTATCTGAATGGATGGAATGTGTAAATGATTTTTAACATAAATACAGTGCTATTAAAACAAACTGTGAGAGAGATACTTGGTACTATCAACCCAACATCCTGTTTGTATTTGCTCTCATAAACAGGAAAGGTCATGTCTTAGTAACAGCCCTTTAGGTCTTGGGTTTTAGGGAGCCTTAGATACTTGATTTTTCATTACCCAATATGTTGCAAACAGGAGGGGTGAGTCTTTTCAGGCAGATAAATACTACGTTAATTTTTATGGGTTATAAAATGAGCTTGCTGGTTATCTATAACCAGTTATTTGCTAAGCTAAGGACAGGCTAAACGTGGCTCCAAACCACCAGACATGTTCCACATGGTTTCACGTGTTACAAACCAGCAATTTGTGCAGATATTCACTCTGCCATCTTTCCTGAAAATAGAAATTGTTTGAATTATATAAAGATTCATCCTTGCTCATCCAGACTTGCAATTCTGTGTGGCTCCTGAGGAGGAGAATCTTTTGTTCACATGAAAAGATGTGACATTTTTAGTAAGAACGACCTAAAGCCTTCAGCTGGTCACTCACTGTAAAGCCAGTATCAGGTGAAATCAAAACTACTCCCTTTCCTTGTCCAGCACATAAAATAGAAGGCACTGGCTTTGTCATGAGCAGGCTTGAGAAGTACTGTCTGCCAGCACAGGATTAGCTGTTTCTGCAAAAAAAAACAAATCTAGAAACTGTATATATATTTAGTAAATTACAAATTAGAATGGGTGTTGTGTTCATCTGCCCAAGGGCTTGCAGTGCATTGGCTTCCCCCCATTGCACTGGGCTGCTGCATATCCCCAGTACACAGATTGCTTAAGTTAGGCTTATCTGTTGATGTTCTCTATGTAAAAATATAACCTGCATTTTTTTACTCTGTATCTTTCATTTCAGAGCACAGAGTACACAGAGCTGGACGACAGCAACTTCGACTGGAGCTGTCCAAACACACAGATCCTCTTCCCAAACGACCCCATGTTTGCCCAAAGCATCCGTGAGCCTCTGAAGAACGTGGTGGATAAGAGCTGTCCCCGGGGCATTTCCAGAGCGTAAGATGGAAACTTCCTCTCTTTTTGTAAGCACAGGACTGAGTGCCACAGGGTCTGCTCTGCGGGGAAGGACAGACACGAGGTGTGCTGGAACTGGCAGTCCTTTGGGGATGGATAGCCAAAGGGATGATTCCTGGTCACAGGAAAAATCCCTTCGGTTTTCTGTGGCATCCTCAGCAAGACTTAGTTTGTTTCCAGCTGGAATTAGCAAGTCT
This sequence comes from Daphoenositta chrysoptera, assembly GCA_013397915.1. Classification (NCBI taxonomy): domain Eukaryota; kingdom Metazoa; phylum Chordata; class Aves; order Passeriformes; genus Daphoenositta; species Daphoenositta chrysoptera. The sequence goes on from VZRO01002904.1 coordinate 44,120, forward strand.
TCCAAAGCAAAAGGAGCTGGATGAGCCCCATACCTCAGCTGCAGCTCTCGCTTGGAGTATTGCAGGAAGTGTGTCTCTCTGATTTGTAAAATTAATTTCTGCAGCCTCCTGAAAATTCTGGAAGTTCTTCTCTGTAGTAAGGAAATTATGCTGCCACACATAACTGCACCTGTTTTGAGGAATTTGGGGCAGTGTTAAGGCTGAGGAAGTTTGTCCTCCTGACCGCCTCTTCTATATTTTTATTTCATGAATAAAACTGAGTTTGGTCAGTCTTGAAATAATGCAGACTATTTACAATTGAGAAAGAGCATATGGCAGTTTTGTTATCAATATTGGGGGGGAGGTTTTGCACTATAAAATTATTGATAATATAGACAACTTTAAAAAAGATAACTTGATTGAGAAGTTGCATTCCACTGAAGCTTGCACTCAGTGTACCAAGAATTCCAGTCTTGTGATGGCAGGGATAACACTAGAGTTCTCTTTCAAGGAAAATCTGGTTTTTAAAGCTTTGGTCTCTGATATCTTTTGGCAGAGAAGAGAGTTTGGGAAGTGGACCAAAACCACCGTTGAGAGCCAGAGATTTCATGGCCAGTAATCCTGAGCACTTGGAGATCCTGAAGAAGATGGGAGTCAGTTTGATCCATCTGAAAGATGGACGAGTACAATTAGTACAGCACGCAGTGCAAGTAAGCCTGGCAGGATTTTCTTTCTTAGAGCTCTCAGCAAAGTCCTCCTAGCAATGATATTTGACACCTGGAGCTTCAGGAGGAACAGCCACCCTGTAGAAGGAGGCACATGAGCTGGATATGTAGCTATATTTAGCAGGCTGATGCTTGTTAATATTTTGCCTCAGCAACACTTTTAACTAAACTTCCACTAAATTAGGTAGAGGCTGCTCATGTTGAAGTGATGTAACCAACAGCATCTTGGCTGAAAACTCTGCTTTCAGCATGAGATACTTTCATTTCTTTATGAGGTCTATATATTTGTGTATTTTCAGTCTCCTCAGTGGTGCAGGTGCTAAACGTTTTGTGAAATGATGAATGAGTGGAAGTGAGCATCCCACCCTGTGTGTTGAAGGCTTTGTAGCAGTGGTCCAAGCAAACACAACTTCAATTTCTTTTCCCCCGGGTTCCTCAAACATTTAAGATAAAATTGTTTATTGATTCTTTTCTCCACAGGCAGCAAGTTCCCTGGATGCTGAGGATGGCTTACGGTTCATGCAGGAAATGATTGAACTCTCCAGCCAGCAGCAGAAAGAGCAGCAGCTCCCTCCTCGTGCTGTCCAGATTGTTTCCCATCCCTTCTTTGGCAGAGTGGTCTTGACTGCTGGGCCAGCACAGTTTGGGATGGACTTGTCTAAACACAAAGCAGGGGTATGTGAGATGTGGGTGTGATCTGTTCCTTTCCCTGTTGCACGAGCCTCAGCTTTACAGTAGTGCTGCTGTTTGAGGCATCCAGGTGATCAGTTAATTACAGTGGTTAAAAGGACAGGGCCCAGTGGTGACTATGACAGAGTGACAGTCGTGGGGATCAGTGGCTTATCTGTCTGTGCTCTGTGCTCTGCTCCTGAGTCATCAGCTATGGTTTAGGATTTAAAACACAGGCACAGCATGAGTTGGGCAGCAAGCTTATCCAGTCTGCAGTGCACAGCTAAAGAGATGGTGATTTAGAGGAAGTTTTCCTCCCGTGTCAGCCAGGAGCTGGCAGAAGCCGTTTTACAGTTAGTTGTTCTTAGGAAAGCTTTTCTAGAAGGCTCTGTGTAGATGGAAGAGGGCAATGCCACAGAGGCTGTGGTCCCTATGGGAAGCAGGAGGAAAACCCAAGTTGCAGCCCCAAGAGGAGTTCCAGACTAGCAGTTCACAGGAGAAAAATTTCCAGAGACAACACTTCCCAGGTGTAGACAAACCACACTGATTATGAGAATTAGGTTTTCACTCAGTCATGCTTTGTTTCTAGAGCTCCAGTTTCAGAGCACAGATTGTCTGCACTGACACAAGACAACACTAAATGCATTAGAGTGACTGAAGGAACAAAAATACTTGGGAATCTTTCACAAGCATGACTGTAGTGTTCTAATTCTCTTTATTTTTGTTTTTTCCAAACAGACAAGAGGATTTGTTGCAACCATTAAGCCATATAATGGATGCTCAGAGATCACTAATCCTGAGGCAGTGAAAGAGAAAATTGCTTTGATGCAGAGAGGCCAGTGCATGTTTGCTGAAAAGGCACGAAACATTCAGAAAGCTGGAGCAATAGGAGGCATTGTCATTGGTAAATACAATTCCAAGTTTTAATTTGTGTAAATGTAACCTGATTTTACAGATCTGAAGATACAGGAAAGCTGACAAGCTTTAAGTTGAGCACAGCAATTGTGCTTTCAGAAGATGAAGAGATGTTTGGGGTTTGTCTGGTTCTGTGCAGACACAGATGGAGATGGGGGATTGTCAGTGTTTTTTCATATTAAAAGTTGTTACTTTAAGGATTGCAGGGTGCTGTCAGTAGTAACTGCTGAGGAAGGATGGGGATACAAATGAAAAGTGTGGAGGAAAACACACCAGGTCGGGGTTGGCTCTGGAGTGACTGGGCAGGGGAGGCTGCTCCGAGTGCAGCTGATCTAACGGGAAGTTTTGGTGTGCTCTGCCTAGATGACAACGAGGGCAGCAGCAGTGACACAGCCCCTCTCTTCCAAATGGCTGGGGATGGCAAGAACACAGATGACATCACCATTCCCATGCTCTTCCTCTTCAACAAGGAAGGGAACATCATCCTGGATGCCATCCGGGAATATGAGGCTGTGGAGGTGCTGCTTTCTGATAAAGCAAAAGACAGAGGTAAGGTTAGAGGTGATGATGTAAATCCAGCTCCCATCTGTGCCGTGGCACAATGGAAAATGAACAGGAATGATTTGCACTGCTGCCCAGAGGTGTGGTGCTTTTCTGTTTGACACTGGAATTAGTTTTTCATTAGGAAAGCCATTATCTGAGAGATACCATTATCCACTCCCCCCACGAGGTAGCATTCAGAAATGCTGTTCCTAAGTTAAATGTCACTTTGGCTAATGAGAAAATCCAGCCTTTTGGATTCCTTTTGAACCCTTTTTGCCATCAGCTGCTTTGAAGTATCATCAGGAACAGTGTAAGTGTTTCCAGTGCCCTACATTGTGAATGCCTCTCCCTCACCAAGCTCCCCAGTGACATTCCTGGGACCCAGAAGGAGAGAGACAAGTGCTAGAACTATTTTGCCTATCTAAGGAGAAGTGGTTATCATGAGAAATAAGGCTGCTGACCTCAGATGTTTCGTGGGTGTTCTTGCATAACGCAAGAAAATTGCAAGCTAATATGTTCCCAGTTGAAATGTTTGAATGTGGCAGAAAATTCCATATTTTCCTCTTGTAAGCCTCCCCTGTAGCACTGCTGTGTCCAAGCAGAGTTGGTAAGAACAAGTATCTCTAGAAAATCAGCCTATTTGCAAAGGGGATATGCCAAAATCTCATCTTGCTTCTTCGTAACTTACAAATCCCTCCTGTTTATAACTGTGCTTAAGTGCTCTGACAAAATGCTAAATACAAGACAGCTCTGCCTTGGAGAGTTTGTAATCCATATCTGCTTCTTCCCCTTCCTCGTGCTTCCGTTTGGAATCCCAGCAACAATCTTTAAAGGTAAAATGATTCCAAACTACATTATTGATAGCAGTAAGTATCCCACGTCAACAGTGGCATGTGCAGTTAAATTCCCTAGAAATCCTGCCATATCAGTGTCCTGTTTATAGCCATAAACATCAAACCCAGAGAAATCTGCATGACTAACTTGGGCAGCTGTTGGGAGCTGAGCTGGGATGTGGGAGACGTGTGTTACTTGCTTTGAGTGGGGAGGCTCTGGCTTTGGCTCTCTCAAATGCACAGTTCAGTCAACTTAGGGAACTGTCCAACTCTGACTTGCTCAGATGTGGGATCCTGGTGGATCTGGGAGTGCTTTAAAATCCAGCATTAAAGTTCAGTGCACACAGTGGGTATTTGCTTTAAGGCTGAAGGAAGGTAACTGGCACTGACCCACGAGTCACTCCTGAAGTTTGAGGAACCAAAACGGGCCTCACTGCATTGTTTGCCCTCATTTAAAATGTGTTTAAAAGTCTTCCCTCCTATCCCTCTGGAGAATATATTCCTTAGTACCATTAAATTTTCATATCACTGGAAAGTCTGCACTTCCTTGAAGAAATAAGGCCAAGGGAAGTGACCTTGATTTTGGAATACATAATAAAATGCTGCATTCCTATGGTTGTTTTAATTTTTTTTTCTTTTTTCCTTCCCTCTCAAAGACTTGGAGATGGAGAATACGGACCAGAAATCATCTGAGAATGATTCACATAAACCAAATTCCGAGGAAGCTCCTTCAGAATCTCAGGATGCTGGAGCAGGCAGCGAGGAGCCCGACGGAGGAGGAGAGAGCTCTGCTGTTGGTGACCCTGATGCTTTGTCTCCTGCCAGCTCAGACAGTGCCAGTGTTTCCAGGGCAGAGCAGGATCCCCACGCCCCTGGGCCTGCAGAGGCCACTGCTCCAGAGCCAGCTTGTTCCCCAGAGGACAGCCAGCCTCAGGAACAAAACACCCAGACAGAGTCCAGTTCCAAAGCTCACTGGGATAGTAAAGTCCAGCCTATGGAATCCATACTAGCAGACTGGAATGAAGATATAGAAGCATTTGAAATGATGGAAAAGGATGAGCTATGACTTGTAATAATAACTTATTTGTTAATAAACAAATGGAGACCTCTTTGGGTAGAAGTGAGGCCCTGATATCCGAGGAAACGTATTCAGTATTGGGATGAGCAACCAGGTGTCACCTGGAAAACACCTTAGAATTCCAGCACATGCTCTTTGTATGTTTTAATTTTTCTTGTTTAAAAATGGGAACGTGCAATCAAAGCATTTGTGTGGCCCTGTGGCTGGTGCTGTGCCCCAGGTAGGGACAAGCCTGACTCGTGCCTTCCAGGCTCCAGGGGCACTCCTGGGGCTCTGGGAAGCAGGAGCTGAGCAGGGTGGGGTGACAGACCACAGAACGGTTCTTGGTGGGGCACCCACCCCTCCCCAGCTGAAAGCCTTCCTTACAGCAGCAGGGGGATTGTTCCCAGATGTTTGCACAGCTGGCAGCAGCCTGGTTTTGTCTGACATATCACAGTGCAGCTCATCACTCCTTGCACCACTTACCAGGAACCACGTGGGCACCTGGGAGTTGCCCTCCTGCTCTGCTGCCAGCTGGAGGAATTGCAGTGACCAAAGGCAGGGGGTGAGCAAGTCCCATCAGGGAGGCTGGGCCAGCCCTGGGGCCGCCAGGAGAAGGTGAGGGAAGGTCCTGCTGGAGGCTGAGGGGAAGCAGACGAGGCAGGTGTTGAGTCCCAGGTGTTTCCCTTGGCCTCCCAGGTGGAAAAACTCCAACCTGCCCCAAGATAGGAAACGGTCTCTGAAGGCCACAGCTCCATCAGCTGTAACAAAACCTTCTTTTTCTACAAGTTTGACTTTAACAGCTTGACTCCATTGTTCTTTTTATATGCAACTTGTGTACGTGGTGTGTCAGGCAGGGAGGCCAGTGCCTGTGGGGAAGGGCAGCAGTTCTGCCTGTTGGGTCGATTGAATGTTCAGAGTCCAGGGGTGTTATTCCAGGCTCTGGAGTTTGTTACAGGTAAGTGTGAGTCCTAATTTGTTATCCCCATTATATTCAAGTAAAAATGGGGAAGTTTAAACAACATAGAGGCATTTTGACTGTGTCCAAAGAAACTGCCAAAAACTAATTAACTTGATTTATATCAACTGCTTTTAGTGAATTGTGGTTCAAAAAATTGTTTTATATTAAAGACTAAATGAACACTGCCTATATGCTGCACCAAGCTAAAAATGAAGGTTTATATTCATCATTGCAATGGAGTAAATAAACAGGAAGCCCCACTCTGGACTGCACCTTTGATTTAGCTGGTGAAATTACATGTGCTGAATATGCAACTGCTAACTAGCACAGCCATACTCTGTATTTATACTCTGTACAGTGAGCAGAGCAATCCCAGGCAATGTTGGATCCATGTACTCAGCCACACTTGCTTTCAAAAGTCTCAGAATGCACAGGCACCTTTTGAGAGCATGGCAGTCCATCCAAATATCATCCAGAACTTTAAATCACCAGGGTAGGAGGGAATTGGAGGAGGAATAGTGAATAAGTGTCCTTTGAAAGAAACTAGCTTTTAAATGGAGTTGTCATTCCTTTGCACAAATAACTGTCTGGAGGTTTGGACTTGAAGCAGCTGGGGGTTTCATTTGGGAATGCTTTTATTTATGGGTTTTGTTACATGAGGTTCTTCATAGAAAGCATTTGACCATGGGAGCCTTGTAAGTGTCCTTGGTTCCTTGGAGCCCTGGGAGCACCAGGACATGGCCAAGTGCAGGATCAAACCATCAGGTACAGATCAAACGTTTTCACTCAGAGAATTCCATTGATTTGTCAGTGCTCAGTGCCACAAAAGGAGCATCTTTGTTCCCATGCTCTTTGACATGGACATAATCTTCCTTCTTGGTAGCTCTTCTGGTGGAAATACAGTTATTTTTATATCCTAGAGGCCTCTGGTCATTATTCTCTCAATATAGCAGCTAAAGGTTTCTTTTTTTACTTGCAGATTTAGGTGTAGATGTCAAATTTTATTAAAAGGTTAACCTTCCTTGCCATCACCAGCTCATTTTTAGTAAGTGCTTTCTCCACACCTGTTAGTAGAGCAGAAGGCATTACCTTTTCACGGTTTTCCAGGGATCCCAGAACTCCATATGGATTTAGGGCAGCATTTTGGTGGTGGCCTACCTCAGATAACTGTTGCCTCCTTCCTTTTGGGGTGGTTTTTGTTTCATTTAGTTCTGCTTCACCTTTGAAACCATCACGAGAGCCATAGCTTTGTTTACAGAACTGAATCAGGCAAGGTTGACCTTTTGGGAAAGAGGATTAAATTGGGGGGACAGTTTTATTCAGGTTACTTTCACTCTGTATTTCCTTATGCGGACATAGGCTTTAGTTTAACCTGTTCATATCATTCTGGCAAGAATTCAGGTTTCTGTTACTGTCATCTTGAAAAGCAAAAAGAATGTATCCATCAAAAAGGAAAACCCTTTTGGAAAGGGGAGAGAGTGTTCTTCCCAAATGTTTGGAAGTCTGCTCCCTTCATACGGAATATTGCTGGTAGATCATTAATCAGGAATCAGCCTTTGTGTAGAGCATTGTACATTTCTTTCTATGGTATTGAACACTGAAGAATTCAGGAATCACAGCTGCAACTAGCACTTATTCCATGCCATGTAATTCAGCCAATTAATTTCTCATTTGATCTTAGAGGAATCTTCTAATTGTTTACATTTATTGTTTTTTAATGAGGTTTGAGAATGAGCCCAGCTCTGGTTCTCCTCCTTCTGCCAGTGTCCCTGAGTAGGCACCAGTGAGTGTGTTGAGAGGTGAAAAACAGGACATCTTATGCAACAGGCATCAGTCAGAACATAGAAAACAAACCATTCTGTGAATGAAACTTGTATGTTCAGATTTTATAAGATTTTTGGTTTGTTTTTTTTTAGCCAGACCAATTTGCAGCCGAATATTTTCTTATGGAAGATGTCTAATAACAGGTGCTGTAACACTATTGTTGGGTTTTACTCTCTGGTGATAAGTGTACACAATATTTCTAAGGGCAACTATGTACTGTGATGTAAAAGTCTGGGCTAAAATGTACATAATCCGTGTACATAATTGTGTACTTGATTATAACTGCTGATTGTAAAGATTTAATAAAATGTAAATATTCTGGTCAAGCTGTGCTGAAGTGGTGCTCATTTCTGCCTTGTCAGCAGGGCAGTCCCCAGTCCTTCACTGGCAGCTTGGAATTTTTCCCTGGGAGGTTGGCTGAACCCAGAGGTATTGTAATAACCAAAACACCTTTTCAGTCTAGAATTGAAACTGGACAGGGTCTCAGCAACCAGATCTAATTGGACTACTTCAAACTCTCTGCTCTATGACCTGGACATTATTACTTTATTTTTAAAATCCAGACCCTCAGAAGTTCATTTTGACTGCTGCACCTATTTCATTTAGAAAGAAAAAACAAGTCTCACTTGGGCCTGATAAGGAGAGTCTTGGAGGGGTGTATCCCTCATCCTTCCTCTGTTACGAGCTCTCCTCCACCACCTCTATTCCTGTAAAATTTTCCTCTACGTAAATTAGTATTAAGAAAATTAGGATTAAGATGCAGGAGCCCTAAATTCAAGTTCTTTTTCAAGTGCTGAGCAGTGTTTATGATACGAAGTAGAAACCATTGCCAGCCATGCTAGGGAAGTGCTAAATTTCTTCAGCCTACTGTTCCCTATGTTCTGGGAACATCAGGACTTACGGACTGGAGTATTTTGGAGCAAAGGCCAAATTTCTGCCTGCTTCAAGGGACAAGGGACACTGCAAGTGGCCTGCACCCAGTTCAGGGGTCGTCAGAGGTGCTGCCCTTGTGGGCAGAGAGATGTGATTGATTCAAAGGCAAAAATAAAACAGAATTGGCAGCCAGGGTCACTGTCAGGGTCACTGTCCCTCCCAGTATTTCTTTTGTAACAAGAAATCAGGACAACTGAGGTGTTCATCTCTGGGTCTGAACAGGTTCCTGACATTCCCACTCCCCCGGGATGCTCCTGGCATGGATGGATGCCTGAAGTGCAAGGGAGGCATGGTGGCACGAGGTCCTCACCCCTCCTATTAAAACTGGATTTATAATTTATGCTAATGGTTGCATTGAGGGCCTGTTACTCGATTGTCACATTTCCATTTTCCATGCAGGTCACCCAAAGGACTTGAGCTGCTCTGACTGGAATTCAGCCTCAGCTCCTGCTCATCCCATCATTCACATCAGCCCAAAGCTGCTGTGGCAGGAGTTCCATTTTCTCCCAAAGTGCTCCATGACAAGGTAATGTTAATAAATGTTTCCAGCTGGAATGGAGCCTATAAAACACTGTTTTACCTGAGAAAGTTCACCCAGGCTATTAATGCCCAGCACGGGCAAATTCATCTTTCCTCATCCTTTGGTGGAGAGTGCAGTGTGATGCCAGGGCACCAGGGCTGGGACCCCTGCAGAGGCATTTTAGCCAAAATTGTGCCACAAAGCCGGTGTGGTACTCACTGGTACCCACAGGTATTTTTGGGGAGCAGTGGGGCCACCCTGGGATGTCTCGGATGCCCGACTGGCTGCCACTCCAGGACAGACCTGATGGCAGCAGTGCAGGGCAGAGAATGAGAAGCAATCCAGAAAAGCAGATTCATCCTTATAAAACCCAACCCAAACCTCACCCCAGCCCTTCCCCCGGGGCTGCCACCAGTCAGGAGCACCGGGCTGGGAAGGAGCTGGCAGATTTTGGGCACAGGCCTTGACCCAGGGGATGCTCGGGGGCTCAGGAAGGGACATGGAGCAGCAGTGCAGGTGGGAAGAAGGATGAACTGAATTTGATGCATTTCAGGATTTCCATACGGACCTCTTCTCCTGGCAGGCAGGTTGATGGTTTGAGATGTGCTTGAGGCTCCCCTCTGCAGCAAAAGCCATTTCCTCATCATCCTCTGGCCCAGTGCTCCTCATGGCTGAAGAAAATGAGCAAAGAAGGCTTAAAAAAGGCCTGAAGGAGGACAAATCCAGGCAAAAGATGCACAGGTGAGGACAGAAAAGGCATCTCCTCCCCGTGCTGGCTCTCTGGTGCTTTTATGTAACAGAGCACGTGGCTCCCCACGTTCTTGTGGGGCTGGACACGGCTGCTCCGACTGCCAGGCTGGAGCATCTCCCTCAAATGATGTCAATCTTCACTGCACTGGCATTACAGCATCATAAAAAATTACAGAGCTGCTATTCTGGGTAGCAGCTCTCTCCGAGTCAGTGAATAAATGCAGCTCCATATGACTCACTCCAGGGGATTATTAATAGACACAAAAGCAGAATGCCAAAACCCCAGGAATATGCTCCATTCCCACACGGAGCTTTCTAGTTTCTCGCAGCAACTGCTCTTGAGAACTTTTTGTCTCAGAATTTATTTTTTTAATACACATATATATTAAAAGAATCCAATATATACATTTTCTGTTGAACTCACACCTCAAAGGCTTTAGGGGGGACGTTCTGCAGGGATGAAGGATGGTTGCTCCAGGGTACCAGGCTCCATCTGGGATGGCAGAGCAGCGGGAACAAGGGAGTCATTCCAAAAGGGAAGAATCACAGGCTTCTCCTTTGCTGCCATGGGTGTCCGTGAGGCTGGTGTTGGAGTTGGCTTTTGTGAAGGAGGTTCACAGTCTCACAAGTGTTGATGATGAAGATGATGATCCTGAGGATGCTGATGATGGTGACTCTCCCACCTTCAGACTCAAAGTGAGCATTTCCCTGGCTGTCACGGGTAGACATGTACAGCTAAACTGAAAGAAAATAATAGGATTTTTTAAAAAGCAAAGACATGAACATCTTTGAGTTTTACCAACTTTCCCATCTCTCAGTCCCCTGAGCTGGGGCTTCTTTCCCTTTGCCACAACAGCACAGTAACAACAGGAATTTCACTCAGTGCTTACCCAGCTTTTTGGATTGTCTGATCTCTGCAACAACAAAGCAAATAAGGTGCTCCTCCAACGCCATCCCTCCATTTCCTGTCTCCTCTTCCCCAAACACCTACAGAGTTAAATTAAAGAGAGATTTCAGCCTGAAAAAGGAGAGTTGCCCAGCGGTACCAGGACCCAAAGCAGGGTCTTCCAGTGTTCAGCTCTCCCAAAAGCACCTTCCATAAAGCAGGAAGTGCCATAAATCCGTGCTTTCTCAGTGAACAGCCTAAAAATTGCTTGTACCACACAGTGACCTTGGCTGAGGTCAAAGCTTTTGATTTTTCAGAGTGCAACTGCCATTACTTCCCCCCTGGGCTGGGGCTGCCCCAGACAGGTAAAAGCTTTTTTTGGCACAGGGGATGTTGGTCAGACTCCACAACACCCCACAAAGGACCTGAGTCAGGGCACTGATTTTGTAGTCATGGAATCCCAGAATGGTTTGGACTGGAAGGGACCTTAACAATCACCTTGTTCCACCCCTTGTGTGATGGGCAGGGACACTTTCCACTGTCCCAGGGTGCTCCAAGCCCCGTCCAGTCTGGCCTTGGACACTTCCAGGGATCCAGGGGCAGCCACAGCTTCTCTGGGCAACCTGTGCCAGGGCCCCAGCGCCCTGGTGGAACTGGAAACCACCCTTTTTGTGCAAAGTCCATATGAATTTTGCTCTTTGACAGACACACACATGACCCAGCCTCTCCTATCCTGGAGGTCTGGCATGTCAGCCAGGCTGATCTGGAGTTGAGTCATTGCTAACTCCAAAACGGAAGTGACAGGAAATTACTGTTTTACAGACCTGGTAAAACCGAAATAGCTGGGAACAGAATATTTGTCTCCAGGCCAATTCATGTGATGGCACCGATGTCTTCGGAGTCCAAACGCGTCCCCCTGGTCCTTCATGGACCCCTTTGCTCCTGTCTCATCACCCAGAGTTCAAATACCTGTTGTGCTCTGGGGCCAGTCATCAGCCTGGGTGTTCTTACAGCACTGCAAGAACTCCTGGGCTGCTGCTGATCTCTCCCAGCTCCAGCTCTGAGGTCAGAGCCCACCCGAAGGCACTCGGGGACGATGGGATGAGGGCGTTCCTGGGATGAAGATTCCACCTCTTGGTAAAGCTCTGCTGCTCCTCTGCACACGAGGGCACGGAGAGGTCAGTGAGGAGCCTGGAGCTGTGCAGCCCATCCGTGGCCACAAAGGGCTTGTGGCAGGGGAGGACACAGAGATGGCTCTGCTGGATCCTGGCAGGGAGACCTAATTCAAAAGAACCAAACCTCTGACTGAATGCAAAGGAAGAAATTAAAGTTAACTGGGGGGTGGAAGGGGCCGGGAGGGGGCACAGGTGAAATGGAACTCCCAGTAATTAAACAAGAGACACAACATGGCCCAAGGCTGGGCCTGGGGTGGGCAGCAGCTCCCCAGTTCCCCTCCCAAAGCTTGGGGCAGGCTCCAAGGAGGAAAACCAGCACCACTCAGAGGGCTCTGGACAAAGGAAAAAGCACTTCAAGGGAAGAAGGCTGATTGCAAAACCCCTTCACCACAATTTTCTCCAAGATCCCAGAATATAATGTGGAGTTTAGGACATACTGCATCAGCCTCCTAAAGAGAAATTTGGGCCTCCAATCACTTCCCTGGCACTTCTTTTGAGAGGAACCTTGAAATCCCATTTACAGGCAAGCACAGCGTACCAGATAGGAGCAGTTCTCTTCCTCTTCCCACCCTCCTCTCTTCCATGCTGCTGAATGTATTTGAGAGGAGCAAAGTAATGGGGAGGTAGGGCTCCAAGGAGAGATGCATTTTCAGCCAGAGTAATCTGCTTATATTATTACAGACCCTCAGCTGCCACGAATATTTAGGCTTTTAACAAAATCTGCCAGGATTTTGCAAAGGTGGAAGAACTACAGCAGGTTCCAAACCTCCTGCCCACCCCGGTGCCCCCAGCCAGCAGCACAACAGCGACCCAGACTGTCACAAATATTGCCATCTACAGGTCCAGCAGGGAGGCTCTAATTCATCCAGAAGTCTAAAGCACCTGCTGATGGTTGGACTACGAGCACAGGTAAGATGGGAATTGCTTTTCCTCTCTCACAAAACGTCCACCAAGCGGAGGTCTCCAGTGCCATCAGCAGCAGCAAGGAAAATATGAAATAACAGAATTATTAAAGCTAAGAGATGGCTGGAAGAAAGACCACGATGTGTCTAACACAGTGTTTGTGTGGGGACATTCACACACAAGATGTTCAGCATCTGGACAAGGAAATGTTTCAGAAGAACAGACCCAACCCCAGCACTCCTGCACTACTGTGAAAGCTTTCCAAAGCACTTTGCAGAGAATGGTTTGCGGGATCAAGCCCCAGGACTCTTTATTAATTAAAGTGTTTTAAATAATTGAAATGCGCAGTCTCTTGACTCTCCCAAGCATAGTTACCTGCTCGAGAGCTGGCATGAATTATGGAAAAAAACCATATCCAGGAGAAGAGAGACATCACCTTGAAGAATTCCTCACAAACCCAGCGGCTCCGTAGCACTGAGAGATGCCACAGCCCCAGGAAGGGCCAGGGGATGGGAGGGAGGCAGAGGAACTTCGTCTCCAGGGAGGTCAGGATAACTGTGAGGGACTGCCTGGCCAGTGCAGCTGCTCAAATGACTGAGGATTTAGGGAAATCAGAGCTGGCTGGTGGGTTTTGACCATTAATAGGATAAAGCTGAACACGCCAGAGAGGACCCTGACAATGAGCTTTTATAGGGGGAGCTGTGAAGCTCTGGAGTTGTCTGAATCCTGGAATACAGCAACCACTGGGCTCAGACTGAGGCTGCCAGGGGACCAGGGGCCTGCAGAGCCCAGAAATAGCTTCTGCCTTCAGGAAAGAGGTTGATTTGCAGCCTCACAGCTGCTGCTGGAAAGCTGCTCCTGCTGGATGGGCTCACGCCCAGCTCTGCAGGAATACGATCAACTCCCAGGTCTGTCCCCAGGGCCTCATCCCCTGCCCAAAAACCAAAGGTAAATCCAGTGCAGGGATGGCAGCAGGAGGGAGCTGGGGGGTTCTGGACATATTCCAGGTACACAGCACAGCAGTGATGGGGAATGAAATCTTCTGGTATGGACTGTCCAGCCCCAATCAGAGCAAACACTTCTTTAGTCAAGGAATTCAGCAATAACTTCGAAATTTGCAGAGGTCCCAGGTGATCTTTGAGGGACTTAGATTCTTTAAAGAGATCTGATTTTCAGAAAGCCCAGTGAAAAATGGGCAATATATGGGCTGAGTGCCCCACTCAAGTGTCGGCCACAAACTAAGAGATGCTGTTAATGCAACCTCAGTCTGGTCCACACCCGTCCCACAAATGAAATCAACACAAGGACAGCAAACTACTCTGAGAAAGCTTCTCCACGGGATGCAGTGCAAACCCTGCCCTCATATGGCACCAAAGCTGGAAGAAATATCAGCAAGAGGTAACAATCTTCTCTGAAATAATAAATACAAAAGCTGTATTTTTTTCCTTTTTTTTTTTTTTAACTCATGACAGCATTTGTTAAAAATATTACATTTGCTTTTGAGAAGGTAATACCCTCTCCATTTAATATGGAAAAATAAACTCTACAGGACACACAACAGATTCCCCCAGTTGGCACAGAGCTGCTTTAAGAGATCAGATCCACGGGACACATCAAGGCGGAGGAGAGGTTTGGTATTCCTTGTCCCCAGACTCTTAAAACATTGAGTTGTAGGAATGGTAAAAGACAAGAATACATAAAAACAGTAAAATGTTTATTTTCTTAGAAAAAAAGAGATTCAAAATGATTGTGATCACACTCCCAATCGTGCTCAGCAAAGCCAATACTGCAAGCTTAGTCCTTGATTAAGATACCTGTTAAATGAAACTTTTTTCCTCTTAAAATACAAATTCCTGCTCCTGTATCACTTCCAGTATTTCAGTGATAACATGCTTTTAATGGATAATAGTTTCTCAGCTTCTTCTCAGCTGAGAAACAAGGCCTGCCATGGCAAAAACATCCCATCTCCAAAGCTTGGAATCACCAGCACTAACAAGCACTCCGGCCCCGACGCGGACGGACACACAGCTCAGGGGTGTTTCTTAGATGCTTGGATGTTCACTTATGGAAGCTTGGTATAACACTACCTCATCTGATAGAAAACAGGCCAGAAGCCTCAAGAAAATCAACAACGTCTTTTGGATTAACTTTTAAGGATTTGCTGCGTATCAGGACACAGAAAAAAGTGAGAAGTTGCAACAAGTTTTAACTAGCAGCAACAAAAACAGTTCCTTACGAGTTCTTAGCAATATTCCTCATGTGTTCATTAGGAAACACTGTAACTGAATGGAGCATATAATGTGGAAATGGTCTTCTTCTGTTATGGAGTGCTGTTGGCTGGAGCAGACGTCCCGAAGGTTGTATCCAGAAGGCTGGGTTGGATCTATTTACACTGGAGGTGCTCCTGGGGCAGAGCTGGCACTATGTGACATCCTCCTCCTCTGAACAGTAGTCACGACCCTGCAGGGACAAAGGCCAGGCAGTTGGCACATGGAGACAGCACACAGGGATAAATCCAGGGAACACTTACTGAGAGCAGTTTTCTAAACCTGGGGGGTGTGAGTTCAGAGCTGGGTAGAAACCTTAGACACACAGAGTTTGCAGGAAACCAGGACAAGAGACACTTCCTTTTCTGTCACTATTAATCTCATAAACGTCCCCCATATACTCATTTCCAGAGGGGTCCAACAAACTGATTTACAAACCTGCTTTTATGTAAAGATCCACCTTGATGGACACAGCCCCGAGATTTGTTGTGAAAGGATAATCTCCGAGGCAAAAAGCAACAAAGCACGTAATCCTATGAGCAACACAAGGCAGCTGCTGTGAACAAGAATCCCCCATCTGATAACCCCAGCAAGAGTTTAACCCCAGAGCAAAAGATACCATTTGTATTGAAATAATGCTTGTACTACAGGGGATTCAGCCTAAGCTTCACAAAACATGGATTTCTTATCAGACCGGTCATGCTGTGCCTTCTATCCCATCCCAAACACAGGTGTGGAGCAGCATCTCTCTGGGTATTCCCCGTGGGATGGTCTGGAGAAGGCACATCCCCTCCCTCCCTGCCCGGTTCTTGCAGAGCAGCAGGAAAGGGTCTGTCCTTGTTTCCCTGCACAAAACCAGATGGAGCTCAGCTGTTCAGTACAAGCCACCCAGGGTATCTTGCATCAAACAAGTGCCTCAAATGCAGGACACAAAATCTCAACCTCTGGACTATTTCCCATTGTTCCCGTGTGCTGGGTGTATCACCTGAGCACCTGGAGAAGTAGAGCAGGAAAGACAAAAGTTAAAAAAAAAGGGAGAGATGTTTCTTAACAGCAATCAGTTTATTTGGGACACACAGCTGGGCTGCACACCAGGAACAAAGGCTCCAAAATGTCTCTGCAGTGAAAATCCCAGTGCCAATGGCAGGACTGCAGAGCTGGCTTTGCTGGAGTCCACACCCAGGAATGTGCAGTGCTCTGACAACTCCCTGTGGCCCAGCACTCAGAGCAGAAGGGTTTTCTAAGTACATAAAAATAACCCCCAAGAGACTCATCAGCCAAGATTCCGACTCAGCAATCACTGACCCAGAAAGAAAGGGAAAAAAAAATACATTTTTTTAACTAAAAGCTGTGCCTCAAAAAGAAAGAACACTAAAATTCTTTGCAGTGAAGCACAAATCTGTCGGTTTTCTCCAGGCCAGGGACCACATCTGGACAAATCCAGGAGACTGAGCTGGTGGTGATGAAGGCTTTGTCCGAAATGCTTCCGAGCTGTGAAAGGCAGCAGCAGTGACCAAGGGCTGAGCTCAGGGCATTTCCATTTACCTGCTCAAGAGGGAGCCCTGTGGGAGCCCTGAAA
>VZRO01002905.1:0-127831 GCA_013397915.1 Daphoenositta chrysoptera
TATATATATATACACACACACAAGAATATCTGCTTCACTGGAGATTTTCAAAAGTACATCTTTGATTTCATCAAATACCAGCAGTACCTTTCCATCTTTCCCCAAGGAGGACAGAAACTGTTTCCTCCAAAGCTGGGAACAAGGCCAGAGCAGAACACGTGGACAGCAGCTCTGGCTCAGAGGGAAGCCTTTCGACCTCTCTCTACAGTGGGTGGAAATGAACGGAAATCACTGTTTACCACCAAAGGTCAAATCACTGCCCACTGAGTGAAATGCCAAGAATCAAGTACGAGAATCACCCTCTCTGTACCTCTCCCACATGTTCCTCCCAACGTTCCCTACCCCAAGCCCATGCTCAGACGTGAAGCTCTGGACATTCACTCGTTCTGTGGGCTGCTCCCACAGAGTCTCTGCACCTCCTGCCAGATCCTTCCCTCCTCCTCTCCACCCAGGGCTGTGTGCGTGCTCCTGACCCCTTCCACTGCTCCAGACTAGGTGATCTGCAACTTGTCCCCTATAAAGTTCCCTTATTTCTGTCGTGTTGTCTGTGTTAGAGCCATGCTTTTTTGTAGCACACGCATCTGAAGCAACAAAAACAGTTAATGCAGGTTCACGCAGGAAAAAAAACCCAAAACCTAATCTAGATACAAATCCCTGCTGAATTCTTTTTCTCTTCCAGGATCACTACAGGAGTCACACTAATACATAACAAGAAACCAAGTCTTTAAGGAAAGAATATTGGGATCCTGGTGTCCTGCCAGATGCTGCAAGCCTTCACTGACTACACAAGGTTTGTTCTGACTGCCTTGTTGGGAGGCATTTCCTTCCAGGAGAACTTCATGCTCAGTTAAGAGCAGCTGTCTCTGGATTTGCAGGAGAGCAGCACGCACAGGCACCACCACTTCCATGTTCCCCAACTTCCTAAAACAGAGCCAGACTCGAGCTCAACATGAGGAATACATTTTACTTGGGGATGTTTGGGTTATTTTGCTACTCCCATGATGACAAAGCTGACATATTAGGATTTTAGAGAGGGGAAATAGGTGAGCTAACACAAACACCTCACAGCTCATTAGCTTATCACTGGACACACCTCTGAAATACCCGTGTAATAAATGAACAGATACTTTTCCTCCTGACATACAGATTTGCCATGACAACAGGAGTAAAAGCAAGTCATGCCAGCATTTATGAATGAGAAAGAACATGAGACATCCCATGAAAGAATAACATGCAATTATGTTATCTCTGCTCATCAGAGGTTGGGAAAGAATGTTTTATGCTTACAGCACCCGGGGAAGGCCAGGCTCTCACCAGGGAGAGGGGAGGTGACTGCAACCCTCTCTGAGCAGCACCTTCAGTTCTGTGAGACACTGGACCAGCATGGTTCAAAACATAGGCAGCATTGTGTGCCTTCAGCACTGCCCCACACTGCAGTGTGCTGGCTGCAGTCTGGTGGAAGAAAAGGGGGTGAGAGCACAAAAATGAGGTAGGTTTATCTTATAGAATCATAGAATTGTTTAGGTTGGGAAAGATCTTTAAGATCATCAAATCCAACAGTTGACCCAGCATTGGCAGGGCCACCACTAAACCATATACCTGAGTGCCACATCTATATGTCTTTGAAATATCTCCAGGGATAGTGACTCCACCACTCCCATGGGCAGCTCATCCCAATGTCTGATAGCCCTTGTTAATGGCTATCTGGTTTTCATCACACTAAGGTAAAAACTGAGACACCTTTATCCCACAATGTAATGTTTGAAGGTGCTGGTACCTCAGGGTAGATATGATGGTCAAGGTCCCCAGCAAAGAGATACAAAAACAATTAACTATGATCAGAAAAACATTTCACAGCAGCCTCTCTGGCTATTGAATCATGCTATTGAGGGAAATCTTTCTGATTAGATTATATTTGCAGTATTGTCCACACTAAGTGGTATTGCATTACCTGTAGTAGCAATTACACTAGAAAAAGCAATAAAATGCCTAATAAATGGTCTTGCTACTTTATAAAGTGTGATTTAAACATGAGGAATACCAATAACTAAAATGCAGGACATTCTGGGGAAAAAGATTTTGGCATTAAAAAGAGAGAGAAATCATGGCAAGGCTGCCATAGCAACATCGCCCCAGCACTCAGCATGCTGAAACATCGACTCTTCCTCAGAATATTACAGCATTTTTAAACACAATAATTGCTGAAAGAATCCTAACAAGGCTTGACAGAGATATGAAGAGTTATCATCAGTTTTGCTGTTTGACTTCTGGAGATGAGCCTGCAATTTTCTAATTAATATCATTAGACTTAATTTTGGGTTGGATCATACCTGAACATGGCAGTATTGCTTTGCTTTTGGGAATGTGTCTCTCTTCGAACCTTCTCCTGATAATTAACAAAAATTCTAACTTCTGAGTCCTAGCATGGATGATCAGAACAACAAGGTACTGAGCTGAGCAATCC
This sequence comes from Daphoenositta chrysoptera, assembly GCA_013397915.1. Lineage (NCBI taxonomy): Eukaryota > Metazoa > Chordata > Aves > Passeriformes > Daphoenositta > Daphoenositta chrysoptera. The sequence goes on from VZRO01002905.1 coordinate 2,465, forward strand.
TGGGCAAAAAGCAGCAGCGATGGAGAATAAAACATACTGTTGAGAAACACGTTCACCTCAGGACATTTCAGCTGAAAGTAAGGTGCAGAAGAGACACATGGAACTCCACAGTGGTTTAAAGTGGAAATACATCCATGACATTGAAAAGACAGTAGTTACAAAAGGATGAAAATAATTTTACAAAAAACAATGTGAGGAGAAGAACTATTACTCAGTCCCTTGGTAACCCTTTCACAATCTCTCTGCAGCCAATCCTCAACACTTCCTGTTTGGGAATTACTGCACAAGCTGCAAAACCACATCCCACCCCTATCTGCAGAACTTTCTTGAGTTTTTAAGTGCTTCCAATTTTTTTTTCCAGGTTGTATCTGTACCTACAACATTTGTTTCAATACAGCTAAGAAAAAATTATGACGAAACACTTCAATGCAGCTATCAATGACAGCCAGCCTTCCCACCTGACACATTTCAGAAAAAAAACTCCACAGCTGAAACCTTTCTGGAGCAGTTTGATAGAAGTGACAAAAGGTCAGGTGTAGTCAATCAGTCATTCTCATGGTGGAAAACTGATCCAGGGAACACTGCATATAACACAGTTCTGCACCTCCCACATCACAGTTATTTCTCACCTTTTACACAAGGTCATCCAACCAAGGAAAAAAAACCACATCTGAATAATATTTTGCTGTACCAGCAAGTTATCAGGGTAGCTACTAAGTAAAGGAACAGTAAAAATCACAAACTATGAGGGTAAAACACCCACTGAAGTGTTGGAGGTTCATGGCATTCACCAATGTAAAAACTTCTGTTGTAAAACAGCAAAAAATTAAACTAATGTAATTGAAGAGTATCACTGTGTAGTAGAACGAGGAGACAGCACTTCTTGCCTTAACTCCTCAACACCCCCTTCAAACTCAGGGGACACCCCAGAAGTTAAGTGTGCCTCAGCTTTCTGTAAAATTGGACTAATGTCTGTCATCCAGACAGCACCCCTTCTGTGAACACAGATGGAGAGGGACTGATATGCCCAGGCTTTAAGTCCATCTGCCTTGGGAACCCCTGGAGGACACCTCAGCAGCAGGCTTCCATTCTTCAGTGCCTCAGCGTGCTCATTCCCTCTGCACCCTTCTATCCCAGCTCTTCCTGCAGGCTGGAGGCAGCAGTGCCTGGCACAGCCATGCATCGCCTGCAGTAACAAACGAGGTCTGTCACCACCTGGCAGCCAGGGAAAGGCGGCATCCAGAGACAGAAATAGGGGCTGTCCCCAAGCGCAGAGGGAGGCACAGGCTGCAAGCTGCCGACTATGGCAGTGCAAAGTCTCATGCCCAGGGAGCAGCAAGCTCACTCTGAGGCACCTACCTAGTTCTGAGACAACCCCGTGCTGAGGAAAAGGTAGAAGGGGTAACTGACTACTGAAAATAGACATCACAGCTGCTTCGGTTTATCTTATGTAAAAGTTACTTCACTCCTTCCCAGCAAATGCAAAACCTGAACAGCAGCTATCAGCAGTTTAAGAGCAAATGGGAGAGTAATTAAGTTCAGCAGTACCCTGAACTGAATATTTCCAGAGCATGGGGGTTTTGTACACAGCTGAATCAATCAGTAGATGATTTGCCCATGACCACCTACAGCACTAACTGTTCCTTAAAACAGATTTATCCCAAATCAGGATACTAAGAACAAAGCATTATATTGAAGACATGGGCCAGGATCTAGAAGCAACTTCTTGTTTAAAGGAAAGAGCTCCAAGAACTGAAACAAAATGATCAGGACATGCTGACAGGTTGGCTGGCCATGGGATGAAAACTCTAAAAATATCTGCCAGACTTTGGGGAAGGTTTCTGATTATTCAGCTACCTCTAACCAGAAGAAAAACAGACAGCACTGGCAGTACAAACACAGTACCTCTGGCTAAAAGAATGTTTGCATGCACCATTATGAAAATGCTGAATGATGCTAAGAGTTCTGCCTAGACTAACAGAAACAGAACGTGCTGTACCTCTCCCCTACTCGCAACCCAACTTACAGCCCAGTGCTGAATTAATGCTGGACCAATAGTGTGAACTCTCCAAGTCCTGCATTTCTGACAAGAACCGCCACAAAACACTCATCTGTAAAAATTTTCTCAAAACTCTGATGACTCACTGAGGAGGTTTGGAGCTGGTTTTCCAGGGGACAGTGCCTCAGCTCAGAGGGGCATTCAAGCAGGGCAGGGACAGGCAGCACTCACCAGTACAGGGTGATGAATTAGGAGACCCAGTTTCTTTTGTAAGGGCAGAGAGAGCACAGCCCTGGTACAGACTGGTGCTACACAATCTTATTCACTGATTCTGACCTATTCTGCACTCCTTTAGGGCAGACACTTGGCAGTGTTCAGCCAGACTGGGTGAAGGTACCATATGCAGCAAATGGAATAATTAGAGTTTTACAGCTCATGATATTAAAACATAGCACGTGGCAACTAAAATCCTCCTGGGCTAAAACTGCAGCTTTACTTCTATAAGCTCTCCTTTTCATCTCGAGGACTGAAGACCTTGGCATTCTGTATTAAGTCTTTAGGTTTATCCCCCACAGGCTTGCTCCATTAGCAAAAGAAACCTGCCCATATAAATGGAATGAAAACTGAAAAGATATTTGAAAACAGTCACACCATCTGCTCTGATTCACGAGCTTGTACAGCATCCTCATCGCTCCTGCACGCCAGTCATTCCATCTCATCAACTCACAAGCTTTTCAGCACAAGAAATCAGGCCAATGACAAATACTTTGTGTTTTAAAAAAATCCTTTCTTAAGTGACATTTAAGGAAGAATCAAACTAGTAATTTAATTACTTTAAGTTATTTGCTTTTCAAGTGATCAAATTTCAATTTCCCCAAGCTCCTTTCCCTTTAACTCTTCTTCCCATAGTGATTTTGATGTCAAATTCCAGCTGAGATACAAACCCTCCTAACAGAGAAGTATGAGAAGTAAACAGACACAACCTCAATTATACCAGTCATAAGACATCTACAATTAGTGTCTAATGGGTGAAAACAAAAACTAAGAAATAGAGCATACAAATGAACATACTAAGTGTAAATTGTTTTTACAAAGCACATTTTAAAATCTAGTCAGCTTCCAATGGAGCTATTGTATTGTTAAAGTAAACACACACACATGCACACAGAGAGCTCACTCTAAAAATAAAGAGCAATTTTCCTTGGTTGCTGCCGACTGGCAGTTTATACCCAGGCACTTAATTTGTTCCAATCTTTCACTTACCTTGCTGCTTTAAAATAAAACAAAAGGTTAAAATGTAAAGGAAATGTATAGAATTAATAGAAAATTACAGCATACAACAGCTTGTTCTCATAGAAAATACAAGTCCTGAAGGATTCCTAATGTTGTTAAAGATTCACCGGATAATGAACTTTCACTATGGAGATTATCAACATATTGTTGGTGTCCCATCTGAGGTATCAGGGAAAGCAATGTTAAAGGCACCGAGAGTTTCCCGTTCCACAGCAGCACTAGGATGAGAAATCACATAAAGTTGAAGGCATGTTGAAGGGAATAAAAAATGCAAACAGCTACTAAAAATCCAAAAAGCAAAAAACAGCAGAAGCTAATGATTGCAAAAGCTAAAAATGCAGAAATCCTTTCAGTTTCCAGGAGCATCCCTCAACAGAAATTCTTTAGTTCCCCACCACAGTGCATCTTTTCCCTTTCTCAGGCTGTACCAAGTACAGTTAAAACTTCATCCTTCTCTTCAGATGTGACTCAACAGAAAATATTGTACTTCTGAGGCAGAGAGAAAGCTGTGCAGCTACTTTACTCCTCCTCGTCAGCTGCCTACTGCCTAGCTCCTCACACACGCAGCCTCCCCGCTTCACTCCTCGCCTCAAAATGATTCTCCACTTTATTATCCATTCAGAAGGAAATACGAACTGATGGAGCCAATCTGACTAAAGACAAAACGCACTCCTTTGGCATTATGAGAGCAGGCAGTGCAGCACAGCGAGCGGATCTCTGCTGGAAAAGCGCTCTGGCATCCTGCGGGACCGTGGAGAAGGGGGGCTGGGGAAAAAAGCCCAGGACTCAACATAATTAACCAGCTCCAAGAAGATTTTTTGCCCAGCTCTGAGACAGAGGTTTATTTTTATCTCTCCTGCTCACCCTGCGACTAACCCACAAGATTCAGCTATGCCCTTGCTGAAATGAATCCAGTTTCCAAGGAAGACTAGTACCAGCTCTGCTACAAGTGTGGGGGATTGAACACCCGTTGATCTCTCATTTCCCAAAAATAAAAGTCACATTGTTACATAAAAGAATGACTGCAGAAGTGTTGTGCACAGAATCAGATCCACTCACGTTGTACTGACACTTCTCTCCTGGGAGTGAGCAGCAGCAGGCACTCATCCTGCAAGAAGTGCCTGAATTAAAGGCACCCTCTATCTGCCCCACAACCTGCTCCAGAGGCATTCATCAAACTGCCACTAAGAAAAACTCGCTGGCCAGTTGATCCACGTTCACATCCCGCTTCCCACAAATGCTCCCTTTATCCTGTCCCCCCTTTTCATGCACCCAACACAAACACCCACCTCCTTCCCAAATACTGTTTCTCTGCCTCTAGCATCAAAGGCACTGTGTGAGTGCTGGTGTTGCTCAAGAACAACTCACTGCATCTTTCAAAACAGTGTCTTTTCACAGTGTGGGGTGGGATTTTGAAGAGGCCTATATGACTTAGCTGTGGAAATGCCACTATCCTCCCATCTGTTCAAATACCTCCTACCTCCTCGTGAGCCAGCCTTGCTGTGAACGATACTTCCCCTTCAATATCTTACCTACACCAGTATCAACTTTTATTCATCACTTCCTCCACAAGCATCACTGTGGTCCCAGTGCTGCCCTCACCACAGTGGATATTCTCCTGGCACCTTCAACCCTCTGCTCCCACAGCTCCATTCCAGCACCTGGCTGCAGTGCCAGCTGAGAACAGCCAGGCTGGCGTCCTCCCCAGTTCATTTGTTTGTTTTTGGTAACAAGTTTCACATACAGACTAAAGTCACAGTTCACAATACTTTGTCCCAGCAGCACCATTGGTGAACTGTATCCCTTCTCTTTCCATGTGCAGACATAGCACTGCCCCTTTCAGCCAGGCACAGAAATTATGCCATCAACCTCCTTTCAGATCCTCTGTTAGGCTGATGTTCCTCATGGTCATTCATATCCTCCATCCTCCAGAACATCCTCTCATTTTTTGCTCTTTCCCGTGCTACAGGGGCAGGAAGTACAGGTCAGATTTTGAGAAGTGATTTAGCTTTAAAGGATTTTAAGAGTCTGACCCTGAGTTTCTCATTATATGTTTGCATTCTGCCAGGAAAGCAGAGTTTCTGCCCAACTGAGAGCACTGAGTCCAACTGCAGTAAGAATGATTCTACTAAACACAGCAATTACAGCCCTTGAGCTCAGAGTCAAAGCTCTGCATCAAATTCATCCACATAAGGATGAAGACTGCCCATCTGAGAAAATAAAATGCAATGCAGGATTTGAACAGCACTTAGCATCTTCAAAGCTCTGCCTATGAGTAAAATGAAAAAAATCTTGCAAGAGGTCTCTTACATAGCAATAGCTTAAAAAGAAAATAGTAAGTATCTGTCAGACAATTTTTTATTTCCATTAACTTGCTACAGCACCTGAAATATCCACTAGACTGCCTTACAGGCTTTTACATGCCTTACTCTTTCCAAAGATCCTACTACAAGTGGAGCCAGTGTCATCTTGCCATCACTGCGTCTGTCCTTCCCATCTCTTCCTTCCTTGGTCTTTGCCCATCCCTGCAGTCATCAGTACCAGACAGTAACACAGCAAAGTCAAAAATGTACTGGAGTCAAATACAATGCTCCAGCCACAGTTTCTGAGACCCAAAGAGCCCGTGGAAATTTGCAAACACTGCCACATAAAATCCCAATATTCCCATGGCTGTCTTACAGGAACAGGAGCAGAAAAACACCTGGAAGAAGTCAGCAAGTCACATTAGATAGAGCCAGAAGGCATTACTAAAGGAGGTCATGAGCAGTGAAGTGCTGGGAAATGTTACTGCCCTCACCACAGCTCACCATGTGGCTAAAAATGAGAAAAAAACAGGTGCCCTCTGAAGAAAAGGAAGATGGGACCTTTCGAACATTTAGAACCCCTTACCTAATGCATAGGATATTGAGACAGGCTGTATTTTTCAGAGATCTTTTCTGAAGTAATGAAGATAATTTCATGAGTAAAATAAGCATGACTTGCACATTAAAAAGTCTATGAGAAAGTGTATGCTTTACCTTAAGGCTCAGAGCACTGAGTTATTTGCTTTGTACTAAAGAAATAAACTTCCACTTAAAAATTTAAATACTTCTTACTGCAATTTTTTATTTCACCAACAGATTTTAATTTTAGGTTGAGCCAGTAGGGAATTATTAAAACTGATAAAGCCTGGCTCAGCTATATAGGGCAAATGCTTTGATGTCTGTGAGGTATACATTACCCTTTCTTCTTTTTTAATCCTCATTATCTATTTCATTCCAACTTCCTATAAAGTACTGAATTACTGATAAAATTGTAAAAAGTAAGCAATTCCTTCATGAGCACGAGTGGATTAACCAAAGGAAAATGAGCACTCTTCAAGCACAGGTCCTGCCCCTCCCTCTCGCACACGTACGCCCCTTCTCCCTGCAGGAAGACAAGCAAGAACATTTCTACTGGATCTGGGGGAAGAACAAAAATGAGTGGCTACGGAAATTATAGGATAAAAATGTTACACAGAGAGATGAAACAAAGAAACAAGGTGGGGGGAAGTCAAGAGAAAACAGTCAGTGGAGAGAGGCTTGTCTGGAACTGCAGGGGAAAATGCCCAGCTCACTCTCAGGTTTAATTCATCTCACAAATGGCCTTGGACATGTCTGAGCCAAGAGCTCTCTAAAACAAATTTTTTATTTCACTGGGAAAAATGTAAGAACCATCTGTCCCAAGTGAAACTGCCTGCTGTGTCTCCCTAAAGACAGAGTTCTCAGTAAGGCAGCGTGAGTTCAGTGCTGCACTAGACCTCACAAGCTCATAGACAAAGTGTAAAGTTTATCAATTTATTCAGCAGTGAAAACATGCTATTTATTATCTTCTTCAAAGCCACAAGGAGATTAAATCAATCAGCAGTCTAAAGATGAAGTGTTAATGGAAAAGCAGTGACCTCCTGCTGTTTGGCAGCTGTCCTCAATGAATACCAGCTTTGAGGAGCCTGCACCACACAACCCAAGCAGTGCTGCTGAGACAGAGCCTGGAAAAGAGGAGATTGTATATTCCCAGGCATTTAAAACTGCCCTGTCAATGATGCTGCTGTCGTTACAGTAGCTCCAGAACACACTCATGAAACATATACTTAAGATGTTGCTGTCAGATGAAAGAACAACCTTAAGGTGCCATTTAAAGCGCTAATGGGATTCTTTTCCCCCTAGGACAGGCTAAGGCAAGGGCAACATACAAACTTGGAAGGGAAGAAAGGCACAGGTAACCCCCCACAGCACCTTGAGCACCTTGGAAACTGATAATGGCCTGAAATTACATTGAAAGACTTGAAGAAAATGAAGGTGATAACCTTCCCTAAAGTTTCCAAAGCTCTCACCCCTTAAAAAGTTTATTTTTTGCCTCTCATACAAGTTGAATTATTTTGTTTACAGAAAGACAATGAGAATGGCACTGGCTCATTGAAAAAAAATGCTAAAAATCGGAGGTATTAGGACTTTCCAAAAGAAAGATGTTTACACTCCATACGTTAACATCATACAACTATAAGGACATCTGCTGAACCCTGAGACATAAACATTTCTGAACTAATAGAAGGAAAGACTTTCACATACCTGGGAATAACGGGTATTTGCAAGGCCAAGAATGTAATAAGATTCAGAGTGGGATTTTTGTGAGGTTAATCAAAAAAATGAGTTAACATAGCACTAATATTTTTTAAGAGCCACAAACTTCACAACTTCAGTTTAGGCCAACCTTTATCAGGCAGGGAGTAATCTGAGACCTTTGAGTTGCCTGCAATGCATTCTCCCATATCTGTCCCTCTGAGGCTGCTGCTGCCATACCAGTCAAAAAACTCCTCCAGGGGCTGAACAGATCTAGTCTCACATGGGAAGTCTTAAGGTGCAAAGTCCTTAAGGAGTATTGGTCATACAGAAACCCTCAAATTATCATCCTCCATTTAATTTGTTTATAGCCATCATTGTTACTCACAGTGGCAATGCCTTTCCTCAGAGATGTGAGGCAGCCTTTAAATGCAGGTGCTAAACCTGCTCGTCCCTTTCTTGTCTTGATGAGGATGTTTGCACTCTTGATTTTGGGATACAAAAAAACCAAACACTATCAGCTCTGCAACTGCACACTTCACAGAAAAGGCTATTTTATTCCTCATTCAGTAGGTTCCAACCACTCTGGGGCACAAATAAGGCTTGGCTCCCAGACACCACGCTCCCTTCAGAAGCTGCTGCTGAGACAATGCCAACCCCACTCCTCACAGCCCACACCAGCCTTCAAAAGCAGAGTGATGAGACTTTAAAAGCAGAGCTGTCTCAGGTGACAAGCTGTGGGAAGCACCTTGTCTCCTTGTCCCCCAGCAACGACAGACATAAAACCTTGAATAATGTACTTCTGAAAACATAAGGATAACCCCAGAGCTCTTGCCCTGGGCTTTGGCTGCCCACCTGAAAGCACGGAACCCCCTCTCTAGCTGAATGGTCACTCTCTGTTTTAAATTAAGAAGTACAATTAGAAGATGGACTCTTGAAAAAACCATGGTGCCTTCTGCAACTCAGATGACTTGAAAATTTTAATCAGCTGGATGCCCCCATTCCAGAAACAACTATTATGCTGGCTTTTAGACTAGAGTCAGCTTAAGTACCTTAGGTCAACAGGCAGCAAGGAAGCATTTACAGCAGAGAAAACTCTCCCTCTGCTGCCTCCTCCTTCAAATTACATGTCTTTCCCTCCTAACAGCACCCAAAATGTAAGGACCTGATATCTTATGAAATTGGAAAATTACAATCAACGTGTTAATTGCACATCTAATTAAATAATCAACATCCCTAAAATGCAAAGGCATCTGGGCACAGACATGTGCTGGGGGTAGAAAACCTGTAATTATACTCTCAGTTGGAGCTGTAATTGCTTTTTTGATCAAGAAACCTGGGAAAGAAAGGTTGCAGATGATATGAAATGTAGATCTCAAGTAGACATAACAGCTTTCCCAAGTGAACTGGTTGAGGCAAGCACAAGGGAAATAAACTATTCAGCATTTATATTGTAAACACAGATTAAGAAATAACAGACTTAACTTGCAGCAGTGGAAAGCTAGGTTAGACTCCTGGAAAAGCTTTTAATCAGAAGTGAGCATGGATTATCATGGGGAGCTAAAAAATTTCTATCCCAAAAGGTTTTAACAAGTGGAAGTGCATACATTTTTAAGGGATGCTTTTGAAGAAGATAGATGGTTTAGTTAATCTCTTCACATCTCAGTTTTATTGCTCCTTATCTTTATCCTTCCAGAGCCTATCTCAGGTAGGAGACTACATGGTAACACATTGCAGGCTAAGAGGCATGAGGGTACATTACTCCCCACGGGTGCTCTGCAGGACAACCCTGCTTCCCACAACACAACAGCTTAGTTCAGACACTGCAGAGCACATTTTCCTACCTGAGCTTGACAGTGAGAACATGGAAACTATCTCTCACAGAACTGTCCATGCATTCTGCAAGGTCAGTCCACTACACAGGCATTTGGCTGAAGGAATTAAGTGCCTTGATCCTACAGTGCAGCATTCTGTATGGACTTCCACAGTTCTTTCTCCAGTTGGAGGTAAACCCGTCTCTCAGCTAGAAGAGGGTGTCCTGCTCACTGAACAAGAAACTATTCAGTATTTTTTCCTTGGTGTTACTCAAAGCAGGATGGCATGCTTTATTCATTGTATCACAGCCAGGTCCTACCAGTACAGGCAGTTGCGTCACCATTACATGCAGTGAGTTAAGGGGCACTCCTCATCATATTACTGAAGTAATTCAAGCTTAATTGGTGTTTTGACAGCATACCTGTGAAGTTAAAAAGTCCCCGTTTCAACTGAAGAACATGGGCAGTATCAGGTCAAGAGCTTCTTCTCTGAACACTCATCTCAGGACAACAAACCCCAGACTTCTCAAAGTAATTAAGATGGGAGCATATCAAGCACTAAAAATTCTGGCTTTCCAGCTACTTCACTTACTGCTCTGATGACTCACTTCCAGAATCTTAAATCAAATAATCAGAAATCAATTCATGGATCTGAGAGAGAGGAAATGGAGAAGCCCTTTCAAAAGCCACAGTGGCTTGTTCAGCATCGTGTAATAACATGGCAGGGGAATAACAACTAAAATTCTTACAGAGCAATGTCCAGCTACCTCTGTGACAGATTGTGTCCTCCACCAGCATTTTCCTTCTCATTGCTACAGATGCCCCAGCTTTCAAAAAGTAGGGAGAAAACATTTTTACCATCCTACCTTCACCTTTATGTCTCCTGGCTTAAGTACAACCTTTCTCTTAGCTGGGAATAATTTTGTGTATTTATATTCATTGCAGAAGGCAGCGGTTGATTAATGAACCAAAATGCCCCACAAATTCTTGCTATGAACCATGTACAAGCCTCTGCCAGTCTCTGAGGACGCTGTCAGCATAGACACTGAACATGAAAAAAAGGAGCACTGCCACATCAGGCATCTGACAAAGCCAACCCCAGCAATCACCCCCATATTAATGAACTCAGACACACTTTTCACACCTCCAGTAAAGGCACTTGACAGGCTCACATTGGGCCTGAATTAAGGGGCTCTGGAAATCCAGACAGTCTGCTTCGTTGACTGGGAGGGACAGAGGAACAAATTTAATGCAAAAAAATGAAAATGCCTGGACTAAGAAAGCCTCTGCAAGAGGATGAAATCTGTCCTACAAATGAAGCTTTGAAAACACAGCTGACATGAGTCAAGTCACTGAGAGGCCAATTAGCCCCTTTGGCAAAAGTCTGTGATGGGAGGGTCAAGCACAGCTGGACCAAAACACAAATACTGAGCAGGGATGGTGGTGTTACTCCAATAGCTGTTGCCGCTGTCGGTGCTCTCAGGTCACAGAAGCCACTCCACCTTCCCAGAGAAGTGGGTGTAAAGGCAGGAATGAAAAGGAATGATTCTAGCAGCTGTAAACAGTTGTATATTAACAAGCTATTACTACTGAGAGCTAAAAATAGAGTGATATAATTTGGATGAGTAACATGTATCCATGTCACAAAATATGAAGGAGAGTTGCACTTGCTTTAAATTGAGTTCCTTAAATTAGGCATAACGAAATTCAGAGTGAATACACCAGCCAATCCATAGGTATTTGTGTAGACAAAACTGGATCACTCAGATACCCGTTATATGAGATACCACAAAAAAACTTGCATGCCTTTCAATCTGCTGCACTAACATAATACACTGAATAAAAATAGAAAAATATAAATAAATTGCATTGAAATTTAGCACTCTCAGTTTCTCAATAACAGTTTCTCAAAAATGTGTTTGCTATCTTAAAATACAAGGTGAATATTGACTCATTAACAAAAATAAAACCCAGATGGAGACATGGTTAAAATAAACTGATCTTTCACATAAAGCAATTTCTATTTGTATTTCAAATATTCTTGTCCGCAACAACCAAAAGTATTAACCAAAGTGAGGCTAAATTAATTGAATCTTGAACTGATTTATCTAAATTCACTCCTAGATGGACAGCTCTATTATATCCACTAAAAAAGTGCAGGTCCCTGATTTTGTCTCTGTTGCTTTTCAAGGTCTCCTATAAAATAATTTTCAAGTGCTAGCTTTTAAAAAACTTTTAATGACTATGAGTTCAATTGCAATTTACTGCCTAAATAAGCAACTGAAATCCCACAGGGAATTTCTAAAATCTGATTTAAGAACAAACCTGTTTACAAACTACACCATATTTTCTGAACCATTACCACTTGAACATTCGTCAGAAAACAAAGTTATATCTATGACAGGTTCATTACCAGGCATGAGTCACTAAGAACACCCATTCTTCAAGAAACCCCTAACGCAGTCCAGCATCCTTAATATCTGCTGTGCAACTGCATGGAAAAGCCACCATCCAAGAGGGGCTGCAATATGATTTTCACAATTTCACTTCAGTGAGAGCTTTTAAGTAGCTAATACCTCTCCTACACACCTCTGTCTGTGTTTGGAAAAACACAGGGTCCTGTAATCTGGCACAGCTTGACAGCAAAGGCAGGCAGGTGGGCAGAGTGAACTCAGGGAGGCCACGCTATGAGGAACAGTGACGGAGGCTGTGGTTCCATGGACATTTCTGACAGCCTACTTAGAGGCTTTCTGGATGATGAAGTCCCATTCTTTGCTCCCACAGACTACTGTCACATAATAGCATTCATAAAAAGACCTGTTTTTAGATTAATTAGAAAGGGTAAAGAAACCAATTTGGAAGCTGTTCACTAACAATTAGAAAAACCACTTTTTGATTTCTAGCCTGGGTTTGTTCCTAACTTATGCCCTTCTGTTCTTGTGCTAATATTAACCTTTCACTTAAATAGCTGTAAACTTGGCAATATTTACTCCCATGCTCTATTAGTACATGGCAGCAATGTCTGCTCTCAGCTTCCAGTCTACTAAGCTGAGCCATACTTGTTTGGTCTCATCTCACGCAACCCCAGCACCTTCTCTCCCTGGGGTGCCTTGATGTCTCCTCTCCCACTTCTATTCTCTGATGTTTGCTATAGTCCCCATCTTCTCCAAATCATTTGCCGGTTTCCTACATGTCATATTAGAAATATTATAGAAATACAGGCAGAAGAGACCTATTGCCTACCTGGTTTGCCACAGCATAGCACAGCATAAAGCAATTATTAATTTTACCAGTTTCCCATTTGCCAAGCAGTAGGGCTTTCTTTCGTAACTATTTTCACAGCCCCGCTAGAGAGGACAGACTAAATAAGTTTGTGGATACCCAGAACAGCCCTTCCTTCCCTTACTGATCCACCAATGCATAAGCTTGGCTTCAACAGGATCCTCCTGTTTTAAGCAGATACTCCCATAGCACCACGGATCAGCTGGTACTACATCATCCTGCAAACCTGAAGGCAAAAGCCCCTCAGCACAGCAAGAGACTCGCTGCCTACACCACCCCAGTAAACTGGCTCTCAGATTGACCTCAGCCCTTCCAGCATCGGTAACTGCACACTTGAGCAACAGATGAGAATCTCCATCTACACTTGGGATTTCACCCCAGCGTTATGCCTAAATTATCTTTACTTTTACAGCACACAAAGGATGAGGCTGTCAACAACCTCAGGAAATTCTTCCTGCAGAACGGATATTGATACACTGATGTTCTCAAGTGCCTTTCAGCAGAGGAGGTGTGTTACAAACCCAGCTCACAGACTGCCAGGAAAGGCTGCAGGCCTTTTCTTAAAGATTCAAAAGCCAAGCAGAGGAAGAACTGATCCCACCTTTACCGCCTCCAGGTTTCAAATGAAACCAATGGGGAGCCACTATAAAGCCCTTTTGAAAGAGTCAGTGATTAACCATCGAAGCAATGGAAAGTCCAGACTCTATATGAGCAAACAGCAGACAGTATGTGTGTGCCCATCATATGGCTTAAAAATCCCGTTTGAATGCCAAGAAATTAGTCTAGATGTAAAGAATGTTCTTGTTAACTCAGTAAGAACTACATCCTAATAGGCAGCATTCATTTGCTGCATCACAAGACCTTCAAGTGGCTTGAATTCTATGCAGAAAATAAAAATGCTACTCTATTTCCAGCTGACACACCTGAAGGACAGGATGCCATCCAGAGGGACCTGGACAAGCTCAAGGAGTGCTCAATGGGAACATCATGAGGTTTAACAAGGCCAAGTGCTGGTGCTGCAGCTGGGTCAGGGCAGCCCCTGGTACAGCACAGGCTGGGCATGAACAGACCGAGAGCAGCCCTGGCCAGCAGGACTTGGGGTGCTGGGGTCGTGAGAGGCTGGACAGGCCCCGGCCATGGACTCACAGCCCAGAGAGCCAAACGTGTCCTGGGCTGCACCCAGAGCCCCGTGGGCAGCAGGGGAGGGAGGGGATTCTGCCCCTCTGCTCTGCTCTGCTGAGACCCCCCTGGAGCCCTGCATCAGCTCTGGGGTCCCTGCACAGGAAGGACAGGGACCTGCTGGAGTGAGTGCAGAGGAGGGCACAGAAGATGATTAGGGGGGTGGAGCATGGCTAAGAGAGTTGGGATTGTTTAGCCTGGAGAAGAGAAAGTCCCAGGGTGACCTGATTGTGGCCTTCCACTACTTTAAGGGAGCCCACAAGGAAGATGGAGAGAGATTATTTACAAGTGACAGGAAAAAGAACAATGGTTTCAAACGGAAAGAGAGTAGGTTTAGATTAAATATTAGGAAGAAATTCTTTACTATGAGAGTGGTGAGGCACTGGCACAGGTCGCCCAGAGAAGTTGTGGATGCCCCATCCTTGGCAGTGTTCAGGGCCAAGGCTGGATGGGGCTTCGAGCAACCTGGTGTAGTGGAAGGTGTCCCTGCCCATGGCAGGGGCGTTGGAACTAGATAATCTTTAAGGTCCCTTCCAATCCAAGCCATCCTGTGATTCTATGATTTGATTTTACATACTACGTAGCACCATGCAGAACTAAAGTACTGATGTCTTCAGGCACGGTATTATGCAATATTAACAGCTTTTTGAGTTATAAATACCACTTTTACAATGGAGGGAAAACAAAGCAATCACCTTACTTCAATCTGGATGCACAGCAATAGAAGACTCCAGTTACACAACCCTTACATGACACCAAAAATTGGTTCAGAAGCATACAAGGCAACCCTGCCCTACATCTAAACAAGTTGTGTAACGAAACAGATTGGAAAACAAGAAACAAACTGAAAGAAAAGCAATACTAAAAGATAAAATTGTGAAGTCCTAGCCCCTTTTTTCTGACCTTCTGGCTTTTCCTATGAAGTTATGTTATTATTCAACGCATTTGCTAACATTGCAGGAATAGTTATTGCTTCGTTTATGATGCTCTCAGCCAGTGCTAGTTAGCTCCTCTTTTCCTCAACTCTTGTGCTTTGTAAGCTGAAGCCCACTGCTATCTCTCTGGTGCAGCATTTCTTGTACAGATTGCTTCAGTAATACACAGCACTGGGAAATATCCCCTCCTCCCACACAGATCCTTAAAAATAAGAGTGTGAAGTCTGGCTCTCCCAACAGCCAATGCTATTTTTAAGGGCTGCATATGTGGCAGGTAGGAGTCCCCCCACCCACCTCTCCCATTGCACCCCTATTTTGAGCAGAAGCACTGGCTTACTCCAGTGTCAGATGAAACTCTCACAATTTTTCCTGATGAGCACCACGCATAAGTGTCATGTTGAGGTGATCAGGACACTGCAGGTTTCTGTACCCCGTTCCAAATCAGATGCAATCTCTATCACCAGAGCACACTTCCTGTAATTCTGCCATTATATCCCCAAAACAAGGTGCAAAGAGGGGAGTTTTGCATAAGGTGGCAATGGTTGTCTCAGCTCAAATGCTTCAAGTGTTCTTCTACAGCCTTTAGTATATACTTCTGAGAGGACTTGGTCCATTCTTCCTACATTCTGGGTTTCATTTTTACTGAAAGCTTCACCACTGCAGCAGGTCCTGAGAAATGACAAATCACTTAGTCAAGAAGTTTTCTTGGAAGAGTCTTGGTACAAGTGTGAATGCAAGCTGGGCAGCATCAGACAAAGGAAAAGAACCTACTGTAGTTGACCCCAGTTCAGAGGGATAAGCTATGTGCACACAGATAGTTCCTCCAGCCTGCAACACTCAGGTCGCTTCTGAACATAACCACCAAAGAAACTTCTGTGACCAGACAGCCTACGAGAAATGTTGCCAGAGAAAAAAAGGCAGAAATCAGGGACACGCAGTCTTATCAAGAATTTAGGAGCTGTGCAAGACACAGGTCATGTATCCACATCACCAGCTCACTGCTGCCACCCACGTCTTGCTCTCTGATCAGCAGAGGTACACTTGCATGGAGAGGAAGGAAGGTGACTAAGATACCTTTTCCTTCAGAAAACATCAACTTGTCAGAATCAAAATCTGCTTTACACGACCACAATGCACTTGAATAAGAATATTTCTCTGGTCTAAGATGTCCAAACAGTTGAGGTAGTGCACAGAAGAGTCATTTCCTGGAGGAGTGTTACATCTTAGCAGTCAATGCACTTTTCTAAACCATGGGAAGCCTAGGTTAAAATCCCAGTATTGCTCAGTTTAGATCAGGAACAAAAGTCCTATTCCTCCCTTATTCCAGACATACCTACCTTAAAAAAAGTAATAGCTATAATGACAGTCTGTTCACATCCAGTGCTGTCACTATGATCTTAGAGAAGCACAGATTACTTGAACATAATGTGTAGTACTGGCACAAAGAAAGAGATGCACCTGATTGTGGAACACATCATGCGTGTAAACTATACCCCAGATGTTGCACAAACACCTTCCTTTTCATTTTAAAGAAATCAATGGAATGAACTTTGGAAGAAAAGCAAACTAATCTTGCATTCCCATTTAAAGGCTTCAGAACAATTTTGACTTACAGATGTGTATGGTTTATGATACAAGTCTAGAGAAGCAAAACCCCCTGAATTTGTTTGGGGTTTTTCCTAACCAGCAACAAGAAGATATGGAGAAAACGGAAGGGTAAAGATGCCCAGTGTGCCAGGAAATACAGATCATCAACACCAAAACTGGCTTTTAGCAGATATGCGTGTCAATAGATTGATACAGAGAAGCTTTCAGAAAGTTCTGTTAGAAACTGAGCAGGCTCCAAGCTGCTGTGGTCATTAAGGACAACCCTGCACGTTGCTTCACAACAGAGCATTTCTCTTACCTACTCTAAAAGGGGAAAGGCTGCTGGTCTTTTCCACTAGAGGTAAGGTTATCAAACGGCTGCTCAAAAATCACAACAGCAGCTACTGAAGTCACAACACTATTTTCTTGTGCGTACATACAAATAATTATCGCTTTGCTCTAACATAACATTCATTGTAAAGCACATTAAAAAATTATAGTAGATCTTAGAGAATCTCAGAAAGGATAAACAAAAATGGCTTTTATCCCAAACAGATATGAATAGGTAGGTATTTTATTTAAGACACTTGGAGAAGAAAGAAGCTTTCCCTCATCTGAGTACAGTGTGTCAGCTGAACCTCCCCTGACAGAGAGGCAACAACAGACACAAGTTGTTCAATCACCAGGGAATCACCCCACGCTAAAAGCTGCCTTGGAAAAGGCACAAAGGGCTTTGGAGAGTCTCACAAGACTTGCCAGTCTGCAAATTCAGATGCAACAGAGAGAACCAAGATTATGGCACGGGGAGACAGTCTCCACTACTTTTGTATTTGAATGCCTTCCAAATAACTATGGTTGTGCAATCCCTAAGAGATCTGAAAGCTGCATTTGCAGAAAGGACTTGACTACCACAGCCACCTAACACCACACAGCCTGCAGTACAGCTGGCAGCAACCCTCAGTTCGTGCCTGACCAACATGATCTCCATCTGAGTGTAGGAAGAGCAAATTCATGACCACATGAGCGTTGTACAGATCCCCACCAACAATGATCCCTAGGATACTTGATCAGGAATGCTGGTATTTTCGTGGAGGTTAGGATAACCTCTATAAATTGTTAGATAGGAAAGAAGGAGGACATTTAACTGGAGATGTACTTTTTCTGTATGAAGAGAAGTTTCTAGTAACTCTGTTAGAGTCACAGTGCTTCAGTTTGCTTGTTTGCCACTGTGTGGGAGGCTTTGAAAATGCAGAGCTTACTCATCTTCACGGGACTGATAAAGAGACACCTAGGCAACAAAGCTGAAGGGAAATAAAATGCCAGAAGTAAACTATTGCATGGACTGTAAAGTCCATGAGAGGTGGAAAGGGACAGCTTCCAGTCTTTTGGTGACTGGCTCAAAGCAATTTGCTCCACACTAGCCAAGTGGGCTGGTGCACAGTACATGGTTTTACTCATCAGAGGGCCTGGGTTCACATCTGGGGGTCGATTTCAATCACACAGGGACAGGCAGATAACTTACAATCAAAGTTGCAACCAAGACTGGCAAAAAACCCTGCTGGTCTCTTCACCATGAGTTTAAGCCCAGCAAGGTCTCTAAGGGCATCTCACTGCTACTTATGAAGGGAATAGCAGTGCTTTGCACCAACCGCTTGCTTTCTCAAAATCAAAATAGAGCTTCCACTACAAAATCACCAACAGAAACCTCCCAGGACCATGGCTTTTAAAACTGAGACGCTCATTGATGCCTTAGGTTTTAACTCTTATATTTTTCAAGTCCTGTGTTGCTTGGTGTGTAACTCTGAAGTGTCTTGTAGCCTGCTAGCTGCTGCAGACATAACAAAACCTCTCTAGGTTTCCTCTCCAAGGACACCCAGACTGTCCAGGGCCAAAGCCTCTAAACGGGGGACAAGGTGAGGGGAAATTACATCACTAGCTAAAGTTTTAATTGGCAAATTTATGCTGATTTGCAAATGGACTAAACCTATAAATGTGTGGGGAACTCGTGACTCGTCGTCCATCTTGGGGCCCACCTTGGGGTCCATCTTGGAGCCCTTGGCTCCCCAGGGTGCACCTTTGAAGGCCTTTCAAATAAATACCTACCTTTATTCCCTTACCCTGTCTAGTCTCTGTTTCTAGCTAGCCACTCAAGGCATCATCATGGTTCTTAAATATTTTGCAGGTGCTTGATCAGAGGTGAAGCTACAGAGCATGGGAAAATCAGACTAAGGATCTGACTGGGTACCAGTATGACTAAAAGAGAACCCCCTTTAGTCCCTGACACTGCAGATGATCATCACATTCCAGAAAACCATTGTCATTAACTACATCTGCCATCTCAGTATGTGATCTGATTACACATCAGTCAAAAAGAACAGACTATTGACATTTAACAGGGAAAGACAAATGTTAAATTAAAATAATTGGTATAAAATGGCATCATAAAAAGAATGAGGAAGTAGTGCTCCAGTTACTTTGGTTTTGAAAAAAATAAGTCAGTTGATGTATTTAATCTGCTGACATGAAACAGGAAAATGATACATAAGAATTTTACCCCCGTAAACAAATTCAATGTAAGTGGAGAAAATCCCAGATCCCACACCCTCTTCTAATACTTATATATGCTTGAAAGAGTTGGTAAGAGAGGTAATTTGATGATTTGACTGAATTTTTGCTCTTCTCCGGTCTGCCTCTTCTTTTATTATACAAAAGTCAGATTCAAATTTGTATAATTTTAAAAGTCACACAGACATATCCCTAGCTGGAGGCTACTTCACTTACTGAGGGCTGCAAGTTGAAGGTGCAATAGCTACGTGTTTGTTCTTCTTCTGGAAAAGAAGCTCCCACTGAGGGACTGCAGCGGGTGAGCTATCAATTAATCCCTCTTTGTAGCTGAAGTTCTAAGTGTGAAGGTGAAGATTATTGAGTCATTCCTTGCAGGGCTGAAAACCCTAGTTGATTCTGGCATAATTAAGTTTCCTCTTCACAGAGAAAGAGAACAAGAAAAACAGCAGAAGTGAAGAACAAAACGTACGTGCATGCTACAACAAAGCTTTTTTAACATGCACAGTTACAAATTCCTGTGCCATTTTGTAACTGTCAAGTCTTAATTAAAATACTACATTTCTCTGACTCATGGTCAGAATGTAGGATGCATGTACATTATTCACATGAATATTAATTTTTTCCCAGGTAGGAGGCTGAATTGCTCAGGGGATTTATAGTCACATCACGTATGGAAACTTCTTGGGTGTCTTTTTCTTTTTTGGACTTTTTCTTTACTCTTTCAAATTTCAGTTAGATCGTTAACAATTAAGGGTTGCAAGAATCATTTCAGTAGTCTATGTGATAGGAGTCCAGCCCCTCAGATCTGCACGGTGGAGCTCTATCTGAATTCATTAAATGTTATGGCACATGGAGAAAGAGGAACACAGAAATGTGCTGGAGACATCACTTCAAACACTAAGGACATAAGCACCTGCTCTGAAGTGCTGGAACAAACAAGGATAGTTCTCTTGAAAGCTCCTAGGTAATGACAGGAGATGGAAAGATGTTAATACAGTGACTAGAGAAATGAGACGTGATCTTTTCTAGCTACCAAGAGCATCGCCAGGTTAGACTGCCACCACAAGGACCTTTAAAATCCTGATCCTCATCTGTAAGTCTGTCTGTGTATCACTGACTTTAAAAGAAAATCTATGAACACGCTGATGACTCAACTTGTGCGGAAAGAAACTTGCAGAGATGCTCTTTGTAAGATTTGAGCATAAGTGCAGGGAGAAATGAGGATGCAAATGCATCTGAGGAAACTGTGAGGGTCGTCCTGATACCTTAGAAGGAAAGGAATTAGACAAGCTAGAAAACACTATGCAATTCAAGAACACAAACTAATAAAAACTCAGAAAGTCAGTGTCTAGAGCTCAAGAGAAAGAGGCTTAAAGGACCAGGTAGTTCAGGAAGCTGTTAACAGCTAATTAAACAGCATTATCAGACGAAAATCAGAACCTGCCCTCTAAGAAGGCTTGAATTCTCTTCCTGAGGAAGTTTTTAAGGACAAGAACAATTGCACAGAAAAGGAATCAAAAGGCTGAAGCACAAAATTAAACATCTAGCAACGAACACACAATATGACAAATAAAGGATGGATGCCACTCATAGGATGACAGAGATAGCATCACGTGGCATTAAGAAGACTGGGAATTTGATGCCTTAATTGCTTCAGGTCTTCAGTGACAGGGACAAGCACAGTCAGGCAGCTGACAGAATTAATACTGGATTGTTGGGGAGTTTTTAAAGGGAAAAGGTTAAGAAAGTTATAAAAAAGAAGCTGCAGGAAAGAAAAATTAATTTGAAAGAAATAACCGCGTTATCTGTCTGTTAAGTCAGCTGGCTCTGATAAATATTTATCCTCAGGTTCTAGGTTGCAACACAGATAATCCCTAAGCACTTAGAACTTAGAGAAACAGGTAATGTGCTTGAAGATTTGACAAAGGCAAAGCAAGTATTTATGCTTAAAAAATAGTAAGAGAAAGCCTTGGGTAATTATAAAAGCACTAACTTCACACACACACACACACGCCCCACNCAAATCTTCTAGAACATAAAAAGGAGAGAAGTAACTGTGATCATAGTTTCAACAAGAGTAGAACTGTGTCAAATGCATTTAACTTCCTTCTATGACAAGGTAAATTATTCTAAGGGGTAGAGAGAGAATAATAGAAGTTTTATACCCTGTGATCTGGATGAAGCTGTTAAAATCGATGCAAATATACTGGTTAAAAAATTATAATCATGGTAGCCAAATTCAAAGCAGGTATCAAGCAAGATCCTTCAGGCAACTGTGGTAGCACACAGTCCATCAGCTTGGGTACCACAACTTTGTCACAGACAACTTAAATGATTTGTTCACAAAAAAGGTAAGAAAGAGACAGACAACAAAGTGCTTACAAAATGAAAAAAAAACCCCACAATTCTGTAAGAACAAGTGCAAAGCCATATTCAGCTGTAATCCAACACAAATATAGGCTATGCAACAACTGACAAAGCCCTTTTTCAGAAGGAACCTCAGCTCTGGAAAGTGTAAAAGGCTAACTAAGCATCAGTGATGGCCTGTGATAAAAAAAGCACCATCACAGCAGGACAGCCAGTATATCTTGGGATATCAGGATCACAGGAAGGAGAACAAAGTCGTGGTTGCTCTGTAGTGCACATGAGCAGGATCTCAGCTGGATTTCTACATTTAGCTTTGGACCCCGCACTTCTGGGAAAACAAGGAAAGGAGTGAAAAAAAAAAAAAGCCAGGCTGACTGAAGAGTGCCTAAAAATCCTGGAAAGAAAAGGCTAAAAGAAAAAAGGGCCATCTAGTGAACCCAAGAAGAACAAGCAGATCTTTGTCCTGTTTTTGCAGTAGACCTTTACTATTCCAGTATTCCTTGTCCTAACCATGAGACATGGATTTATATGGAACAAGAGAGACCTAGAGCAGAGGTAAGAAGAAGTCTTTGGACAGTAAAGGCAGCTAAGCCCCAGAGCAGGCTTCTGGAAAGCTCCAATTCCTAAATTTTTTGTTTAAGGGTATTTTTGATCAATAGTTGTCAGCAGTTGTCAACACAAAGCAAATAATGACATTTTGCTATCAAAACTAAACTACTGCTTCAGTAACAATCATCTCAAAGCACATCTCCCTTCCCATTCAGCAGAATCACAAAATGATGTTGAACCACCCCAGAAAAAGAGAGAGTTCCATCGATAGGTGTTGTTGAATCTCTTGTCCCTTGTTTGTGCACTTGTTTTCCATAAGGCACAGAACTAAACTGTTTTGTTTGCATACTCTACAAAATCATAGCAGAAGTTAATTTCTTCTTAAATACTAGTGATGTTCTTCACTTTCCATGTCACACTGAGAGTTTTGATCCAAATCCTTTCTGCTCAGAAGTGAAGCCATTGTTAGATGAAAAAGCATTTACAATCCAGATAAGACAAGGGAAAAAATATTTTGCCTCCCCAGATGCAAAGCAACAACAACAAATCACTTTCTTGAAAATTTGCAAAAATCCAGAAGAGAAAGTCCTGATAGTGACAGATACGGTAAAACCTCTTATAAAAACAAAACCAGTCATCTCTAGAAGAAAGTAGTATTTCTAAGTGAAATATATTAACTCTGCACTTTGGCTAGTAGGCAAAATTTTATCATCTATGGAATATGAACACCATATGTTATCTTTCTGTGGACATAGAGATAGAAAAAGCATAAGACTTCTTAAATATCCAACTTTTTCGTTCTTAAACACTGTTTTCTAAAACAAGAGTGTTTATACTGTTATAGAAAATGTCACAACCTTTTCCTTTTGACTTCCCAAATCAAGACTATTTATTTTTAAATCTTACTTTCATGAGATGGAAATACCAAGACTTACTATACACCCACTTCCAATAAGTACATATAAAAATATTTGATGCAAAGTTTCCCAAGGAACATTTTCACATGACAAATAATAGAGATAACTCCTACTAAATTAACAAGCTATCCTCAAGTTGCCTTGAGAAAAAGTCTTCATTTCAAACAATTTAGAATAGACCATGTAAGTCCCAGACACCACTATTACTATTTACAAATTCAGAGTTAATTTCTCAGCTTCTGCATCTTTTCTGATATTCATCTCTAGCTCCCCACAATGACATTAAAAATGTCTGGTAGAATCAGAGACCTCTAAAAACATCACAGCATGTTGCAGTCCTTCACAATACATTTGATGAAATTTTTGTTTGCAAAATACCAAAACTGTAAGAAGTGTCTTACGATGAAGAAGAAATGAAACCCTGAGCCACAGCAGCTCAGAAAAGGAGCAAAGCAATTCTCCATCCTACCTGTTGAAGCTGCAGTCGGACTTTGCTAATGGCTCTAATCCAGTGGGCTCTTGCTGGAGGAAATGGTGGTGGCTCCATGTCACCCTGGTAGCTAGAAAGCAAGAAACAGGAAATCACTACATGACTAACACCTGTAACATTAAAGATTCAACCCCATGGTGCCATCACGGCTTCAGCTCTGGAAGCTGAAGGAACCAACAGGCTCCAGCAGCACAGCCCTGCATGTGCTCTGGGAACTGAGAAGCTAAAGCAGAGGTCTCCTTACACACGGGAGCTGCCCTGGAAACTGATGAGCTGAAAGATATGAGCTGTACACAATCCAAACCCAGGAGGAAAAATTATGTTTGCGAGAACATCAAGAAGGCAGTCCACAACACCACATCAAGCCAATGGAACACAATGGTACCATAATTACAGACACAAAGAGGTAGATCAAAGATTTTATATCCCCGTGCCTGTTGCAGTTCCCTTCTAACCACTGCCCCTTCCTACTCCTTCTGCTACAAATTTACAGCCCCTCTTTAGGGGAAACACTGGCAACAAGGCTCAGCCATGAGTTTTTCCCATGCATTGAACCTTTGTCACTCCACTCTTTCCTGTGGCATTTCAAGAGGACGTGTGGATCTGTCAGCAACGCTCCACCTCAGTGACCCACAGCACATCTTGCAATCCCTAACCTTGTGATGCCTTGGGCTTTTGGTTGCATGCCTGCTTTTCATGTTGCTGAGGTGTAAATCACAAAACCAAACACCTTTTCCTGCCTGCAAAGCACCCACCCCACATTGCTGACTGCATAAAAAAACCCCATGGCTGAGTGCAACACACATCCATGCTACGGCTCAGGTGCAGCCCTAGGGATCAACATTCAGAGCTCAGTTCCATGCATACTCCATGGAGACAGGAGAGCACTGCCAGAGGGTGGAGAGAAAGGGAGCCAGTGAGGCAGGAGCATCCAAGTTAGATGCCTAAATTAGCCTGAAATAGACTATGTGAATAACCTTTCCTGTGAACAAATATAGGCCAGCCATTCTGGGACAAGACTCCTGCTGCTCTGTAAGGAAAAGAGGAAAGTGAATCAGAGTTTAAAAACAGTTTAACACTTTTCTAGTCTTGTTTTCCTCTTTTCATCTTTAGTGTAAGGCTTGCCTACACATGAACTCCTGCAGTTAATTCTATCATCCAAGCACAGTGACACCAGCTGTACCCTCCAAAGGGTACAGACAGGCAGATATCTTCCCATAGATCCAACTGAACCAGATAAAGAAAAAAATCCCTCATACTTATGAAAGTGTAACTACATCCAGGGGCTGCAATGACTTGATTACCTCAAGGAAAAATGTCACTCCCAAATTTAAGTAGTGAAATTTGAAATTCCTGTAAAACCTGGGCAAAACCCAGTACTCCACTCCCCCAAACATAGATTA
Organism: Daphoenositta chrysoptera; assembly: GCA_013397915.1. NCBI lineage: Eukaryota > Metazoa > Chordata > Aves > Passeriformes > Daphoenositta > Daphoenositta chrysoptera. The sequence continues at coordinate 27,422 of VZRO01002905.1, forward strand.
AATACTTTTGAAGCCTGTTTTCAATACTGTTGACAGCTTGGAGAACCAAAGTACAAGGACAAGAAAAGCTGCCACAGTGAGTCAGAGCAACATGTCTATTCATGCTGTAATTCTACAACCTACAACTACATAAACACTAACTCTAATGATGGTAGTCTACTACACAAGAATGGAACTAGTGAAGCTCTAACCACAAAAACACGTAATTCTTGGTTGCTCAAGCATAAACTTGATCCCACATGAGCAATGGAAGCAGCTATTTTGGGGCCAGAGTACGTTCATCAAACCAGAAACAGAAAATCCAGCAAATGAGCTCCAAGGCACTAGCTGGTGTTCTTCCTTACACACACAAAACCCATCATTTTAGCAAGTGTTCCTCTTTGCACACGAGGCAAACAGAGCTTCAGCTTAGCCAATGTCCCGTGAGTAACTGGTCCTGCACAACAGAAGTTTCACACATCAGCAACATCAACTCAGTTGTCAGAGAAGGCTGCAAGAACAATGTACATTATTTGCCCTGGGAAATAGCAAATATAAGAATCCTCTTTGAACTAGCTGAAAATAACTTGGTAGTAAGTTTCACCTACCTCATTTGGACTCCTGCATCGACATCCCTGGGCTTCTCAAGTTCCAGAGGTAACTCAGCTGCAGACTGGTCTGCAGGTTTTTCCTCAGTCTTGCAGACCTTCTCCTTCTCTCCTTTGCCAGGAGGCTCCTCTTGCTCCTTGAGCCACGCCTGACCATCTTTCTGGTAGCTGCCCGAGCTGTGGTAAGAGTGATTTGACTGCCTTTCCTGGTGATCATCTTCCTGCTCAGAGCCATGGGCACTTTCATGGGAATGCTCCAGCTCACTCAGGTGAGAGCTTTCCTGGCTGACATTGCAAGAGGAGCCGTATCTACTACTCCCAGCAGGACTATGAGAGAAAAAGGAAGTCCATCAGAAAAAACAGTGGCTTAGAAAAACACAAAACAACCTGCACATCTAAAATGCTGAGCAGAATGCTAAATATTACTGAAACGGCATGTTATGAGGTCATACTTAACTATTATATTCTTATGATTATTATCTAAATACAGATTTGTGAACCTCAAAAGTTTGGTAGGCAGTAGAAATACCTCATATACAGTCTACCAGCATATAGACCATATATATATTTTTTGTATATATAAATACATATATACACTCATATATGCTCTATACACATTGGTCTTTCTTACTGCTTCACCTTACATCAGCTAGCAGCTGCAGTGAAGACATTCTAATAACCAGACAGGAAAAAGAATGGAAATACAGCAATTCAGAGTGGAAGTGTTTCTGTCTTGTGCAGTTTTGCTGCATCTGGGGTCTTTATCATGACCATTTAAGAGGCTTATTATTAAAAAATACAGTTAAAGTTAACTTTATATATTAAAAGTCTATGATAAAATATGTTGCAGTCAAGATTAAGACTGTCAAGACCTTCAATTTACAACCTTTTACAGAAGTGGAACAATTTTTCAAATGAAAGCCACGTGTCTCACTCCAGTAGAGCTTTTTCAGTAATTTTAGATATAATCCCCAGCATCACAGGCATATGACCTCTGTGATTCAAGACACCACTTTCAGGACTGAATTCCTAGAATCCTCAAACAAAATACGGCAGATAGAAATTTCTCATGCAGTCAGGAAAACTAGGGCCTAGAATTAAGCAACACTCATATTTTTCTCTTGCAGTCTTAGGAGAATTTGGAGCCAGGAGGTTCTGTGAGTGCAGAGTTGCAACTGTATGATCAGAGGAACAATTTCACTTATGTTACACAGAAATGTGTAAGTTTAGCAAGTCTCTGTTTTGATTTTTAAGGGCAATTGTTACTTAGCACATGCACATGACTGAACACAGACTCATTAAATATTGATACTTTCCTCTAGTAGCTTTCTAACTGCATGAAATAAATTTTGCACCAATTTTAGGAAGACCAAGCATTAGAATACCTTCACTGATATTTCTGAAAATGTTTTAGTATCTTCAGTAATGTGAAATCAACCTAAGTAGTTCTATAATGCATCATCAGTAAGTTAAACTTCTCTCTAATATTAAAAGCCCTTACCTTGTATTTTGAAAACAAAACATTCCTTCCTACCAATACATTCTGGTTTTTTTTCTTAGCAAATACGATATTATTATCACTAAACAAGAAAGCAAAGCAAATTGTATGAAGCAGAATTAACATACAAAGACTATAACTTCTGAAAGGCTAATGAAATTAGCACTAAAAGCATCTCATTCAGTGGGACACATGATAAAGAACATGGGAAATTCAATTACACTTACAGAAAAGGAGAGGGAAAAGGTGGTAAAACGGTCTAAAGGCTTGTACATAACTAGGGACTGCAGTTTGCCATATTGTCTGTGACAGCCACCAGTCACATCACAAACACTGACAACAGGTAGGGAGTGGGACTGAACTACAAACATCAGACACCAAGGCCACTGTCTACTGCTGCAGCATTGCATTATAAATGGTCAAATCCCATTTATTATGCCTCATTTGTAACTAGCCTTTTCTCATTCAGTTGTTCCACGCTATGCAGATCTGGAGCCAGTGTGTCAGCATGCAGCACTGCTCCATCAGGAGCAGAATCAAGCCCAGTTTCTTTCTCTTCAGGCTTGTCTGGCACATGCTCCTCTGCCTGATCTTCTTTCTGCAGTTCACCTGAAATCACATTCTGCTGATCTTCTGACTCTTTGTCAAGCTTCTCTCCCAGCTCTTTGTTGGATGTATCATCAACAGGGCCTGCACCAGATGGCTCTTCAGAATGTTCATTGTCTACAGCATCAGGCTGCTTTGAAGACAACTTTACTTCTATATTTGCATCAGTCACTTGATCCGAGACTGCCGATTTTGAGTTTTCTTCTGAACTGACTGTTCCTAACACCTTGTCATCTGGTTTTGACAAAGCCTGTGGGGGTACATGTGGTTCCTTTTTGGCAGAGGTCTCCTTGATGTCTTTTTGCCAGGGAAAGGAGAAATCTAGCTTTTTCCCAAACACTGCTCCTTGGGCACTCTCTGGCTTACTCACCTTTTCTTCACCACCTCCTTCAAACAGAGACATAGAGAGTTTCTTAAAACTGGACACGAGGCCCTCATCTGTTCCTGCTTTATTAGCAGAAGGTGGCTGCTGGGAGAAGAATGATCCAAAAGGTTTTCCACTATCAGAAGATGACATAAAGCCGAATTTTGGCAAACTGGGTATGTTTGGTATTTCAAAGACAGGTTTACTACTGCTTGTATCTGGAGCAACATTATTAGTTTTACCCTGTTTCTTCAAGTCAGATTTGGAAGCAACCCCTTCTGCAGGCGTCTCATCAATTGTTAAATGTTTCTCCAAGTCAGACTTGGAAGCAATCCCTTCTGCAGGCACCTCATCTATTGTTAAATGTTTCTCCTGTTCAGCAGTTTGCTGTTCTACCTCACTTGTCTTCTCTTCCTTCAGCTGAGGCAGAGGAACACTGGGCTCATCAGCTGGAGCTGTGGGTTCTTTACCATCACTGCTGATCAAATCCCACTGATCAATACCAACACTGGCCTGATCCCCTGACTCAAGTGCAGCACTCTTATGTAACTGGGAAAGGCTTGTGTCTGCCTTGTTAGTTTGGGCTTCCATTTCCAGTGCGAGCTCATCAGTAGATCCAGTGTGAAGGATGTCAGTGGCTTCCTTGTCTGCAGGAGCAGCTTCCTCCTCTGCTACACCTGAAGACCCCACATCTGGTTGATCAGTACCTACATCAGCCTGGTCAGTGGCCTCAGCCTGCACCGTATCAACTGCATCACTCAGATCAGACTGGCATGGCTGAGTACCTACCACCTCAGCAGGCTGTGCTTCACTATCCTGCTGCAGAACCTCGAGAGCTTCATTCTCACTACACACTCCTGTTTCTGGAGTAGCCCTCAAAGGTTCCTCTTTAGAGGTTTCCAAGCTCTTTTTCTCCTCAGTTTCTCTTTTCATAGGAGACTCTTTTGTGGCGTTTTCTTCTGTTGAAACAGGTACTACATCCTTCTTCACAGAGCTGGAGACATCTATTTTAGACTCTCTGGCTGCAGCTGTATTTTCTGTCTCCGTAGAGTCTTTTGCTGGAATAGACCCAGTGACATCTTTTACACTAGCGCTTTGAGGTTTAGGGGTGGATTTTGGAGGCATCTCTTTTGGAGATTCTTTTGGACCTTTGAAGATGCCGAATATATCATTTGTGAAAGCTGGTGCTGGGCCACTTGGGAGGGATGAGAAACCAAAGAAAGAGGAGCTCCTCTTCTGTGCAGGAGGAGGTGCAGTAGCTTGAGGTTGAGAAAAGAAACCAGAAAATGTTTTAGGTGGTTTCATTTTTGTCATGAAACTTGAAAACATTTCAACTGAAGAATCCAGAACAGATTTATCACTCTCAGGTTCCTTTGGTTTGCTTTGCAAATTAGGTGCCTCTGGCATTTTAGGAGGAACATGTGGCTGTTGTGGCCCTTGTAATCTGTCAGTTTGTACAGGTACTTTTTGTTCTGGCAACTTATTCTGTACACGTACTTCTTTAGAGACCACTTCATTTTTCATGTCACTCATACTATTTAAGTCATTTAGACCCTGAGAATCCATCCTATCACCTGAGGCCACACTATGATCAACCTTTTCAGAAGTTTGCTCTTTGGAAGAGTAAGGCTCTTCATCAGTAGGAAATGCAACACTGTCCATTTTCTCTGTGTTAACCAAAGCATCTTCTTCTCCTAGGGAAATACTCTGTTGGTCCTGAGAACCCTCCTGAAGGCAAGGATCAGGAGCAGACAAATTGGTTACTGGAGTGTCCTCGGTCTGTGGAAGCTTTCCTAAGCCACTCTCTTCACTGGCCTGAGGAAGATCTCCTAAGCCACTCTCTTCACTGGCCTGAGGAAGATCTCCTAAGCCACTCTCTTCACTGGCCTGAGGAAGATCTCCTAAGCCACTCTCTTCACTGGCCTGTGGAAGCTCTCCTAAGCCACTCTCTTCACTGGCCTGAGGAAGATCTCCTAAGCCACTCTCTTCACTGGCCTGAGGAAGATCTCCTAAGCCACTCTCTTCACTGGCCTGAGGAAGATCTCCTAAGCCACTCTCTTCACTGGCCTGTGGAAGCTTTTCTAAGCCACTCTCGTCACTGGCCTCTGGAAGCTCTCCTAAGCCACTCTCTCCACTGGTCAGTGGAAGCTTTTCTAAACCACTCTCTTCAGCTACTGCAGCAATACTTTCTACATCTTCCACTGCCAGCTTTTCTGGTTTGTTTTCTGGGATCATGAGGTCATTAGATGTTTGTTTGCCTGTCACTGCTGCAATAATATCATCAACTTCTTTTTTACTGTCCGCATCTTGTTGCCTGATAGAACTGCTGGTTTTGACTCCAGAGTCAGTGGAAACACTTTGCTTCATAGATGGCTTAGCGTTCACTGTTTTAGCTGGTTTTGTATTACTCTCCTGTCTAGGAGCAGTTGATGGCTTAGAGTTCACTGGTTTAGCTGGTTTTTCCTGTCCTGGAGCAGTTTGTGGCTTTTCATCCAAAAAGGATGTCAAATTGAAGAAGCTAAAACTAGTACTTCTTTGAGGTACACTCTTGTCAGAAGCTGAACCACTGGAGAAGAAGGAAGGCAGATGAAACAGCCCCTCTGTTTCCTGTTGCTTCCCACTAGCAGGAGCAGCAGCAGGTGCTGAAGGCTTTGGTTCATCTGATCCAGTGAAGAAGGAGAATATGCTCTTACTGGCTGGCTGGGATTTTGGAGCAGTGATATCAGAGAAGCTGAATGGCAAACTGAAACCCGACTCTTTGGGCATCTGGTCTGGCTTTGGTTTTGCCCGATTAGCTGTGTCTCCTACACGACCTCCCTGCTGCTTTGGTGTAACCGTGGGTGTGCTGCTTTGCTGCCCAGCTGGCTGGCCCAGCTGGCTTACTCTGGGACCTACACCCATTGGCTTCTGTGAAACGTTTCCAGGAGGCACTTTTTTGCTCTCAGGAGACTCCTCCACGGCTTTTTTGCTTTGTTGTTCCACTTGCACCCTGGGGCTTGGAGAGACCTGCTTGTCCATGCCTTCTGTTCTCACCCCTTCCTTAGGGGTGGAGGACAGACATGGCATACTGGCACTCTGAAGACCTCCAGACTTCTCAGGTTTCTGTCTCGGCTCAGCCACAGTTCTGCTATTGGGTTTTGGCAGAGTCATAGTACTTGAGGGTGGTTGAGAAGACACAGGCTCCACTTTGAAGAGATCACCGAGGGATCCAAATAAAGATGAGATGCCGGAGGTTTCCTTCTGTTCTGGCTGTTTCACCTCTTCTGGTTTATTACTATGCCTTTTCTCCAGTTCTGGTGGTGGTTGTGGTTCTTTGCTTACCTGTGTTTTAAAGAAATCAAAAAATCCAGAAGATTGGGGTTTGTTGGCAGTTGAGCTTGCAGGAGAATCTTCTCCAAGACTGAACAATTTCAGAGCACTTTTAAATAATGTTTCCTCAGGCTCAGTGGCTGGTTGACTCTGATTTGGCTGTGGCTGACTTGGTTCATTAATGGCTGCATGCCTTTCAAGACGCCTGGAAGCTGGTGCTGCTTTAACAGGTCTCTCTTCTCGTATGGGCCTGGCATCAGCAGCAGTCTGGCTCAGTATAGAAGGAGATCTTGTTAATACTGGTTTTTTAACACGGATGTTTTCTGTCTGGTGTAATTCTGGCTTTTCATTTCTAGCAGCCTCCACATTAAGTTCTGACGCAGTATTTCTTCTCGGTTCTGATGTAACAGGAAACTTCTGCCCTGCTTGTTCTTCATCTGATTTTTTATTTGGTGTAAGTGATAAAACATCAGTCTTACTTTCAGATGATATTGACCATGTGTCTGTTCTCTTCGAGGTAGAATCTTCTGATGTCTCAGAGCCAGGGCTAGAAGACTTTCCAATTAGTCCACCCAGAGCAGAAAATAAGGAGCTAACTTTGTTCACTGGTGTTTTCTTCTCTTCCTCAGTCTTTTTTGGTTCTGTTACTCTTTCAGTAGATGCTGCAGTTTCTTCAGCTTTAGTAGTAGACTGGAACAGCTGGAATCCAAAGAATCCCGATGATCCACTCCCAGAAGTTGTCACAGGGACAGCCTTATCAACCTCCTTGGTGTGGGCTTCCTTACTCAGCGATTTATTGGCAACCACCCTGGAATGTGTTCTGAGATCAAGGGTTAATGGAGGCTCCTCTGAATGATTCAGGGTTTCCTTCTCAGGTCTGAAATCTACTTTGAGTTTTTGAAGTTTATAACCTGAGAAATCTAACGGCTGCTCTCTCTGATAATAAATAGACTCCTCAAACATTTGCGAAAAAGTTTCCAAATTCATGTTCATTAGCTGGTCGCTCCTCTGCAAAGCTAGTGACAAATCCAAGGGTTTATTTGTTGTGTAATCATCTAGACACTCTTCTTCAGCAAACCAAAACAGCTCATCTTCACTGCCAAGAGGGACTTTGAAACCACAAACAGCAATTGTGTTGTCTTCTAGCACAGCTCTTGGAATGGAATCCATCTGGAAATTATAATCCCAGCAGTCCATGTAGGAGTAAGTTTCAGGAGCACACACGTAGACGTACTGTCCAGTGGGATCAGTAAGCAGGGAATACACATACTGGCTGTCACTGTACATGTAGTATCCACAATCACCATCTTCTGATGGCCACCACACGCCCTGCTCAAGCATCATTATCCACTCCTGATACTCCCGGCTATAGGATGAGTACATTAAGCCTTCATCCATACTTAATGTCTCTTGATCAATTAGAGTCCACATCGTTCCATCACAGCCAGAGGAGTAGCTCAAATCCATGGGCAACTCTTCAAATGAGTAACTGCCCTCTCTTTCAAAGGGTGGAAAGTTACTGTAACTTTCACTGAGAGAATTAGCAGTCCACACATCATTTTCTTCCACACAAATGTCTTGAAACATTAACTGGTCAAATGACTCATATGACATCGCACTTAAATCTAAACTCTGTCCATCAAAATTGGCATTAGTCTGCCAATCCATCACATTTGCATTCCCATCCTTTTTACAGAGATTCACTACCACATCATTTTCAGGCCAGTCCAAGAACTGAGAGGGCAGAACAGAGTTCTGGTTTAACACGTAGTAAACTGGTACTGCTATTCCATGAGTGTCAGCCAGGCCCCCCACTTCATATTCCCATTCAAAGCTAGAATGGCTCCTTGTTTCCTGATAAGCTGAGTACTGCTCTGTAGGGTTATAGCTTTTATTAGTCAAATTGAGAGATTCATTTGATCCTTTGTTTAAAGGAGTTGGAAGAACTCTAGATTCTGCATCCTGGTGAGGAATATGCCTACTATTTACAGGCTTTCCAGATAAGTCCTGTACCTTGGCTTGCAGATTTAGGGCCTCAGGGAGAACAGGATGCCCACCATGGGGAACATGGGGCTCAGTTGTTTCATTTACTCTTGCACTGGATGAGTGGTCAGTAGTGGAAGCTTCCACTGTTTTCACATTATCCTGTTTCTCCTTTGGTTTGGGCAGCAGATTTTTTAAGAAGCTGGAAGACTCCTGCTTTTCTCCAGTGCTGCTATGACTGTCAGAAGCCATTCCTGAATTACTGGGTTTTGTCTCCAAGCTAGAATCCTCACCTCTATCAAAAAGCTTCATGAAGCCCAGAGAATTTGGTTTTGCCTTCTCTTGCTTACATTCAGACAAGTTTTCACTTGAGGCAAACCTAAATAAGCCAGAAAATAATCCAGGAGAAGTGCCTTTCTGGCTATCGCCCTCGCTTTTAGCAGTTGAATCTTGATTATTTGCTGTGTTTTCATTGGAAGAGATGTGAAGAAACCCAGAAAGAAAACCTGGTGTGTGCTTCTTCTGAGTATCATCTGCACTTGGAGCTTCTGGCCCTTTGGCTGAAGAGGTGGATTCAACTGAGCCTTTGTTTAAGTCTGCTGTATTTACTCCTTCTTTCATCAGTCCTCCTTTTATGTTTCTTGGTTCTTCTTGAGTACTCTTAGCTGTCTGCTGCTCTTCTTTGGCCTTAAGGGTAGCAGAGGCACTCTCCTGGTGTTTTTCTCTGTTAACCTGGACAGTAGATAGGTTTTCTTTATTCATGTTTCTTCTCCTTTGTACAAGTTCCTCTTTATCGTCTGATAAATTTGGAACTGAGCTAGCTTTTAATGAAACAGCATTTCCTGAGTTACTGTTTCTGCCTTCATGTGAAGAACTGCCACTGGAATCCTGATGACTTTTTTGGTCCTGTGTAGGTGCTAGATTTTCTGCAGAAGCAAATTTAAATAACGATGAAATAAAGCCTCCCTGCTCATTCCTCTGTTCCTGTTTTGCTGAAGAACCCAGCCCACTGATAAAAGGAATTTTTCCAGTGAAAGGAAATGTGTGCTCTTCCTTTGATGAACTATTTTGTCTTACATCTTCCACAGACTTATGGCCTTTAAAATGTTCAGCTGTACTTTCTTTCTGCCCTTGTTCGGCAGAAGGAAGCAAAAATTGACTGAAAGACTTTTTGAGTGGGCTGAAAAAGCCTTCAGATGCTGTACCCTGATCTTGAGGCTGTGCCTTAGGTTCCACATTACCTCTGTTTTGCTTGTTTGCCAGTCCATGGCCTGCAGGATGCTGATCCTCTAAGCGATTTGCAGGAGGCTGCTCCCTGGCAGTGGGCATACCCTCTACCAAAGTGGCACCTGGCTGACTTGTAACAGGATGAGAATCTGGTGGCTTCTGTGGCACATCCTGCTGCTTGGGAGCCAACAGACCGTCAAGATTGGCTTTCAGACTGAAGGAACTGACTGAGCTTGTGAGCCTGCCAAAGATTGAAGACACGGAAGTGCTACTTGCGTTTACCTCTGCCTCACTTTTAGTCTCACTTTTAGTCTCACTTTTCTGTGCCTCTGGAACAGTGCTGCTGGTCCTGGCTGACATCTGTCCAGATGGTGTTTCGCTCCTTTTTGCCTCCTCAGCTTTCACAGCATGGCTCTCCTTGGTGTGCTCCTCTTTTCTGACTTCTTGTTTTGGCACTTCTTTCTCAGAGAAGATCTTTAAAGGATTAAACATGCCTAGAACTGAATTCACAACTGAATGCTGGTTCTGCTGGCTGTCAGCAGAATTTCCTTGTGTTTGCTGGGGAGGATGTGGTGCAGAAGCCTTACTGTCTGTCTCAGTGGTTTCTGGCTTGTTGGAGTTTGTGTTCTGGGCTCTTTTATCACTGCTTACCTGGGATGGTAGCAAAGACTGAATGGAGAACTTGGCATCAGATTTATTATCTGCCGCCATTCCAGAAGAAGAACTCTCACTTTTAGACTTATTAGTAAATACATTCAAGATTCCACCTTCTGATGAGTTTTTGTTTTCTGTATTCTCTGGAGTGGAAGAAACAAGTTTTTCAACAGAGGCTGTGAGCTGCTTTGTGCTTGACCCCACCTTCTCCGTGAAAGAGCTGAACAGGGAATTCACTGTATTTTTCACACCTGACAAGTCTGGAAGAGATTCAGATTTGCCTTTGGTACTCTCCTCTGCAGCAGGATGTCTGGTCTGCTCAGACTTTTTAGCTTCTGCTGAATTATCAGCATTATCCTGCTTCAGTGGCACACTCTCAACATTTTTTTTTGTTTCTGGCAATGTACCAAATTTGCTGATTTCTTCCTCCTTTTCGGCCAAGTACTCAGAGACTGATTCTACCAGACACTGAAGTTCATCCATTGTGTCTATGTACTCCTCATTCGGTTCTTCAACTGGGGACAGTGCTAAGTCTTGCACGGGATGACCATGCTTGCTCTCTTTAGTTTTATGTTTTTTATCAGAGCTAGCCTTTAACTGAGAACCCGTATTTGCAGGGAAATTAGAAGTTATGTTTCTCAAATGGCTGATGTCAGAATCACACCATCTTTTTGAAAGTGTAGCCACTTCGTCCATTTCATCATCTGAAACAGGAGAGTACTGGAACTCATCAGAAGCACTGCTGTCAAATTCCTCAAGGACATCGACAGGCACAAAAGCGTTCTCTAGCATCCCCATGTGTTTCATGTTCTCAGCGTTACTCAGGTGAAGTGAGTCCTCATGGTTCATCCCCCGTTTGTTGGGCAACTTGCCACTTTTAACCATTAACCCATTTTTGTATGGACGCAGGACTGGATAAGCAGGCAACCGTTCCTTACTTTCAGAGTTACTGGTGTATTTTCCAATTCTATCATATGCTGGGAAATCATCAATGGGTTCAGAACTAGCTGCCACACCATTGAAATAAACTGTTTTCTCCCCAGGAAACTGCAGACCTCCATTACTTTGCAGGCTTATTCGTTCTCTCTCTTCAAAATTGTATCGCAGCTTCTTTTTCCTTCTTCTATCAATTGTATCATATTCCTCAGGATATCTAGGGACATCTACAGACCTTGACTCCAGACACACATTTTGGCAGCACCTTGATCTTTCACAGTGATTGAAATGTTCTCTTTTTGAGAGAGTTTGCATCTTTTTCATGTTTTTCTCATGCCAACTTCTAGTTTTATGAGTTTTTTCTAAGAACTCCTCTATTAACAGTTTTCCTAGCTCTTCATAGTTACTATCCTGTTCTTCTTCTCCATCTTCAGTGTCAAACGGAATGATCCTGACTCTTTCATTTCTAGTTAGAGATTCTTGTCTAAGATGATAAATAACGGGAGTGGGAGGGAAAGGAAGAGAGGCAGAAAAAAAATAGGAAGGGAAAAATAACAAATTTTTTTAAAGCTATAGAAAGGACAGAAAAAATAGTAATGGTAAAACATGCATTAAATAAACGAAAATTAAAATCAGAAACATTCAGAAATAACAAAATTGAAAACCTGCCAATCTACCACCATTACATTTCAATCAAATAGTCAAGAAAAGCAGCTTGGGTTGTGAGATTCCATCGGTTATGTCTGCACAAAATTTAGAAATGCCTTTTTGAGGGAGAACAGCTTTTTGTGATCAAGTGAGGGCACACAGCCTTGGCTGTACCAGTACACTGTTGCTGCTTTTTTAGGCATGCTGAAAAGAAGCCACTTATTGCAGCAACAGGACTACTTTGAGATGCAGTGCCCACGCGCACCGTTCCACTATGCTGTGCCTGCATTTCAGTTACTCTGGGCTGCAGACTTTGTTTTAGCAGTATTCATAAAGCACAGAGGGACCCTGTGTCTCCCAGGGGTGGAAGGAGAGCAGAAATTTAATCTGGAGGTTTAGGAGTCACTGGACTCCAGGCAAGTGAGGACAGGGGACAAAATGCAAACCATGGGCACCAGCAACAAGAGGAGTTTCAGCTATTTCACTATCCCCCTTTGCTGGGAGAGCTCTTGCTGTAGCTAATGGCCTCAAGGTGCCCCTACCAACACAAAATTAAGATTCTCGGAGCTGTTACTGGACCACAAGGCAAAACAAAACAGTGGCGATGGGTATTAGCCCATCATAAGTCTCAGATGCTTTTCAGGATCTGTACTTGCCATTTATAATGATCTGAACAGATCCAGCAATTTATACTTGTCCATTGTGGGAGAATGGATTAAGCAGTGAAACAATCTGATGTTTCCTACAACCAAGTAAATGACCCTTGGGATTTTGGGATTAATTCCTATCCCTTGGTCAGTAGGATTATCTCGATTGTTCAACAGGCCGAAGGGTAGTAGCAAGGAAACTTCCTCTTCATCTCAATCTCACAAGGACAGCTTCTGACAGTCTACATACAAACAAACAGGTAGAAAGTGGACGTAAAAACATCAAAACTATCATCTGAAATATGCACTGCAGCTTTGTCTCGCATCACCCATTGCTGAGAACTACAGAGCATGAGGGCATGTGTGTCCCTGACCCCATAAGAGGAGTGCCAGAGAAGGGAAAGCACAGAGGGCACACCAGCATTTTATGGATACTGCTAATCCAGGAGTCTTCAACATGAGAGTGGCACAGGGCACGCCAACATAGGATACAGATGGGATAGCCCTGAGAAAGAGATGGGTCATTGCATTTTCTACTGCTGCTTTAGTGCTGCATTTCCAACAGTACTAGCTAACTTACACTAATTGGAAAGATGCTCATTACTTTAAATGAGTCCTGTTATATACAGTTTAGAATGCTTACTACACTTCTTGCTCACAATTTTAAACCAGTAATTGAAATAATTTTCTTTTAAAAGCTAACAAAATTTAAAAGATTCCCAGGGCCACCATAGTTACTGGATCAAGCCCTTCCAAAACTCAGCTGAAGGCAATGGGAGCTACATGAATGTCTGAAGAGCCATTATCTGTAAATGCTAAACCAAAAAAATTGACTAATCTAGGCATAAAGAAAATTACTTTTCTTTCTAATTGAGCTTCTTTCCCTGTATGTGTTTCCTCTGCTCTTTTACAAAGCATCCCTTTTAGTAGAAATAATGAGAAAACCAACACATGAGAGGAGAAAAAGACATCAGCCCAGCATTTAACTACTACACATCTAAAAAAGAGCTGAGGCAAACAGCAATTATCAGCTGAAATGTAGCACAGGAACACTTCACAGCAGCAACAGTGGGGAAACAGTCAGAGAAGCGCAGAGAGGGTAATCCACTGATCTGACATTATCCAGAGACCCAGATTTGGACTCCAGGTCAGTGTGGCCACTCACAGTGGAATCTGTGCTATTTTGCTATATTGCCTTGAAAGTAAATAGAGCAAGACTAGGGAGGCATGGAGGACAAACGGTTAAAGAAAATGAGCACTGAAAAGAAAAATTAGTGCTTAAACAAAAACCCAAACAAAACTGAGGGGAAGATGACTGCTATTCTGAAGCCAAACTGGCTGTTGGCAGCAAAACACACTCCGAGGACAAATAAGAATATTGCTTGTCATCCTTAGGAAAGGGTGGAAGAAAATACATTACTTCTATCAAAGGAATATGATTCTGTGTAACAGCTAATAAAGAGAAGCAGAACGTTTTCATCCAAACTCAAATACTGTAAGAAAAAAACCCAGGTGTTAGAACAGACAGTTACAACTGAAGCATTTTGGGACTGACAACCTTTTGCCCAGTTCAAGATAGGTTTTAGCAGGTTCTTGTCTGGTTCTTCTGGGTCTGCCCAGCAGAGCCTGCTACAAGCCCTCATTTCCACAGCAACCATCAGCTGCAATCTGCCAGGAACACTGATTTCATCAGGTAACTGCCTTGTCCACAGCACTGAGAGCTGCTAGGAACAAAAGTCAAATACAATTTGTTTCTGCAATACTCACTACAACTTTGTTTTGAAAATATTTAAGATCTACCCACGTGCTTCTTTTCAGCCAGCTTGTTAGAAATACCTTTCTGGTAAGTAAGAGAATCCCACGTAGCTTCTTTGGAAAGCTTATTTGCATATTTTATGTTTTAAGATTAAATATGCAGCAAAAAATCTTGTTGGGCATGTGGAAAATGCGCATGGGAACAGGAATGCTCAGATCACCATCCAGGATTTGCATTTCTGGATTGAAAATAATTTTAGACCATAGCAAACTACAAAGCTCACGGTCTTAGAGTAAATTTTATCAGTCCAGATCCTTTTATATCAATACCTTCAGGAAATCAGGGAGAAAAAAAAAAAAAGAAATATATTCCAGCTTGGTATTCTCTAACAATTCAAACCAGCAGTGCTTCTTTGGAAGGTCTTACAAACACATTTATCCTTTAGATACAGATAGAAGTTCAGATACACACTGACTCCAAGCAAAGTGAGCCATGAAAAACTACCTGTATTGTCAACACCACTCCAAGAAATAACACAACTCCAAAAATATGCCACCACCATTGGTTTCCGCTGACTGGGGGTCCAACACCATTGTTCAGCTCAGCTCTTCTATAAAGAAAAGTCTAAGCTCATCTTCTCAGTTAGATTTTCAGCAATTTTGGCACTGCAAACCAGCAGCACAGACTCAGATGGGAAAGGGAATAACTTGCTTATATAAGACATTTAATGAACTAGGAATAGAGCACAAGGAATGACACATCACACTGCAGTAAATGCATTTTGTTGGCACATAAGCTTCTATTCTTGAAACCTCAGTAACAGTAACAACATTAGATGTTACCATGAAACTTCACCCTTTACCATTTAATGATCATACATCAAGAAGAGCAAAACTTGGCCTCAGTCACCCATGACAGTAACTGAATTTAGGTTCAGGCTTCAGGAAATAAGAACATTCTCACCAAGGGAGATAAGGTAGAACAAATCAGTTATAATATAAATAAAACTCTGCACCTCTAACTGTGATAGTGCTTCAATAGCTGCCTCTTCCTTCCTCACCAAAGGCAGAAGCAGCAGCGTAGCCTGTTCTACACAATCACTCTTACCAAGCTGACCAGCACTGTCCAAAATCTTCTGCTTTCACCTTGCCCAACCAGCTCTAATTCACTGCCATTGATCCTAGTAAGTTAGTGCTGTAATGCTCAATACTTAAATAAGTTAAAAACACTTGTGAAACTACTGATTTATGGTCAAAAAAAAAAAACTCAGAGCAGATCAACTATCTTTCATACAGCTGAAAGTAAATCTAAAGAGAAAGCACACTATTCAACAGTGTTATATGATAACAGGAACAAAAAGGACAAAAAACCCAACAATTAATCTGTTACAGACTTTCTTCTCAAATACATTGTTTTGGCAGATCTAATAGTACTGGAGCTAATCCAGAAGAGAAAATAAACCTGCAACAAGAAAGAAGCTCCCAACAGGGTAACTCTACTAAAATGTGTTTCACTGGCTTGGGAGGCACACCTGTGCCATGGTAGCAGAACAAGCAACTACCCACTACTCTGGCCTTCAGAAGGTGGGGGGAAAGTACAACCAAAAGTAAATTACCTCAACGTTGAGCATATCTTTTAAAGGTAACTCCCTAAACAGCCAGATCTGGTGCAACACACACCCTCAAGCGTTTTTCCTGGTTCACAGCAGAATCCCAGTGTTAACAACACATTCAACACCTTCCTATCAGAAGACATTTAGAAGAAGCACAGCACCTTCACGGTCTGCAGCGGAAAAACAAGGGGGAAAGGAGAGCTACCCATAAAACAGCACCCACCTGACGGCCACGTGGTCCCGATAATCCAGGTCATAGTTCTGGAGGGAGTTGGCACAGGAATCCCTCAAGACCCCCTGCTTCTGCAGGCGGGCCGGGCCTGTGAACTGGTGCACGGAGGCGTTGGGCTGCACGGTGGTGTGGTACGGAGGGGGGATGCTGTTGCTCGTCTCGCTGCGGTAGTCGCTGTCCCGGTCATCCACAGCACTGTCAGCATCTTCAAAGGCTAAGAGACAAAAGCGGTTTAAGGGCACAGCTCTCTCAAGTTGCCTTGCTGGGACAGTGGCCCATTTAGTTTTGGAAGAATGACAAAAAAAGGCCACTATTTCTGCTGTGGCTGTATCTCCATCTGGGAGCTGGATATAACCTCCAGTTCTCTCAAGTGTGCATCAAGGAACTGCAGTGATTGGATCCACACCCTTCTTTCCCTCTTTCTCTTACAGGAGTTGATTTTTCTTTAGTCATTACAAATAAGCAGATTAAGACACCTTTATTTAAAACAAAGAAAAAAAAACCCACATCAAAAACAAAAACAAACAAAAAAAAACAACCACCAAAAATCCCAGCACCCAAAATTTCAGGTAATTTGCTGCTCCCAAAATGAACCTTCAGATACTGGAAAAGAAAAAAAAAAACCCACAAACCCAAAAACCACTTATTTGCAGAAAGGAGCTCTTTCTGAAAACTTTTCAACCTTTAAGCTGTTATGCTCTCCTTTCTTCTCAGAATTCCTAGCCAGAACTTTGGGGCTTTGGATATTTTTTTAATGCACTTTTTTTTTTTTTTATNAATGCTCTTTTTTTTTTTTTTCTTTTTTTTTTTTTTTTTTGTGAAAGTATTAGTTTAAGTTAAGAGAAAGTAATGGAAGGTACTCAGTAGGAAAATCAGTAGAACTGGGAGAGCAGTTCTGCTTATAAACAGTTATACTACTTCTTATAGGGGAAAAATGCTACATTTATCACATACAGGTAAATTAGCTTCAGTATAGTACTTAACACTAATAATAACCTTCACAAAGGAAAAAGCTCCTTTCCAGTAAGTCCCTCTCCCTGCAGAAACACTTCTGCTTGTTAACCCTTCAGGAAAGGAGAATGCCAAGTTATAGTGAGGAATGGTATCAAAAATATATGGCTGTGTATGGCTGTGCAGGATGCAAGGTCATCTTTGCAAGCTTAAAGTGAAATACACACACCATAAGGCAGTGGAGTGCACCATTAACATGCTTGAAACAAAAGAAAATAAGGATCAGCCATTATTCATTCTCTCTGCTACCAAGTCTGTCTAAAAAAGACAATCAAATTAAAGCCCTCTCTAGTAAGTTATCCAGTGGCGTGTGTCCTACATAGTCATTCATCACGAGGCTGAACAATAAAGTGAAAGTGCTCTTTACATGCCAAATCCTTAAGGAACCCTGCATTTAAAGTGCTCAAATTCCAAGCAGATGGAATGCAGCATCAGGGAACCCCTTTTTCTTCTATGGGTGCTTCCCATACGTCTAATTCAATTTCCTTTCTTTTTAATCTGAGGTAAAATCTGTTCTTGGTGATCTTTTCAGTTCCTTCACAACATAGTAACCACTCTAAAGTGGATGGAAGAGGAGAAAAGAACAGCCACAGAAAACATCTGCAAAATACGGGCCACTTGAAAAAGCCCTGCTCTACACTCTTAAGTGGAACCAATTCAATTTGATTGTCCACACTGAAAATGGAGTTAAGCCTCCTGCTTTCTAGTAGTTTAAATGCTGCAGGTTTCTTGTCAGTCTCTAGTCAATTGAATAAAAATGAACAGTAATCATACGCTGCTGTATTCAGCTTTATTAAAAGCACAGTGTCCATCATTTTTATCATAGTTCAGTGCTTGGGAAAAATACTCAAAATTTACTACACAAAAAATGATTTCATATGCCAAGGTGCCAAACCCTACTGAGGAGCACCAAACTTCCAGCCTGTGGAGCAAGGGTCGATCTATTTGTCAATCACGAGGCTCACACTGTCCTCTCAAGAATAACAAGCTATTACTCAGCTGAGCAATGTCATTGTTATTGTTCAACACTTGAGCCATTACCATCTAATGAACAATAATTACTTCTATTGGGACAGACAACACACTGCTCCAAAGGGTCTTTTAATGCCTCACTTTGCTGCTCAAATAATTTCTTTGACCCATCAGATGTAACTGTCATTTAAGATAAAGCCTGAGTAACTCTGGTATGATGGAAAGTTCTTCAGCTGTGGCTGCATAATCATCACAGCACTTGTAGAGGCTGAAGGCAGCCTGAGATACTGGCTTGGGATCTGGTAAAAGTCACCAGACCAACAGCCTTAGGGATAAACAATTCCACTAACTTTGAAAGTATAACAAAAAATACAAACCAGTAGTACAATTATCTGGGTGAAAAATCCTGAATCCAGTGGCTCACTAATACTGGGAGTGCAAACACTTACACAGTCATGGTTATTAGGAAGCAGGGCGCTGCTTCTGTGGGTCAGCAACTCTGCAGGCTCAGAGAACTCCAAATGAAGCAGACTGTTGCAGAAGCACTATCTGCATTTGTTAACCAGTCCTCGCCTCTCACCTCTGCACTATCAAATGAAGATTTCCCACATAAACCACACTATCTCTAAGCAACATCCATAAATAGCTGATTAGCTTAAATGTTAATCAAACATTTAGAGCATATATGTTTATAAAAGCTGACAACAGAATTTCTCAGAGTTTTTACTGGTTTTTAGCACGAGGAAGTCTCTTTGAGGTCACGACACAAAATGCCTCCCTGAGGCATGTTTAAAGGATGCAAGGCTCCATGAGGCAGGAACATGTTTTTTCTCTGATGTATGCCCCATGAACCTAACAGCATCCATGGATGTTAATGACAGAAATCATCCACTGACTCATAAATAAGAGCCAACTCAAAAAACTCTTTATTCATGCTGAACTGCAAATACCCTATGAGCAATCTCACTTTATTTAACAGAAGTGTTCTCAAATGAAGACATTGCTCAGCCTGAGCAAAAGCATCAAAACCTGGCCCACATGTGGTATACAGCACACATTTCCTTTGCAAGAAAGTATTTTGTGAAATGCCAACATACAGTGATGATCCCATTCATTACCATACTTGACGCTTACATTTTAATTAAGAGACTGACCAGAACTTGCAGAAGTGGCTTTGGGGATGCAGTGCCCCTTCAAATGGAGGCATTACAGTCCATATCAGCAAAATATCCCTCTCAACACACACAGTGTGACAAATTCAAGTACTGTTTTCTTCAAACGGGTGATACAAGTCTTCCATAAGCGAAGTTGGAGCTTAGCCTCAGTCTCCAAAGACCAATTAAATTAATAACAAGACACATAACAACAAACATAAGAAGACAGCAGATTTTTTACCCCAGTTTGAGAAATTTCACATATACCAAAGAGGTCTCAAGGGATGAAAACTGTTTCTTTGTCACTGGACCCACTGCATAGAGAGCTGTGGGTAAGGCTGAAGGGCAGGGCAGAAGCATGCTGTTCATGTTTCATTATTGAATATTCATGCATATAAGGCAGCATAAGAAGAAAACCCATTGGGGCAGTCACATCACACATTAGGATTTCACAGAGTGGGGAAAATCAAGGAAGAAGATACCTTCTCTGTTGTTCCTCCCCCTAACTCCTGCCCCCAGAAGTTAGAACACAACTGCTGCAGGGTGGAACACATACAGTTTTTCATATCTTGACCTCAAAACCACTTTGACAAGTCCTGCTATGCCAGCTCAACTAGTCCCCTTTAGCCTCTGGCAACTTTCTTTAAATCAAACTTCAAGACAGGAAGGAAAGGTAGCAACAAAATCATTTCAGGTGGCTAGATTATTGCACTTGAAGAAGTGGTTTTGCTGGTCTAAGGTCCCAAGGCACAGCATGAGTTCCTCTAAAAACGTTGTATTCAGTTGAAATTGCTTCCTGCTTTTCTAGCACTATGTGTCATCAGCCCCTGGGAGCTGAGGTCCAGTTCCCCAAGCTTAGTTATCCTCTACAAACTTGAGCAAAATCTTGGACAAAAGCAAAATCCTCATTAGTTCCCCAAAACAAGCACTGAGCTTTTCACAGCTTTTGTCTATTTTAATAATGGTAGAAGAAAATAAAGTGTACTAACTGAAGGAATAACCTCCAGGTCAGTAAAAGTCTCTGCCAGTTCCACACCAAGGGCCTCGCAATTCATCTTTCCCACCTGTCATCCATTTAAACTTCTTTTCACCATAGCTGCCAACAGCTTCTTTCCTTAAGTCTCAGATCCTACTGTGCCATCATCTACTGAACCTTTGGTCACTTCTCACAATTAAACAGACTTTCTAAAATCTTATAATCAAAATGCATTCTAGCTTAAAGAGAACTACTGAAGTAGGAAAGAAGGAAAAAAATTTTAGAAGGATACAAGGGTGTTTTTTGAGGCTCTTCCGTATCTTTTTATGCTAAAACCACCTAGGTTTTGAGAAATTATTTAAATGCAACTTTGAAGGTCATTAGTTCATTTTATTGCCCTTGTAACTTAAAAATACATTAGAAAGTTGCATATTTTTAAGACAGCATGTCTGCAATATTAAGTCTTCATTTTAAGAGCTTTTATAATCCTGTTTTTCACACTTGAAAACACTCTTCTGCTGAAACACTCAACAGCCAAGAACAGGACTGACAGGCTGAAGTGCAAAGACTACCTTGAAAATCTACCCTACTTCTTCAAGTCTTTCCCTTTCCTAAAATGAAACTAGGTCAGCGGTACAAGACGTCCCTTTCCTAAAGTGCCCTCTGCCCAACTAAGAAGGGTCTGGGGTACAGCACTCCTCTTGCAAGAAGCTCTCACTAGGAAAAAGTCTTCCAGCTACCAACATACTGCTTCTGCTGCTTCCTTCTCAGCTGCTGTTTAAAGGTTACAATTAGAAGTGTGTTTTTCATTGTATTGTCAAGATAATGGAGTTCACTTGGAAACACCATTCACACTGGCCCAAGCCTGACTGTAAGGATGCTAAAACGATTTCAAAGAGGACAGCACAGCAAGGATGAAGGAGAGGGAGGGAGCCTCATGAATACAAGTACCTTTTAAAGCAAAAACACCACACACTGACTTTCCAGATAAACAGGAGAAATACATGTGCACAGCCCTCCTAGACCTCTCACTGACTTATACTTAAACACCCCACTTCCCTCCCAGATATCCCAAAATGGAAAATAAAGCTATTTAGGACACTAGTCTTTCTTTTAGTAGTGTGAAAAAGTTAATTAGTTACCTCTCAGTTATCCTACCACACCTCTAGGAATAAACAATTGAGACATCCATCACTGACAGGACAAGCAAGTTGGTCAACACTGCCAATGCACAAAGACCTTACTTTTGATCAAAGACAGGAGAACAAGGAGGACAAAAAATGTTGTGGGAGAAGAAATGGGGAAGTCACTCGTGGAAGACTTCTAAAATGCAGAACAGGTCCACGTATGAAATGCACTGTAACATTAGCTGGACATTAGACTCAGAAGCAGTAAGAGCGTCCTCTCCAGATTCCGTTTCGTCAAAAATGAAAAAGCATGAGGCAGAATCTCCTCCCTGCTGGATGCAGTCACAGTGATCTTTCTTTGCATTCTCCCCTAAACAACACTCTAGTTCTTGTCTTTTACACAGGGAACACCTTTAAGACTAATGGATCAACCCTCGCACGTTCTATAGGCTGTAGAAGCCACACACTGTATCTTGAGCAGAAGCCTTGCCTGTTGGCACCTGCAGCACTTTCAGAAAGTGAAGATGTTTCACGCACACTTTCTGGAGAAAAGAACAGAAATTTTGCAGCCTAACCAGAAGTTAAGACACCAGTCTGCAGGTGTGGCATCAGCCCTACAGATCACAGACACCTGCAGTATCTGAATTTTACCTGTCCAAGGCTGGTCAGCACTAGTGAAAGCAAAGCCCTGCCACTTCTGCCATGACACTGTCACACTGAGGTTGAACGTAACACAATACTTACAGCCCCACTGGTGTGCAACAGTCACTTCTTCTTTCAGATTTACTCCTATTTGTAGTATTTGGGATATATTTCCACCATATCTTTTTATCTTAGTAAGACTATGACTACAGATTCCCTTGTGTTTTTCCATTACTCCAAACATTGATTTGGGCTTGCATAGGTATGAAGACCAACACAAAAGACATACACAAGCAAAATACTAGAATCACCTTTACAGGAAAAGAATAATAGTCCAATTCTGCCATCATGTCCCCAAATTCCAGTAGAAGGCACAAGCAACTCATTTAAAACATGACAAAAACAAAGCTAAAAAGTGAAAAAAATGAACAGCCATCCACATAAATATGAAGACTAAGTGAAAGTAAAAGAAAATACAACGGAACAGATTTTCTATATGCATGAATATTTCCACTTTTCCTTGTACTGGAGCATGCTGCATCACTATACAATCAGAAAGCTTGCAAGAAATCAAACTGTTACGTACTCAGCTGCTCTCCCCATCCGAAATAACTCCAGTTGCCTGCATGTAACACAAATGGCAGAAAAGAATAGGAATGGAAAAAGAAAGCTTAGAAAAAACAAACCACAAGCATACTTTTTATGTATTTAAAACACCTTATAGATTGTGAGCTTGAAAATGTAAGGGATTTTTTTCTTTATAAATATAATATTAGGTTTATGTTGGGGGTTGAGGGTATGAGGCTTACTCCTCATGTCCAGTTCGTTTATGAGACATTCTCAAGACTAAGATCATTAGAAACTCTTGGAATTTACAAGCAATCACGCATTTATTAACACAAGTAGACAAAATACTTATCAATCAACCTAGCAAGAGCAGTTTAACATTGTTATTTCCTAGTACACTCAAATGTCTCAGAAACCAGAGTCCAGTTTAGAGCAGTATCTGATTTCAGGCTAAACTCTGCCAATCAAGTGGCAAAAGTCACTTCACATTTCCACTTCTGCTCCCTTTCGAGAACAAAGTTAACCCAGTGGTGAGAGCATCACTTCAGTAACAACAGCATGAAAAACTGTGTCCATGTAAATGACATGAAGTGAAGAGTACTCGGTTAGGCAGATATACACACTGGTAAAAAGCTTCAGAGCTCTCTTAACATTCTAAGGCAAACAGCCACGAGTTAATTCTGCAAAAGTAAGCAAACTTTTCCATGTTAAAATTGAAGGTGAAAACAAATTCATGTTAAAGCTGCAGCAAATTGGTAAGACAATAAAGTTTTTACTTATCAATACTTATGTTGTCATCCTAAGGTCATACTCAGTACCATGGAGGGAACAAACCAGTACATACAGCCCTCAAAGCACTTCAGAACCATGCACACAACTTGCAACTCTGAGAAATGCTTCAGATAAATAGCATGTAAAAAACGCTTCAGAGAGTTACATTGACAGGAGTGTTGATGAGTCAAGTGAGGCAGATAATAAACAAATTCATCATATGTAGACAGAGAACAAGCAGGAGCTTTCTGTCCTGGCTACCATCTCTAGCTACCAGCCAGGCACACAGATGCATCAGAGCTACAACCAGCTTGCTCCTTTCTTTTCAGAAACAAAAGGTCTACAAAGCAACACAGTCCCTCAGATACACATCAGTACTTCAAGGTCCCTAAACTAGGCTCTGACTCTGATTAGTGGCGCTTTGCACAGGCACGGGCATTGCTCAGGTTCAAGTGGCACTTTTGTATCTGGTAGAGTTTGAAAGGTAGGCCATTACCTTTTTGTTCCTATCATAGTAATTAGAGAAAAAAAAAAACTAACACATGTATGTTTGCTTTGGTCATTAAAGGAAGCAGCCCTGACTAAGTGGAACAAATTGAATGATAATTTTTATGGTGCTGATTTAGAAAGACCCACTGGTATAATGCTGAACATATGCAGTTACCATGGAGTAGAAAAGGTTTATTCCTATCCTGTGTACAGAAGTTCTTGTTTACTGAATTTAACAACAGAAAAAACTGAAGTCCATGGAGTTGAGCACCAGCAATCTACAGCCTGAGACAAGACAAATGCCATGTCTCTGGCCCATAGCAGCAAGAGTGACAGTGCACCTGTGCCGGGGTGCTGGCAAGATGAAGATGTACCCAAATGCATCAGAAACCTGCCAGGATCCACCCAACAGTGTTTGCATGACCCTCACCTCAGGGCTACCATCTCAGGCTTGTTTTTCACAACAAAAAGCCTAAATACCAGCTTTGACAGAGGTCTGAGTGTTATTTCAAGGGGGAAGGAGAGGAAAAACAGGAACTCACAACCAAGCTGGCAAAGAAAACAAAAGTAAAAGCCACAGCAAAGAAATGAAAAGGGGAGACAACGAGGAGAAAGGGCACAGAAACCAGAAGCAGGAAAAGGGGAAACAGTAGAGAGGGACATAGGAAAAGGGACTGTGGAAAAAGATCAAGATGCTAACAGAACTCTGCACTGAGCTTTAATTTGCTGTAACCCAGAGTTCCCATTAAAGACAATTTCCTATTAATGTAGAAGCTGAACAACAGCTTACGTGTATCTCATTCCTGAAAATCTCAAGACACTAACACATGTAACAGCAACCCCAGCACATCCTTCCATCACAATGTCTATCTCTCAGGTGAACAGTAAGAGGCAAAGGAAGGAACATTCACATATTCGCAGCTTGTATTACTATCAAAGATCCAGAAAAACTCTGTAGTGACACAGCATTATTGTAGTCAGGCCACATGCTAGTGAAATGCATTATCATTATTCACAAATGAATGCACATGTAAAACCTCAGAGCGACTGGGGAAGAAACACCAAAAGATAACTATAAATTTCCAAAGCTGGTATGCAGATCAGAAAAACCACAGAGGAAATGGAGCTTATCTGTCCTCCAGGTTTCACAAAGATAAAAATCCCAGATTGCCAACCTCTGCACAAACTACTGTACTCAGTCTGCATGGAGGCAATAAGTGACCTCTGAAACCAGCTGAGAATGTTCCTAACCACTATTTCCTTGACAGAAAAAGGCCTGATGGTTGGCACAACACTACTCATCATTTGAAACTGCAACAAGGAGGAAATCACCACGTGGGAAAACAACCCTCCTGGACTGTTTTGTTACAAGGTCAGTCCTCAGAGGAGCAGCATTACCACCTGCCATAGATAAAAGAATCCTCAAACTGACAGTGACAACCCTGAGCCAGCTACTTACCTGTCCACCTTACTGCTACCAAGTTCCTTATGAACAGCATGAAAATCCCACAGACTTTCCACGCCCAAGGCAAACAGCAGTCAATGCCAAGCACAGCAGGGTGAGGAGAGGAGCAGCTGCCCTTAGACAGCAGAGCCTTACCCTGCACATGTTCTCACACTGAGAAGCTGGGTCTTGGCTAACCAGGGTATGCTACAGCTATGGACTGGGGAAGGCAGTGCTGCAGGAGCAAAGGAAAAGAGATGCAATAACAGAGAGTAAGGGATTTTCAGCCAGAAGCTCAAAACTCCGCTTTTGTTTGTTTTTACTAACACCCACTTCATTTTAGTGTCTAACATTTTGGAAAAAAAGATGACTTTATTAAAGATTCAACACATATGCTGCTTCATTTAAGATTCAGGAGCTAACAGTATATATCTCAGTCCTTCAGCATAATCGCAGAAGACCTGGGCTGACAGTCTTGATATTTTGAAGGTTAATGAAAACAGAATTTCTTTTTAGCCTTTTCAAGTTGTTTTTCTGCTTCATAAAAATAATATGTATAACCACTATTTGTTAAGAAAAATTCCCTTCCAGATCACCTTTGGGAACAAATTTAAATCTGTACAAACTCAAACTAAAAACACCAAGAAGTCCAGACAGATAGAAAATGGAAAGTTGTAATTCTAAAACCATACAACAATATACACCAACAATGGAGTACATGATACAGACAAGTCAGACTAGTCACTCCATGTGCTCTTAAATACCAACAGTGTGTGTCTCGGTTATCACATTATTTTGTATTTGTAAGTTTCAGTACTCAAAAAAGGAGGTTTCATATAAACCTCCAATTAAGGACTAAGCAATGCCAGCAGCCTGGTGCCTTGGAAGCTACAACATTTTTGTCATTAACACATTTTGCAAAGCACATCTAAGTTCCCACTGTTAGCTGAATATAACATATGTTTGTTCTGTGCCTCAGTTATGCAACTATTCAGGGAGGAACTCCTCCTCCCCACTTCACAATGTCAAGCCTGGATCAGCAGGGACACTGTAAAAAATCAGAATATTCCAAGTTTTTAATGCAGTCTAATTTGACTGCCTGTGTGCCATTTTGTTTCATTTCTGTTTACAAGCCTCTGAGATTGGCTGGGACCTCCTATCCCTGTCAGAACGTTATCATTTGCTGCTGTCCATTGCTTCCAGTTATGCTCATGAATTATTTAATCCTCCTGTTATACCCCATGCTTAGCACAAACGGAAATCATCTAAATAAGTTTATAAAAACAAACTAAACTCCAGATAGTATATTCGGTTCTGATAAAGTACCATTTGCAGAACATTCTGGTCAGTTCTTTTTTTTAGGTTTAATAAATCTCAGTTTCCCCTGGCTAATACCCTCAACACGGTGTCAACAGATCTCAGATTCCATAAAAATCTACATTCTTTCAGTGTTCAATGTGCTTCCCAAAACTAAACAGGTGGTATTTTAGCAGAATAAGCTTCTAAAATACAAAACATACATCAAATAGCTTTTTTAGAAGGAAGTCAAGTTTTCAGTAAGCATGATGCCAAAGAAGGTTTTTTAACAAGTACCACCATTTCCAGTTCAGTTTTGGAACACTCCAGATGAGGGCTAAGGCCTCGCACAAAAGGAGATAAGAAAGCACAAGAGGCAAATCAGCTAAAAGGATATGCCAGAGACAAGGACAGGCACTGGAGTGTGACACTGGAGTGCTCTCCCTCCTCCCCAGCTCACCACATTCAGCTTACGCTGAAATTTTTGAGTATTTTATTTCACTAAATGAAATGGCCCTTCTGGCCACCTTTACTTTGGCTAACCAAAATCAGATCGAGATCTGAGAATTTAAACAGGGCTTGGATCACCATCAAATCATCAAGAGTACCCACTAAGTTACTACAAGCCTGTGCAACTCATTAATAACCATAGTAAAAACCATCAGGCAGAGTGTCACCTAATTTCATCTTCACTGGAAAAACTGTAACATTTCTGTCCCTGCACTGATACCTAACATGGCTGTCTTTGCCTTCCAAATTTCCAGGCTACCAAGTCACATGGACTATGTAAACACAGTTACAGACAAAAGATTTATATACCCCTTCCTGAGATACAATTCTGGACTACAGTTGATGGCCTAATATTACATATATGCACAATAGCAAAGAAGAATATAATGTTCTACATTATAAGATATAAAAGATTATAAGAGATAAAAGACTTGGTGTCTTTTTTGCCTCCTGATTTTTAATCTTGGACTTTAATTACAAGCCTCACTGTTCAAGGACACATATTTATGGCTTTTGCATAAAGTTGGGCAACCATTTTTCTAACAGTTAAAAATCTTGATTTTTAAAAAATTTATATTTCACTGTTGTAACAAAATTCAAAATAATTTGCTCCTATTGCTGTGAAATTAAATGATGCCTAATAAAGTTTAAAGTCCTTAAAACTCGCACTAGAAAAAAAAAGAAGCTTTCGTGAAGAGCACTAGACAAATTATGAAAGCTAGAGTGTTTAAATGAGAATTTGCTTTGTTTCATCACTGCTTATAAAGACACTCGTCAGTATTGCTATTTCAGTATTGTCAATGTTCAGCATTTCAGTAAGAACTTTACATTAGGGGTTTATTTAAAAGCTTTATTTCCTTGTGACCACCTTTCAGAATGCAGCCCATACTCTACGACAACAACAACTAAAAAAATGTATTTAGAGGATCAGCAGCAAAATCAAAGCCCTAGAATTCTCTAGAGTTCAGCAGTACATCAAACTTTGTTACTGTATAATCTCCTAATATAGCCAGTATTTTTATTTTTAAATTCCATATGCCGAGTACTTTTCCTTAGACATATCCAGTCCTGAAGTAGCAGCTTTATCCTAAAATTGCAGGCAGATATTTTAGAGTAAAACCTTGAATATGTGTTCCTTTGAGCAGATCTAACATGCCTTCAGCCAGCCCAGACAGTGAGTGCCACAAAGCCACAAGAAAACAAGTATCCCAGAGGGGATTTATCCTAAACAAAGAGAAATAGGAGCTGCCAGTCACCCAGAAGCAGAGAGGCCAAGGATCTAGCTTTCCCAGCCCATCAGTAAACTACCAGAAAAAAAGCTCATACAATGGTTCCCCTTGTATGGACTAAAGCAGTTTTTCCTCAGCCTAGCCTAAATAAATAAATAAATAAATAAAGTCATTCATGTGTGCTGTTTTGAATTACACTTACACTGAACAATCTTTTGAGCTGTAACTGCACTGTGGCCAGAAGTTCTACTCTTACTAGAGCACAGCTATTCAATGACTGCAGCACGATCTTCAGTGTCACCTACCCTTGAGAAGGGTAAAATAACCATTGACTTCTTCCTTACCCTTCCCAAACTGGTGTGGACTAGAGATGCTGTAGGTGGCTGCTGACCTCTGTTGTCTAAGTGTAGAATCAGGCTGGTAACCAGAAAAAAACAGCAACAATCTTGATGTATGGCACACACCTTTACAAGGAGGGCAGCGTCACCTCCCAGCATTCTCAGGATAACTATGCTGCCTGACCCTCCACTAACACAGATCATACACCTCTGTGAACAATTAGGAGGGTCATGTTCTGCCCTTCCTGATGCACCAGTGGAATTCGAGCTCCCAAAAAAAAAAAAAAAAACCCAAAAAAAAAACCAACAGTGAGCATCAGAAATGAAACCTCTCAGAGTCAGCCTCTGTGGTGCCTTTGAAACAGCAGTGCATGCGTAGGTATTAGGAGAATTTTGCAGAAACAGATCTCTTCAAATATCATTGGCAAAGAAGGGTCACCACTACAAAATTGATCTGGCATCAAATGACATTTATTCCTGTAATGTGTATAAAACATTTTGCTAGATTTTAAGTAGATAAAAAGCTGCTATGTACCTAAAACAAAACTGTACCATTTTTTCCTGCATGCATGTGCACACACACGTTACAGAGAGCATTAAGAGATGTAATCTTGTTCCTTTCTCTTTCATCTTATGGCAGACCAAGCTCAGGCTGGCTTTGGTTCTTTCTGCTGGTAAAACAGTATATCAGAAGCTATTGCTTCTTTTGTTGCTCTTACCAACCTACAATCCAGAGCCAAGCATCTGAGAAACAAGAAGCACAGCAAAACCTACAATAAAACACACACACACAGACATACACAAAAAGAAAAAAACCCCACAAAAAAACCCCATATAAACAATAAAAAACAAAAACAAAACAAAAAAATAAACCACAACAAAACATCACCATGCACCACAGCCCTGGTAACTGGGGATTTTACAGAGCAAAGGACTCAAGGAAATGGAACAAAAACACTGAAGCAGAAAAGGGACAATAAAGCATTCTCAGAAAGATTATCAGTCAATGCTAAGAGGACAGACATAACTGGTTGATTCAGTGGCACTTAGGTTATCTTTCCTGTGAATCACACTGAACAAACCTGCTCTCTTCCAGATTTGTAAAGTCCCTGACAAGTGGTGCAGGGCAGTACTTAGAATAGCTGATATTAACCAAGTCTGCCAAATCGATTCTGCAAAGATGCAGAGTATCTTTCTCATCCCAGTTTAAACTGTGACTGATCCAAGTCAGAGCTGCATTTGAAATATTCACCGTGTGACTCACTTGTGGATTATAATGGACTTTCATGTGTCCAGAAATGGTCTTGGGCATACAAGGAAAACATATCTGTAATTCCTCACAATAAATAACTGAGAGCTTATTGCCTCAATGCCATAGTAGTCAAATAATACATTTTCAATCTGCATAATTTAAAGTGAGTTTCCAGACAAAAAAAAACCCTGTTTTCTTTCCAATTTACATTTAATTTCAGGTCACGGGTAAAAGCCAACAGGGAGATGCTGCAGTTTTCTAACAATGGCATATCAAAAAATTAGTAATTACGACTATATTTAATAGAAAAGCAAACAAAACTGGATCCATGGACATTACAGTGCTTTGTTTATTGCTTAGGATCAGTGAAAGTTAAATCAATTGGAAGCACACGATCTCTCTGGGGCAGGAGGAACATATAGGGAAGCACAACAGTTGGGAGTTAAAAATGAAATGGTTAAGTATAATAAAGGAAAGAGGCAGGAAGTGCCAAAATCAGCAGGGCTTAGAAAAGACTCTATATACAACAGAACCACCTGCCTCATTTAAGAATAGGTAGGAAGCCCAAATCCCACATTACCACAGAAATTGTGGGTCAGACTCTTGTATGAAGAAAACAGCATTTCAGACTGTGAAAGGGGTCTCTGGAAAAATTAGAGCTCCCAGTACGGGCTGAGATTTCCCACGGCACCATGCCTAGGCAGCAGCCCATACATGGCCAGAGACAAAAACCCACCCTCAGATCAGAGGCTGGCTTTCACAGGGGGCCACCTCTCTTTTCTCACATCCTGCTCCATCCTTATCCCCCTCTCTCATCAGGAGAGATAAAAGAACAAGTTGCATCCCTGCAGGAAGTGGGAAACCACCACAAGAAAAGGTAGTTTGGAAAAGGTAAAAGATGTGTGGAAAGTACAGATGGGGAAGAGGGCAGAAGAGTAATCTAATTTTAACATGCAACGACATATATTTCCCTAATTAATGAACCTGATCCTACCTGCTGAAGTAGGATTTTCTCTAGCTGGAAAAAGGACATCAAAATGGTCTTCTGAGAACTGCCAGAGTGGCTAAGCAGGATGCCAATGGTACGTCCAGTCATGTACCAATATTGTATTTTGCAGCACTTTTGCTCTATAGTGCATCAGGTTTTAAGATAATTTTGTATTTTTTGAAGGACTGGGAAAACATTCTCGCAGAGTAAAACCTACTCACACTGAGCATGTTTTTTTCCTCCTTTTAAATAAATACTTAATCTGCTGTCCAGCAGACTGTGTCCTGCTCCCAGCAGTGACCATACCTCATCTGGCACATCAAGATGATGAAAATGAAGAATGATGTGATGGAAAATTGGATGAGTCTTGAAAGTGTTCTTGAGGGTGTTTTTATTATATCTAAAAATACACCTATCAATTATTTACCCACATGGTAAGTAAGAACACTCCATATTGAACACATTTTAGTGTGGTGAAGGACACCCACCCTGCTGCTGTGTCACATGCAAAGGTCAGGTCAGCTTTCAATAGAGATACAATCTGTGCATGTTCCGGGTTAAACTCTTGAGTCTCAAAGGACTGTGCTGTATTGAGGCAAGCTGACAATTCTTATGCACAAGTTGATGCAGGCAGAGTTCATTTTTCAAAAGTACCTCTATATTAAATGTCTATTTTGTATTTTTTCCATGTAAATAGATATTCATAAACATCAGATACTTGCAGGCAGTAAACAAGCCAAAGTATATGCAGTGCCATCAGCTTTATTGGAAATTCTTAAATACATTAACAACAGACTGCTACGAAATGTTTAACATCCATTCTAATGAGTGTTTAATCCCATGAATGATTATATTAATTCTTATGTGACATTAATTGTTCAAACCACGGGGCCTTCAACTGAATATTGCAAAAGGTCATTTTCCAGCGAGATGCAGGCTGTTAACAGGCAGCACAACAGGGATGGCTGCAGTGCAGCTCCTTGCTGTGTCTGTCTGCAAGAGCCCAGTTGGTTCTCCAGGGGAGAAACCAGCTACAGGGGGATGTAAAAGCACCCTGCTGTGGGAACAGGTGCAGCTATTTTCCCTACACAGAAGCATTCCCTCTAATTTACCCATACATCTCAATACTTAGGAGATTCAATCAAACCAGCCTCCCTCAAGCAAAAGCAAAGCCCAGGGCACAGAGCCAAGAAAATAATTTCAGCAAACAACACATTCATTTCTTGGACACTTCATACATCAGACAGTTTTTCTATGACCTTTTGGCATTAGGAGGTCTGCATACCATGTTAGTATGATTTAATCAGATATTATTTTTTCCCAAAATGTCTCTAATTTGTAGGCTTAACAAATCAATTTTACCCTTTTGACTATTTAAAAAACTAAACAAAACACACCAAAAAACCGAAAAACACAACAACAACAGCAGAACTAACAGAAAAAAAAAACCAAACTAAAAACCCCTGCTTTATTCTTTACATACACGTTTTTTTGTTTTTTTTTTTTCAAAAAGGAAGGACACATTCAGTGTTAGCTAGAATGAAAGTATTACTGGAATACTTTTGATGTAGAGCTGTACATGCTCCAGCTACACAGCACAATCAGATTTCCTAGGTAATTGGTTAATGTCTATAGTCTGTTGAAGATACTTTTAAGATAACACAACAAAAAGTACACAGAGAAATTAATTCTACTTTAAAAAGGTAAAAGTAATTAGCATTTCCTAATGTTATCAGTTTTGAGGAGATCCTATAATCAGCCTAATGGATAAACAGCCTGCAATGTGTAATATGCACGTCTTACAGGATTTGAAGTAGAGGATAAAAGATTTGTTTAAATTATGAGACTTGAATTTTGTTAATGTTGTTGCCAAAAGTAGATAACACATTCACAAGAGACATCTCTAAGCTTTCATCTATTGTATGTTAAAAGCAGGGTTTCAGAAATCTAGTTTTGCAGATCATCAGATACATTAAGTGCTATGTTATTTTTCCAACCATGTTTTCAGAAGCATAGAAAATGCAAGACAAGATAAGCAGAAATTAGTAAAAATATTTTTCCATCCATCAACGCAGCATTGAAAAGTAATATTGAAGAAATTAGACATCAAGTACACAAACCTCTGGTGCATTTTAAAAGGCTACCAGTAGTACTTGTCTCCATCTATTTTCTCCCTTTTAAAATTACATTAAACAGTAATAAAAATTATATTTAATATAGGCAGTTTTAACAGAACATAGTCTAATGTAGTCACATGAAAAACACAGCATTTTCTTACTGTTATAAATATTAAAAGGGCCTGACAATCTCAGTGACTTTGAACACATTTTCTGCTCCTATTGCACACAAGGACAACAGCAAGTGAAAGATTCAATGCCTGATTTCACTTCCTGGCATCAGAAGCTGCAGAGCAACATTTTGAGAAGGACAGCTTTTCATAACTGCATAGAGATTTAAGTACTTCTAATACAAAAATATTTTTCAGATGTACCATCACTTGATAACTAACCATAGAAGGAAATCAAGTACATTGAAAGAGGAAAAAATATTGAGAAGAAATAAGTCTAACTTACAACACTGGGAGGCAGCACTGGGCAATGGTTTCTTCTGGACTTCCTCCTGAAAGGAATACTAAAGGACGGGAAAAAAATAGGAAGGAACATAGACAGATAAGAAAGCAAATGGTAAATTTATGACAACATGCCACACGTAAGAGAAAATATCCCTGTAGTATCAAAGTATAATATCTATAAGCATAATATCCATAATATATTCTCCTTTATATCTGTATTTAAACACACTCCCAGAAATCTCCGCTTTTGTCATGCCAAAATCACATGTTACAAAGTGCACTTCTGTTTAAGGTGAAGTCTGCTTCAGAAGAAGCACAGGCCCTATTACCAATTCTGAGACCTCCAATTAGACATCTAAAAGACCTGACTCTCCACCCCACAATGCCAGTATGACAGGTAGCTCCAAACTGGGAATAAGCCTGTTTACATCTAGACACTCCAGCACAGCTTTAACAGTTCAAAACTCATGTGGGTTCACAGCAACTCTGCAGTAGGAGATGGAAGCAGTAAGGTAATTAGTGCGCCTGGCAGGGCAAGAACACAATGTTTGCCCAGCCAACACTTGCAAACTCTCCTGTGATCCACTTTACATCCAAAGTGAAGAATTTTTCATCTCATTTAATACTAAATTAGAGAACACAGAGGTACTTCAATTAGCCAGCTTTGACTTTTTACAAAGCTGTTTGTTACAGCATCAAAGCATTCCCTAGGGGAATGCCAGTGGTTGTATTTCGTTATTCTCTTCTATCTTGTATTACATAGAGATATGAGAAAATTAGGACAATTGGCCAAAATAATGAGAACAGTCTTTGCCAGGAAAGAAAGATCTGACAACAAAGGAAGTGGCAAACTTAGCAAGCTGGTGCTGCAGCCTGTGCAAAACACAGCCACCAGACAGTCTCTCCTTGGATTTGGCAGGGATTAATGACCAGTTCTGTGCATGGAAGGTGACAACCCGCAGACTTCCGCTGCGGTTGTCTTCCAATCTGTGCTATTTAAAATGCACAAGGGATCCTGAAAGGTGGTTAGCCTTATCATCAGCAAACTGCCAACCCACTGAGTTAATCAGGATTGTGAAAACAAGAACTGCCGGATCTCACAGCATTGACTGGTTGACAAAGTGGTGAAAGGAAGTCTGCTGATGAGCAATTTCAGTAGCACAGGACAGCAGTGGGTTCTGAATTATTATCCTCAGAGATCCCAGAATGGCAGCAGTTTGTTATTTTTAAGGCATCAGCCCGACGGCTATCAGGAGTCACAAAATGAAAATGGAATATTAGGTGTTTGTAGGAAGAGAGCCTGGAAAGCATTTCTATGACACCATATGAACTCCAAATGAACCTGCTTCTTGAATACTCCCATGCAGCTTTAGTCTGTTCATTCCTCATCTCAAACAGAGATAGCTGAACTTAAAGAAAACAAAGGCACAAAGTTGTCCTGTGCTAAAAAACACTGTGCAGACCAGGATTCTGCGGCCCAAAAGGTGAGGTCTGTAGAGCTGAGTGGCACAGACTGGATGCATGAGGATCAGTCATTTAATTTCTCCAAACAAACCTGCCTCCAGCTGGTTTCTCAAACACCGGGTTTGTTTGTTCAGAGCAATTAAGATATTTCTTCAGGCAATGCACAATTAAGGTGCTGAATTCCTTTGCACAAACATAACTGACCTGGGTGCATTTGAAGGGCAACTGGCATCCACAAAAGAAAAATCCATTGAGTGCTGTTCAACACAAGGATACTGCCTCTGGCTCTGGAAGTTCCCGAGCTACAAGTCACTGCCAATTAGGGGAATATACAGGGAAGATCTCATCCCCTTTCTGGGTGGCTGGCAAATGTGGAGAACTTTAGAAGAACCACCTTAGGTCGGGCCCTGCACAGGTTTTTTTTCTCCCTGGTCACAGGGAACATCCATAATAAATGTGAGACCATTAGGTCACAAATACAGAGATACTACTTTGTTACTGGTGTTTGATAAAAGCATGCAGTTAGCAAGCACATGCATGGCACTGCAGGAAAAGGGGAGACTCAGAAAGCTCAGGACATCTTGCAGCAAGTACCAGCTCGGTGAGGCACTAGAGGGCACCTGTGCCTCGCTGAAGTACCTGAGCTGCTGCTTCAGCCCACGGGAGCAGGGAGGCACCACAGCAGCATCACTGACAGGACAACTCAGACTGAGCTTTTCATCGACTCTTAGAGGCTCTCAAACTTCTAGAAGGGCAGGAGAGGCTGCCCTGAAGTATTTTAAGTTTTTATACACCCAAATATTGGTCTGTCCTCAGTCAAAAAGAAAATATACCTGATTTTCCTTCATCTGAACAGTAAACCAAATCACTGATATAATGAACAGAAAAGAATAGATGAAGGATCCCAGAACAAAAACTTCCTGAAGTCATTGCACTGGGAGAATATTGTGCAAGTTATCTTGCTATGGAAACTCTTGTTATGGAAAAAGACTTGTCCAAGAGTTTTCACCAGCACCATGTTCTTACTCGATGTTCATATCGACACATGAGTACTGGGCTTTGTTAAATGCTTCATTTCTGGTACAGGCATTAACATGTTAAATCTTATTCTGCAAACAATATCAACTGTAAACAAAATTTTAGTCATGCAACAGTCTTTCTTAAAAATAAAAAAAGTAACCTTTATTTTATAGCTGCTTAGCCAAGTACACACTACAGCCAGGAAACCAAAGCCATAGTTACCACGTATTCTAATACAAGATTCATATAAAAAGAGCCATTAACAACTGCATTAGGATAAAATGCTCCAACATCTCCAACAGTCCTCAGTTCAAATAAAGATTCAGTATCTTGCTTCGTATTCTTGAAAGAAACAGTAAACTGCAAAAAAGTTCTCTTTGACTTGATTTCAGAAAAAAAACCTATCACAGCCTATCAAAAATGGTTTCACTCTCTACTCTGGTAAAGCATGGTGTTGCCTTTCCTTTGAACAGATTCACATCAACAAAATATTATTCAAGCGCTTCCAGCATGCAGAAAATTTGTCCTCTCCTTAACACTAAAGAGAACACTCGAGAAAAGAGTTCTGTAAGTAGTACGTGGAAGACTTGTAAATGATCAACATTTAGCAGTTACCCTAATCACAGGGATCTAATACAAAGAATAAAAGCTAGTTATCAGACATTCAGGGCTAAATTATTCTTTCAGTTTAGATATTTACCTCATCATCTCCCAGTGAATTTATTTGTTCTAATTTTCTGGTCCAGTATCTGGCCTCTTCTTCAGGGATATCTAAGTCAAAAGAGTAAGTCACACCATCTTATTACCAGGCAACTTTGCATTCATCACCATTAGCATTACAGATCACACACAAAAAACCCATATGTGATTTTGAAGAAATAGGACTGTCTTATGTTAGCACTCAGATGGAAAATAAACATTGTAAGTAGTAGCACAGTTCAAGGGCTTACACTGCTTTCTTGTTTAAAGCTGATTAACCAAAGGCACACTTACACAAAGGCAGGAATGAGAAAGACAGACTAGTTCATATTTAATTCAAGTATTAGTTTGATGGAGAGCCATTTCACAACAGTATTTTAATACACTTGTTTATGCTTGATAACACATAACAAGGACCTCTTTTGGGGGCTTTTTATAACCTCAGCAGAACAAGGGCTGCATTTGAATAGCACACCTTATGCACACCAATATAACACCTCCTGGTGTAACACAGATTAGGTACCAAAAAATAAATGGTCTCTTATTTCTTTGCCAGCAATAAGCCAAATCTTTTGAGGGAATAAACAGAGTTACAGGCAGTCATATTCACATGAAAGCACATTCTTACTTTTACACCACACTGCAGCTTCATTGTGAAGTGAATCACAACACTTTTACTGTCTAGAAGAGTTACCAAGCTGACAGCAAGTAGCAAGCATTATCACTTTTATTTTGGTAACTATTTTCTATTTCACACTTTGAAGTAATAGAGTGTCCTAATGGAACACTGACTTCTGCCACTCAAAATTTCACCTTCCAAAGCACACATCTGGAGATGCAGATACCCAGCTGTGAAAAGCTTAACACAAAATTATTTAGGGATGGGGTGGTGTTAAAATATTGGAAAAGAAAAAAAAAAAGGATTTGGATTTGAGTTTTTTTCTAGCCACTCAACATCCCTGACTGTAGCAACTTCTGAAATCTGGCTATTTATGGCCTGAAACTGCACCACTGCAGAAACTTCAGAGCTCACAGAGGAAGGAAATGGAGGGAGTGCTCCAGCTAAAAACACCACCAGCCCTGCAAGCTGACAGGAACAGAGAGCTATACCAGTTCAGCTGGTTTTCCCATCTCCTGTAACTCTTTACATTCTCAGGCAGCCTCAGAAGGAGCCAAGAAGTTTACATCCAAGCAGTTTGTTTCCCTGCAATGAACTGTACCCCATGGACATCACCACAATGCTATGGTAGGTTATGCATTGCCAAGAATGGGAGAAGCAGGGTAGGGTGGCCTCCTGATGAAAAGGTGATTCTAAAAGTTACATCCACTCTCACTCCTCACAGAAAAAAAGAACAAGATTTATTGACTTTGAAGGAAAGTGTCTTCTACATGTGTCTTCTCTCAGCCACACAAACCATCACCTTATGAAGGCAACAACCCCAAAACATCGCAGATAATGGAACACAAACCACTGTTAACAGGTACATGCCAGATTTAGTGGAATTTCAAGCTTCAGCAGTAGATATTTCCTTTGACTATGAATTCATGCCTACATCTTTGTAACAGAAGCACCAGTGAATTTTTATGCACCTAGCCTCACCCACTCGAGGGGTTAAAGTACTCCCCACTTGAGAAAGTTTTATGGAAGCTTAGTATCTGTCTCCAAAAAACCTGCACTAAGTAGAAAAAAAGACAACTCATTTCCTTGCTTGGAGGGAGAGCAAAATAACTTACTTTAACCAAAACACACAAAGCCAGCTGCTCTTTCTGATGTACATTACTTTGTTGTTAAAACCTATCAGAAAACAATGTAGGAGAAACATGAGAGTCTTCCACAACTGCAAGAGTTGTAGAAACACATACATGTTTTTGATCATCAGGCCTGTGGATCACAGCTGTACAGATTTATTAGATAGTCTCTGCACAAATTAGAGCTGGCATTCAAAGCAAATCTGGACAGAACTGATCTAGAAAGAAGGCATCAGTGAACTGAATCAGCATACAACCTGATGAAGTTTCAGAGGACAACTCCAAAAATGACCTGAAACAATCCAAAAATTACAGCAAAGCCCATGGAATTGCCTTGGAAAGACATCACTTAGCTCTTAGAGATGAAGAAAAACTCATTTAATTCTCTCAATGAAAATTAAAGGTCAGAGCCCAAACAACTCAAATCTGGAGCCTGAAATCAAGACTAAAGCGACTGAGGAGGGGTGAAACAATGATTACCATCAGTACTGCAGAAATTGAGGATGTCTCAGAGTAACCCTCAATGCTTTTGCATACACCATGGTGTAGTGGTATGCCCAGACATCAAGGAGCAATAGTTGTCTCTTGGATTTACTGTTCCTATCTTGTATCCCAGATGCCCATTTCATAAGCAGAGCTATCAGATTTTTACTGCAGGATTGCTGCTTCTATTGAAACAGCTTCTTATTCAAGTCAGAGATAAAAATCAGCTGCTGTCCAGATAGCAACTGCTTTAAGGACATCTTCCTGATCTCAGAAAAAATTTTGTCATCAATACTAGTATCAGTAGAATTATTGTACAGCAAACTTTAAACATGAAGCAACTGGCGTATGATCTTCAGTCAAGTTACCTGCTCAAAAGAAATGTGAAATTCTATCCCAATGAGATACAATTTTCGATTTTTTGAGGAAGCTTCCATTGTGCTTCACCTCAGTCAGCAGTTTCGTTGAAGCTGCTTCTTTGGAATGCACAGTGGAAATCCCTAGTGCAGAGACCATAGACTGCTTGCAAGGCCACATCCACTGGCCAGCTCCTACATCATTGCTCAGCTTTTGACTACAATGGAAATTACTCTACTATATTAACTTTTGCTTAAAAGATAAAAAGATTACTAGTCCAGGGAGAGGCCACGTGATGCCATCTCAGGACTCTACACTTGGTGAACACAAGGAGCAAGGCCACATGTCAGTAAAACAAAGCTGCTGAAAAACAACAGAGAGGAGATGGGCAGGTAGATTCAATACTTTTTGGTGCTTATTAATTTGAAACCAACACGGTCCTTGCCCTTACTGCCATCTTCAGCTGGAAGCTGAATCCCATTTTCTCTGAGCTCATCTTTCTCGGCCTGAATTTGTGGGGTCCATAAGCAGACAGAGACACGGCAATGGATGGGGTGGAGGATCAGAAGCTCCCACAGCATCGCTCAGGATTGAAGGCTCCAAGCTGACCTGATGTGGGATTCCTGGGCACATGAGCAGGGTGTGGGTGGAGGTCCCAGGTGAGGCTGCTCAAAGCAATTAAGTGTCCTGACACGTGGAACGGGCACACAGCAGTACAGTGACTTGTCAGACTGAGGAAGGAAATAAAGGAGAATTTGGTGCATCCACACAGACCACTTCACTCAGTTGAACTCCCTCAGGTAGCTAAATATGACAGCACTCCTGCTTAGAGACCTCTAGCTTGGCAACAACCAGGCTTTTCAGCCCTAAAGCTTTTCTTCTCCTCAGGCTTGATGGTCCCTGCTCTGAGCCTTGCACATCACCTTGAGCCTTCTGAGTTTTTCCAAGCTAGCAAGTCCTGGGCTGGCGCAAAACCCAGCTTGGCAGGAGTGAGAAAAAGTGCTGAAAGCGAAAGTGATACCCTCTCTCTCCCCATTTTCCTACAAGTGTTCACCCAGCTTCCCCTCTTCCCAGCCCCAATTTCTTCACTTTTCCAATGTGTGGGAATCTTCAAAAGTTCTCACTGAAATGACTTTGCTGAGCTGAGTTTTTCTTTCTGTTTGGTTCCCAAGACACTGAAATAACAAAGCACATTTACCCCACTTAATGGTTAGATGCAGATCAGCATGCTCCCAGCCTGGGAGTGTTGAGAACACTAAAAGCATCTTCACTCCAATTATGAACTAGAAACTGCTTGGCACAGAACCAAACTGCTGTAGTTTGGGAGCCAAAAGCATTTTTGAGTACTGCATCCTGAGAGGGATTTGCACACAGTCACTGCACTTCTAAAAAACGGGGACAGAGTAAAATTACTATCAAATAGAACAATTTTACACTTGAAAAACAGCATCCTGAAAAGTCTGTGCCAACACACAGTCACTGCATCAAAACAGTAATAGCAAGATTGTCTTCTCCCTACCAGAAAATTTTCTAAACCGACCAAGGAAAGCTGTATCCCTTCCTCGTCTGTCTTGTTCCAAAATAGAAACAGATATGATCAGAGCAGAAAGTGGCTCCAGCCTGTCCTGGCTAACAACCACTTCTTGCCATGAAAAAAGCAGTTTATCGCCATTTTTAATGGACTACCAAGCACAAAAACGCTTCTCACCCTACAGGTTAGTATCAACTCTCACTAATGTTTCACATTTCCCATCCTCACTCTTTGTTGTACTTTTACAGCAGAACATTTTCAGTTGTTCTGTTTGTGTGAGACTGAACACTCAAGAACACGGGGCTGGCAGAGAGCAGGAGATGACAGCCTGGTCCCCAGCACTGCAGTCCATCACACAGATGTGCAACACAGATGTGCCCACAGACCTGCCCTCCCCTGTACAGCACGTGCTGATGTCACACTAACTGACCACAAGGCAACAGCTGCATCTGGGACATGCAGTGGGACACACAGGGGACATAGGAAGGCCACCATCAGTGTTCTTTGTCCCATTACAAATCTGGCCATTTGACAAAGAGGAAAGCTTATCTTATGTCAGCAGGAGCAGAGACTAAACTCCCACCAGCCTTTGTTAGGAGATGACTGCTTCCCAGCTCCAAGCCTGGTAAATACTTGAAAACAGCTTTAAATGAAAAAAAAAAAAATTTCAAAATCTCTAGGTTGCCTTCATCATATACTACTAATATCAGCATCAGCACGTTTTGCATTAATTTCAGCTTTAGAGACTGTCAGTCTCCAGAGTACTAGGAGAAGAGATACCAGGAAAGAAGAATCTTGAATGTATCAGGTGGAAGCAGAAGCAGCAAACTAATCCAGGATAAATATAGTGCAAACAACAAACCAGTTTCTAAACCTCTTTGCATACACAATCATGTTTTACATCAAGGACTTGAGCTTTTCTGGCTTTCAAATTCATTTATTCTCTTTTCCAAACCCTTAAAAACCTCTCAAGCTCCACCTAAATACAATGAAATATTTTAAATACATCGAATAACCTGGGGTACTGCATCTGTGTGCATCTAGATGAGACAGCAGCCAGAAATGATAGAAAAAGCAGAGAAGCACAGCCAAACAGGAGAACACACAGGTTTTTTTAAAGCTGCTATGCCAGGCAGCAGTGTTTTACCCGACTCAAAAAGCAGCACAAGCTGCACATGAGCCCACACATCACTCTGGTTCTCATGTATCTACAATAGCCACGAGATCTTCACCTGGGAAACAAAACATGATACACAATGTTCCTGAGTGTCACTCCAAACCTCCTGTTTTTAAAATCTTGCCTCTACAGCCCAGCTGCTGACTTAAGAACTTCCACAGCACATCAGTGATCCATTAACTTCCCTGTCTAGGTTTAAAGCAGCAGTTCCCAACTCACATGAGAGAATTTTAACATGTAGGGCACTGAGAATCCTTACTGCTGCCATCCAGCTGGAGGAAAACTGACCTGCAAATCCATCAGGAGAGATGCAGAGGCAGCGCCATGAGCTCCATGCACCCCTCCAAGTCTCACAGCATCTGGGCAAGGAGACAGAGCCTAATCCGTGGTGCAGAGTCCTTCTCTGTCCCAGAGGTGATGGCAGGAGACACTTAGTCATGGGGTGAGGGGAACCACCACAGGAGAGGGTCACATGGGTAGATGCCACTTTCTAGAGGAATATCACACACCCTGAGAGTCTCCTGCTTTTCAACCTGCTCCTGACCTTGCCATGGCACCTTAGACTGAAAATGGAGATCAGAG
The DNA here is from genome assembly GCA_013397915.1 of Daphoenositta chrysoptera. NCBI lineage: Eukaryota > Metazoa > Chordata > Aves > Passeriformes > Daphoenositta > Daphoenositta chrysoptera. The sequence goes on from VZRO01002905.1 coordinate 69,881, forward strand.
CAAAAACTGCAGCACTTTTCAAGGGAAGAGCATCCTTTGAAGAGCTAACTCATGCACCCATTTTTTCCTGGAAATTATGAAACCCTGGACAGGCAGACAGCTTCCACATCCTAGAACAAAAACCCTTCAACATAACAGTGTGGAATACATGTTATTTCAGTATTTGGCATGGTAAGCAAAGAAATAAGTAATAGGTGTGCTTTAAATGATAAATTGTGTCAAAATAGAAGAATCAGGAAAGTCCTTTTAATTATTTACTGCTCTGCATGAAATTCTACTTCTCCAAATATAAAAATGTAAAATAGTAGTATAAATCACCCCAAAAGAAACAAAGAAAAACTCCTCTGAGTATAGCATTAGGGAGAAAACACATTATTACACAAAGTATTTTGATTTTTAAAATTAAGATGTTCTAACATATTTACATGGAATCTGTTTTCTTATACTTGAAAAAAATACCTCAAAATGCAATGGCAGTCCATAACATCAACTGTAGAATAAAGCAAATTCTCTTTTGGACACTCTCTGAATACAAAGGGAGACACCAGAACTTCATTTTGTTTTAAAGCAGTGACAGTTCACATGCAAGTGTGTCAGAATGAACTTAGATGAGAAAGTAGTGGCTACAAGCCATGCCTTCAGCTCTGTGTGCTTGTTTTGTCCCTCGAAGAAGCCTCAACACTTGTCCCAAAGAACCAAGATTTCTTGTGAGGTGAAACGGGCTTGTTCCTCCTCTTGCATAAAAGTAATTTCAGTAATAAAACTTCCCACAGACAGCAGCAGTGGAACACCAGGATATTTCCATGGGGAAGAGAGACAGCTCCTGACCAATATCAGACAGCTGCCAGGACAGCTCTTCCCCTTTGCACACTGGACTGTAGTTGAAGAGCAGTGCCACTAAACACTGTGCTCCCCCTGAAGTACAGCCATCCAGGGGACTGTGCACTCACAACACAAAACACAATTCATACTGACTTTCCAACTGCAGGGCCAAAGCCTGCATCCTCCCCTCCACCAGGAAGGGGGGTATGAGACCCACAGATGTCCTACCTTCTTCCCACAACAGATGGACAATCCCGACCGGTGCTGACCAAACGCCAGTGCCTGCACAACTGCTCTGCCCCTTAGAGCACAACACAAATTGCTCACACTGACTGGGGCTTTGCAGAAAAAAGGATGTAACAGGCAGAGTGGGAGGGATGAGCCTTGAAACGACAGACCACTTGGAAACACTTCAATGCTCAGTACATGAAAAAAAAAATAGCATAAACCCCAAAAACATCACCTCTGTTCTTGATCCCAACCATCAGGTAAGAGGTAGAAAGAGAAGTTATGTAAGCCTGGGATGCATTCTGGCTAAGGACTTACTTTTGGGGTTTATTTGGATTGGGGTTTGTTTTTGTATGATTAAGTAAAATAAAATTTTAAAATTACATACAACTTCACTTGACATCAGTTTGCTCCAATTAGCAGCTTTTCCATATTCTGTATTTTTCAACCACAAGTAATTGCCAGAAAGGCAGTTCTTACAACATTAAGTTATTTATATACTCTGCTAATGATAATGTTCAGGAGCACTAAGCATTAATGTTTCACTAACTGAGCTACACACATCTAAGAGGCCTACGTGCACTCACCACAGAACAGCTCTAGCAACACACTTGACCTCTTCTAAAGCCAAATTCGTCTAGATTCACAGGAGCAAATGCTCCCTGCTCAAAAAAAATGTGTGACTACACAACCTGAAACACTGTTAAAAGAAAAAACTGCTGCTAGTCTAAATATCCCAGTACCCAGGGACTTGAAAGTATTTCATACTTGTTCAGATCTTGTTAGAAAGAAGCCCAACAAAAAATGAATACCAGCCACGTGACCTCCACTGAACTACACTGACTGAACAGAGAATGAACACAACTTGATTATAAAACTCAAGTTGTTCCCACTTTCTCTCCACTGTCAGCACCCTGCATAAGTTATGGAAATGCACTCACCAAAAGGTAACTCAAATCTTGTGTCCAGCAAAATTTTATGAGGAGTTGGGTTCTTAGTTCCACAGATTTCATCATGTTTCATTACAACTTCTGCCTCCAGCGTGGACCACTCCCCAGGACCTTCCTGTGAATCAAAAGCCTTAAGTGAACAAACATTCAAGTCTGAAGAACTTTATGCACCAACTCTCACACAGTTGCTAAAAGAGTCCAAAAAGAGCTTTACAGCATTATCAACTCTATTTTAATGTCAAATTACATCCATTCAGCACGCATTGGCTTTTTCCTCCAAACTGGATTTCTTCCAAATCTCAGAGGCATCTACCAAGGCACGCAGTAAAAATAAGTGCTGCCTTCTCAGTGGAACTGCAAAGGTAAACTCTCAAAGGCAGGACTGAGGAGTGCCTGGAGAGCAAGAGAAACTGAGCACCAGCCAGACCTCACAGCCACACTGCAGGGCATCTCTACTCTTTTCCTTTCATGGAAAATATAATCTATCTCTCCCTGTTCAAATTCAATAATCTTCTAACTAAATACCCTGAAATTTGAGTTAAAAGTGCTTAGCTGCAGTAACTGCCAAACTCAGTAGCTAGGGCAGTTACGGACATTGGCACATCCCAATTCCTACTTTGGTCCACATATATTAGCACAGGTAGACACCTTTTAACACTGCCACCAGAAGCCCTAAGAAGATACTGCAGACATGCTCTGGGCCTACCTTGTCAGCTGGAAAAGACAGAGGTCTTTAGCAGTAAGTCATAAAAATTTGAGCATCAGACTAAGCAGTCAGTCCTTAATACTTCAGACACTTGTCTGTTACATGTTCCTTAACAGATTAGGCCCTGATTCTTGAGTCCACACAAGTGAAATGAGACCCAAGAACCCTGTGTAAGCTCAGTTGTGATCTCACTTCAAAATCAAAACCAATGCGATGAGACAGCCCTCTCTGCTCACTCAGCCTTCCTGACTTTGCAAGTGGAAGTTTTGCTGAGGAGCTGAGTCTGGGCTGCATCAGGCCAGATTTGTAATGCATTAACTATCAACACTGGAGCAAATAAAGATTCTCTGTCAGCTTAACCTCATCAGATTGGTGAATGGCCTTCAGAGCAATCCACACGGTCCCAACCAGGGTGTCCCATATCAGTCCTTTGTTCCATACTTCCACAATTAGGCCCAGGTCCAGCCGACTGATCTCACTGCAAGAAAAGTAAAGGCAGCACAGATGAGAAAAAAGCAGAATACAATCTAATTTTGTTTCATGTTCTGCATTACCACCATGATTGTACCAGTGAACTATTTCCACAGAGCTGTGTCAAGCTACAGAGAGCTCCTGGAAGCGTTTGGCTGTGGCAGCTCATACTCACAGGCAACACCAGTTTCTAGTAACTCACAGTTTAATACTAATTACACAAAGAGTGCAAACTAAAACCCTGAACTATGTCATGCATGAACTGCCAGTTGGGAACTCATCTCTGCAGCTACGTACACAGGAGGAGGAAGTGTACCTTGGACCAAAACCTAGAGGTGAGCTGTTCTTTGTCATCAGGCACCCCATTTCTAACAAAGTGGTGTCTCCCTTGGCAGCACAGCAACAGAAGTTGCACTGCAGGTGCAAACATGCCAATACTTATCTGTGAGTGGAGTTACTCCATGCCAAAAGTAACAGTCCTAAAATCTATCATAGCTACATCAGCAGCCCTAACTATTGCTCAGGGCTGTGTTGCACCACTTCTGCTCCAGCACCAGCTACTTCCACGTAGCCATTGAGTGACAGTTCTTGGAAATACTGATCTGAAGGTTTTCACAAACATCTTTCCTCTCATTAATGAAAGGATGCATCTCAAATTTGCTTCTTCTCAATGTTTTATAGCATGCTGGTTTATAACATGCCTACTTCAGAACAGCCTAACACATACATTGGTAAAAACAAGAGAGAAGAATCCTGACCTGTCTGTTGTGGCCACAGCTATCTCACACTTATCATGAAGAAAGGCTGTCCCTTGTAATTTTTCGAGGTCAGGGCTTGCCTTTATTGCAACTGTTAATCCTCAAAACCAGCTATCTTGGACAGTCAGTGCTGCTGCCCTCCGCATATATATCCACGTTACAGCTATCAAGTAAATTTGAAAGCATGTTAGTCCCTTATAGATTGCCATCACAGCCAAAATAAGAAAGAACTGCTGCAAATCCAAGCACCCGCTTGAAGTTTGCCTCCTTCCTGCAACTAAATGAGAACATCATATCTACAAGGTTCAAGACAAACCCTACAGCTACAGTAAAGCACATGAATGTCTATTTTAAATCTAAGTGCTTCTGTTCTTGTTTGAGATGCAGGAATTGAGGTCAGCAGTGTCCAGTACTTGGGTGGCTCAGTCTGCAACAGTTCAAAATCATGCTATTACACAGTCTTCTATGAGTATACTGCTAGCATCTTGTAATCAAGTCTCCAGCATCCTCTGTTCTGATAGGGTTACTCAGTATGGCCAACAGCTGTACCAGAACTGCTCTGCCCTCATCCTGCTTGATATTAATCTGATTTGCAGGCTGATGATGACTGGCTTTCTGCTGGCTGGAACATCGTGAGGCTAGAAAGGGAAGGAAGAAATACTCTGTTTTCAGTCACTGTGTCAAGACATGTACTTTGCTTCAACATACACTGTCAGAGCAAGATACTGGCCATGAGACACCCAACAGGCTCCCGTAGAGAACTCCAGAGGACAGGTCGCCAGGTAAGAATAATAAATAAAAAAGAATTTCTGTACAGTGGCTTTGATTGCCTTTGTGTCTCCCTTTCTCCACCTTCTGGTTAGATGCAGAACAGCTTCTAAGAACAAAAGAGCTGAGACTGAAATTTGGTGTCCCTCCCTTTCCATACACACAGAGGATTAAAATAAAGGCATTTCTCACAACTTCAACAACAATTTAATCACTGTGTTCTAAACATCAGTTTGCACTTTCACTCGAGGTGTTTCCTGCAAATATGCAGCAAATATGCAGCTCTTTTAAAGCTCCTTCAAAATTCGAAGATGTCCCCAAGGAATACATTGAAGTGCTTCACTGATCTGGTAAATAACCAAGTCTCAAAGAACCCCAGAGCCCCAAATTCTGCCTTGTTACATCTCACAAGGAGTTTCGCAGCAAAATCAACAAACACAGACAGGAAGCATTTTTTTTTGCTTGTAGTCTATTCTTCTACTACGCTTCATGAAAAAGGTAAACACAGCACAGACAGTAAAAGCATCCTTCCCTTGGGGAAACACTGCTGTGCTCAGAATCTTTTTCCAACTCCAGAAAGAAAAAGAGCAAAGTAGAGAACAGCCGTATTGGAATACCAGCACTATTTCCCCTGGGACAACTTAATGTACACAGGATCATGCAAAACACATTCGTTCCCACATGTAATATTTCTGTTATGAAGAGCCACCAGAACTACTGTGCAGTTGCCTGGCTAAAGCAGGCACAATAATGGCGAGGTAGTTCAGCTAATATTCTGCTTCCATATTCCCTAGCAACTAATTATGGAGCGTCTCAGTGACCTTACAGCATGCTAGCTAAGCTCCCAGCTGATACCAGAGTGCAGCTCCAGGAGCTGCTTGAAGGGAAGGAGGAGGAGCAACCACAGGAGCCTTCATCCAACACATTCAAGAGCTTTCCCTAAATCACTGCTGAGAAGTCTCCTCTGTAGCTAGCCATGTTTAAAGTCAGCTCCTGCCCACAGGACAAGCACAAATCACAGGCAGAAAGAGTTAGTAGTTTGGGTATGGGCGTGTGATTTGGAGGACAGGTACAATTCCTTGTCCCAGCCTTACCCAGTCCTGAATGTTTTACATCAGTGACAGCCATGGCCTCTGTCTGACCAGGAGCTGCAGAGCTGAGCAGATGGTGGTGTTCAGCAGCATGTGTGTTTTACCAGATGCCAAAGACAGGCTCCAGACTCTCCAAGCAGGAGCACACACCTCTCATGCTGCTCCAAAAGCAGAGTGCCACCAAATAATGGAGGTGGGAGCACAGCTATGATGGAAATACTGTACTGACCCAGGTGACCTCCTTAACCTGAGGTAACAGCCTTCCACTTTCAGCTGAGGAGAAACAAACTGCTACCGGATTAGGAAACATTCACAAAATTCCCCGGCGGTCTCTTAGTATAGATACTATGTAAACACCTCAAACCCACTCAGAAACAGCAGCAAGCATTGACCCCACAAGATGAATACAACATCATTCCCCACCATTTAGTAAATTTAGTTCAATTTGCCTTACAAAGCTATAGAAACAGAAGCAGATGCAGTATAATCAATAAGTCATTCATCTACCAGAAAAAAAAAAAAAAAAAACAACAACAAAACCACCATTCTAAAAGATACTGGGAAATCCTTGGCTACATGTGAGGTCTATGAGGACCGAAGCAAATCAGAAGTGCTAAGTGTACCAGAAGCCGTGGAAAAGCTGGAATGAACTGGTTCTGCTGCTCATAGAGCAGCTCCCAACTGAGGTAACCAGGATCACCGTGTAGAGGCCCCGAGTGCACGAACAACAGCCCCTAATTGCTGACCAGCCTCTCCAGGGGCTGACACCCACACCCTCTTCCCACGCCCAGGAGCTCCATTTAAGCTCAGCTGTGGGCCTTTGGTCCTTGCCTAAGATATGCTGTAGGTGTGTGTGTGTCGAGCTTACAGGCACAGCTGTGCATATACCAGCCAAGCACAACATCAATCCAGACCCAACCCACACAGTAACTTCCCAGCTCAACCTCACACTTGGCTCCTCACTACAGATCTGACTGGCAATTGCCAGTCCATGGCACCAGCAGAGACAATCTCCCAAAACACATCCTCCACCACAGGACAATGTGTACAACAGGAAAGAAAATTATTTAGGTTGTCACCAGGCTTGTGTATTTTACCTACCCAAATATTCTGATTCATACACACACTAACAGCTCTGCATGAACACCAGGGCTGTGGAAGGATCCTCGTGCTGTGCACCACCATACTTACAACATAAAGTCCTGTTCCCAGCAGGGTTGGTCACCTCGCACGGCCACCGTCGTGCTCTTCACATTTTGCACTTTGAGGGTCACATACGTATTGAATTTATCTGGGAAACAAGATACAAAATGTTATCCCCATCGTCATACCGTTTCATCACATCATCTGCAACACTGCAAGGTTTTTAGTCAGTACAGTGCATCCAGAGAGACCCCAGATGAAAAGCCCATATGGGAAGATACCACTGGGTTTCAAAAGCCAAATGTTCAAGATGTTTGTCACTTTCATCACTTGTCACATGTCACTTGTGATTTTCAATCACAGCTTTTTTAGAAATCCAAGCACAAATGTCCAAAAACACACAACTGTTCACTTGCAATAGGACATGGACAAAGAGTGTAAAATCCTAAAGAACACAAACATTTAGTATGATGCTGCTCCTGAAATGCAGACAAGAGAAAGAAGAGACAGTCTGAAGGCACAGGACCCATCACGAATATCAAGCAGAGTGAAAAACAAACTTGCAAAACATACAAGAAGTTGGGTTGGTCATATCACCTCTTCCCTTCTGACCCAACTGCTCTCCTAACCCCAACCCAGTTTTCCACCTATGAGTCCACAAAGAACTTTACATGCCAGTCAGGGGCAGAAGAGAAATACAGATTTATTCTTAAGTGTGCTGAAACTGACCTGACCTAGGAAAACCACATTATACTCACATCTTGACAAGACAGCCTCTGTTTAGATGTTTTGCTTTTTATTTTAAATCTGAAGAAAAATCCTGGAAGAACTTTTTTCCAAGCAGCAAAGCACAGACACATTCAAAGTTTGAGTATCAGCACCCAAGAATGAACAAACTCCCTTTCAAGGGCAGTTATCACCTCGGGCCTATCTATCAGTTTCAAACAGCCTGGAACAAGACATGTTAAGTATCCAGAAAGCAGCGCACATATATCAATACTCCAATGTTCTGTTGCATCTATTTGGTCTCTGGTGTTTGGTCTCTGTCAATTTTAATACTGTCAAAATTTCACACAGGAAACAACGATGTAACAGCCACCATGGCTTTACAAAGGAGAAATCATGGCTGACAGATTTGATTACCTCCTATGGCAGGGCTACAGCACTGGTGGATGGGGCAGAGTAACTGACACTGTCCTGAACAACATCCTCGCCTCTAAATCAGAGAGCCGTGGATTTGATGGATAGAGCACTCTGTGGATAAAGAACTCGCTGTCTGGCCACACCCAAAGACTTGTGGTCAGTGATTCACTGTCCACCTGGTGACCAGTGACAAATCACGTCCCTCAGGGGTCAGAATTGAGGCTGACACTGTTCAATATTTTTGCTGGTGACAGGGACAGGGGGATCAAGGGCATCTGCAGCAAGTTCACTGATGACACTGAGCTGTGTATTGCAGTCATGCTCTGGAGGGAATGGATGCCATCCAGAGGGATCTGGATGGGCTGGAGAGGTGGGACTGTGCAAACCTCATGAAGTTGGTTGATAAGTAACTCAATATGAGCCAGCAGTGCGTGTTCACAGCCCAGAAAGCCAAATGTATCCTGGGATGCATCCAAAGGAGTGTGGGCAGCAGGTCGAGGGAGGCAATTCAGCCCATCTACTCTTGTGATATCCCACCTGGATTACTGCATACAGTTCTGGCATCCTGAACATAAAAAGGACATGGAAGTGCTAGAGCAAGTCCAGAGGAGGAAACAAAGTTGGTAAGAGAGTAGAGCACCTCCCTTATGAAGACAGGTTCAGAAAGTTGGGGCTGTTCAACCTGGAGAAGATAAGGTTATGTGAAGATCTCACAGCAACTTTCCAGTATCTGAAGGGACCTACAGGGAATCCAGAAAGGGACTCTTCATCAGGGCTGTAGTGATAAAACAAGGAATAATATGTACAAATTGAAAGAGGGGATATTTAGGTCATATATTAGGAAGAAATTCTTTACTGTGAAGGCGTTGAGACACTGACACAGGTTGCCCAAAGAAGCTGTGGGTGCCCAATCCTGGCAGTGTTCGAAGCCAGGCTGGATAAGGCACTGGACAAGTGGGAAGTGTCCCTGCCCATAGCACGGGACTAGACGATTCTTCAGGTCCCTTCCAACTCCTTAACATTCTACGATTGTATGATTGTCATGCATTATTGCTGTGGGTTACTATAGCACACCTCAGCAACTAGCTTCCAATACCCTAACATAAAGGGAGGAAACAGAAATTACATGATGCAGAAACTCGGGAAGAGGAGTCACTGAATTGTGATTCCTTCATATCCAATTACTCATTACTACACTATCCCCATCTATTTTACTCCTGCATCCTCCTGGGACACTGAGCTTGTCAGTGAAACCACACACCTCGGCTGAGTTAAATCCAGACTAGAGGACAAATCTTTTGCATCTGTGAGCAGGCTTCTTGATTAGGGAAAGGATAAAGTACACACTCTCTCCCTTCCAGTCCGGACACTCAGTTTTCCTTCCCTGGAAATTCAAGGTGCAGAGACAGATCTTGGTTTGCCGTAGAGTATGGATGAGGCCTGATAAGTTTTACGCTATAACCTGAGGACAGCTATATCCAATTAATAAAGCTGAAAAAGTAAGTTGTGAATACAGCTGTGCAACTGTTTTGGATCTAAACACCTGAATAGGTGTTACTCCGGAAGTTTTTATTTATAAGCACTTATATTTAAGTGCTTACTCTTTTGTAAACTGTAACATCAAATTTCATCTGATGAACCTATTTGCTTGCTATGGGATTCTTTGCGTTCTTCTGAACCACAGTGAAAAGAAGTTGCCCAGTAAATTCTGGGTGTCACTAGCTGTTTGCTCTTGTTTTATTATGCAGACACAAAACCTAGCGGATGGGATTTTAATTCCAAGCACAGCCATTATGGACTGCCACATAAGAGAATGATTCACTTCTGCAGTTCCATCCAGCAATCCCAGTCAGGATCGAGAAGGCACTAAACCCACAGAGGCACACATCAGTTCTGCTTAGTGGACATTTTCAGACCCTGTTTTGAACAAGGACAGAGGCAGGATGAGATGAATGGGCTGGGTGGGTGGGGAAGGGTGACACTAAAGGAACACATTTCCTCATTTATCACCTGTTCAGGTCAGGCTGAAAAGACAGATGTTTCTTCCCACTGTGACACCAGGTCACAGCCTCAAATTTTCTACTAACTCAAGCTGCCTGGATTCTCAAGGTAGATTATGTCACCCCTAAGGAGAACATGGAGGAGCTGAGAGGAGGTGGAGGAAAACCAGAGGGAGCAGCATGAACAGCAGTCAGAGAGCAGGGGTCCCCACTGCTGCAAACAATCAGTAGAGCATGGCTTACCTGGTGGTCCATGGAGTTTAGCCTTTTTTACTGTAAAGACAAAAAAAGAAAAGAACAAAATAAGAGGCTGTTAGTGATTTTGTCCTGCTACAGTTTCCTTTGAGTTAAAGCATCACAGCACATCATATTAACTGGACAACATCCCCTGCAAAGTCCTGGTAGCTGGAAATCCACACTCAGTTAAACAGATCTGGAGACAAAAACTCCTTTGTACCCCATGGCACCTCTCAAAAGTGATGCATTTATAAACCAATCACAGGCTTAATGTTTGGAAAGCAGTGTGATATGGCTAATGCAAAGCAATCTCAAAATCCGTCCTTTGCAACCAGAAGTTACTGCTGCCTAGCAAGATGTCATTTCACACCACCTCGCTTACAAAGTTCCTTACAAACACTCTAGAAGAAAGAAACATTTCTTTATATACAAAGAAATTTTCCTAACACTATATAGCAGACTTTCAACCACAAATTGAAAATAATCAAGCCTGAATAGCAGCTCCGTAAGTAGCTCTATACTATGACACTGTCAATTAAATTAAATAAGCCAAACAAGCAGCAGGGTAAACTCAAAGATCATTTTTACAAGCTCTACTCTGTTAATTTAATTCCAGGACAGTATTTATTCATAAAAATAGAATTGTTAAAACATAAAACAGTATTGGCTCTTATCTCACCATATGGAGAAGGTCCATGTCTACCTAGGGGAGATTTTGTTTACATTTCCCTTTTGCAAGCTCATATCCTCACTAGAATTGCTAAGTGTAAGCACTAAGAGAAGACATCTCTAGGCTCCAGCTAGTTTTCCCAGTGGAAAACTAACACTAAGAAGAAAACATATTTAACAAGCTAGGAAGCAAGGTATACCATAGAGCAAAAATATTTAAAAGCTGGTGCAGTGAAGTTTCCTCCAGAAAACAGAGCTGACAATACTTATTAGAGGCTCATAGTGTCCAACTTACAAGATAAAAGTTCTAGAAAGAAACATTAAAAACTCAAAATAAAATTTTTTTAAAACGCCCTGACACAGTTACACGCAGAGCTGCAAGGGAGCATGATGCTGGAGAACAATCTTGCTATTTAAGAAATTCTCCTTTGCGAGCATTTACAGTCCAGGTCGATGTTTGCAAGAGGGAAAATGCTGTACCAGGTACAGTATGAATTGTTACTGTAAAAGGGCTGTAGCTTTCACCTAGACTGGCATGGCAAACAAGCCTTTAGGTCCAAAATAAATTAGTTCATTTTTTCCCAGATTCAGAGCCTGAAGCATTCCTGATGCTAAACCTAAGGGTGCAAGCAAAACATACAATAGCGTGGTCTGGTGTTCTTGCTGACTGAAGATACAGATGCCTTTTAATCTCCAAATCAGTCTGTTTAACTGAGAAATATGCAGGACAATCTACCCACTTTCTAGGTCCGTTTGCATACCATACAAAAGCAGACATTTCATGAAATACTGCCCTGGAGTGGGCAGGCACCAGCTTATCTATGAACCTCCCCTCTCCCCTCCTTTGCAAGAGGCAGGAGACAAAGAAACATGTGCATGTGCTTGGGGAAAAAAAGCCAAAGGAGGAGAGGGGACACACAGGAAGCTTCAGCTCCACTACTGTTAGCAGGGTAGCAGAGGCAACCCCAGTGCAGAAATTCGGTCTTATTTGCTAAAAAGGCACCTGGAGTGGGCCATTGGCTCCTAAATACAGAGAAAAGACACAGCCTCTGCGGTGGTAATACGCAAACTAAGAGACAGATGCCGTTTGTACATTGCGGTCACAGCCTCTAAATATTCAGGGGCTCCTTTGATGAAAGGCAGCAAACCCTGCACTGCCTTGGCAGCTGAGAGGGGCGTCTGTGTGGGGCTTCAGCAAGAGCTGTCCCGGGGCTTGAAGTAACAGGGATATCCCGGGGAAGCTGCCCGACTAAACAAAGATCAGAAGCCTGCTACAGACTCACATGACAAAAATGGCATCTTTAGTAACTCCCCGGAATGAGCACCAGACCTCTAGAAAAACTGCATGTAATAAATCACACCTTTAGCTGCAGAAACAGAGCTTACAGCTAAGGGCTGAATCGCAAACCTGGGAGTCTCATCTCACCAGTAATTCTTCTTCTCTATCCACAAGCCTGCACAGCATGTCCAAAAATTTCCCATGAGAAGTGATTTGGACGTGGTTTTATTTTGTTAGCCCCACAGGAAAGCATCTCCTAGGGGTGCAGAAAGCATTGCAAAGGTGCAGCTCCCAGAACATCTCCCCGGACTGGCTGGGGGACTGCAGGATTTCTCATACAAGAGTTTGAATTTCTGGGAGTTCAGAGCTGGAATGGGTTGCAAGGCATGGCTAAGGCTTGTCAGCCCAGGGAATTTGCAGTGAAGACCATGCACCATGACACGAAGGACCACAGCTTTCCAAAGGAGCACTACCAGGAAAACTTTTGTACCCACACCTGCTCCTTCTCTCTGGTTAGAGCCCCTCTATTCCAAGTATTCCTCTATGCCCAGTCCAAGGAAGGACTCAAAGGTGTTATGAAGCTCTACAGAAGCCTGATGCACCAACTACTCAGCATTACAGCAAAGGCTGAAATTATGCAGCATGACAGTACTTTGAAATCAAGCCACGTGTAACAGTACATTTTTATAATATAAAATCTCATTTTTATAATATAAAACCTGTACCACAAAATGAAACCATTCTCTAAGTACCCAGCAACACCAGGTTTTACAAGTACAGTTGCTCCTGCACTGCCACAAAGCAAAAACCTAAACATAATGTAAGTTAACGGTCTAGATGAGCTATTTCCTGACTCACTCCCAGTTATCCCACAGAACTCCTAGTCTCTGGGAAAGGTGCATTTTTAAACCAGCTGGAGGTGTCAAGTTCTGTTCAGATTCAAAGAGCTTCTCTCAGCAAACCGGGCAGCACACTAAGTCCATCCATTCAGACGCAAACATGGAACTATGCCAGTCCTGTACCACTGCACAGGACAAGCAGGACACCAGGGAGGGAATGAAAATGATAGAAAATTAAAAAGGAGGGCAAGACCGAGTGTTTTGCACTGCCATGTGCAAGCACTTCATGAAACAGATGCACAGAGATGCACCTGCTCTCCCTGCACGTTCATTTAATCTCAAAAAAAGACTTGAGCATATCAGAGATACAGCTATTCCAAGGAGTTATTAGAAAGCAGACAAAACTTGATGTAAACATTAAATTCATCCCGAGTTTTTTTTTCCCTCTAAGCATCTCTCATCATTTTGGCATTACTCTATTAAAGAGACAAAAAAGAAAATAATTTTAAGTCTTGCCTGCAACTTACAAAAGCAAAATAAAATAAAATTAGGAAAAGCCACAGCAAGATTCCAGATGCTCTACAGCCTTCACTTACAAAGGACTAGAGGGTCAGACAATCTCCTGAAGACTAGGAAAGGAAAATACAAGCCAGGAATTGCAAAAAAAAATAAAAAAGGCCCAGAATCACTGTGGAGGATGAAAAAACAATAGCAGAGCATACATCAGAGTATTCTTAAACTCAGTTCTAAGGAGAAAGCCTTATCCACGTATTTTTCGAATTGTTTGAATGACAGTATTTTTTCCTGAGCAGGTGCTACACACACCCCTAACATAATTAAAATTTAGCATGCCAAATTACTGCAAGGCTCAGAAAACATCCTGCTTAAACCTCTTCACACAGACATATTCAGTTACAGGGAACCCAAGTGTTCGGAACACCTGCACATCCCAGAACACCTTTAACACTTGCTTGCAAAGGAGAGGAATGCAACACAGGGAGTGCCTAAGCAGATGGCCAAAAGATTACATTCTAACTAAATCCAGCACATGATTTACCACCCGGTCACTCCCCTCACTAGAACAAAACCCACATCCCTTCGCAGGGGACAATAAAGAGCCGTGGAGGAGGGGCTGTGGGAGAAATTAGAAGAATGGAAGACCACAGTTTTAGCTACCACTTTTTTTAAAAAATGCAATGCTGAAAGCAGATCATTCAAAATGCATTTTCCTCATCAGCTATTTGATAAGTAGCTTCCTCCTCCCTGTGAAACACAAATGCAGTATTAATGTGCTTTCCAGCGCACTCTAACTTCTACAGTAACTTTCCCAGCTGAACAGCAGAATCAATACATATTTCCATTTCACTCTGCTTTTCTCACCTTTTCCAGGTGCTCAGACTTCAGTATACAGTGACATGCAGCACTGGGTGCAAAGGTTGCTTAAACAACAGAAATAAGAGATCACAGCAAGCTGCTGATACTACTCAAAGCTAGGTCAACACACCAAATTCACAGCCTGTGCACCCTCCAGCAGGCACGCAGAAGGGAGGGAAACCCTTCTGGGAGGGATGCAATGATTAGGCAGTGCTCCAGCCCTTCACGTGTGGTACACTTTCTCTAACTGAGCCTTCGGAAACAATTTTGCTGCCTGAACCCTGGACTAACAGCTATAGCACATGTACCCCATGACAGAACCACAAACTCAACACCTCCTACTCACTTCTCGGAAGTTATTGATAAAATCCATGACAGGGTGGCAAGTGGCTCAAGACCGGCACTTTTAACTAGGACTGCTTTGTCCCTGGAGATCCCACCCTTACTCAAAAGGACCTTTCACAGAATGGGTCAGGTTGGAAGGGACCACAGACGGTCATCTGGTACAACCTCCCTGCTCAAGCAGGGTCATCCCAGAGCACAGGATTGTGTCCAGAGGGCTCTTGAGTATCTCCACAAGGCAGACTCCACAACCTCTTTCCCACCCCTGGAAAACAAAACATGCTCAGACTCTGCACATTCTCATCTTCCACCTGAGGGAGAAGAACCCTTTTCTTTCCCACTACTCGAACCCAAAAGGTGCTCCAGGCTGGACGATGCAGAGACCACGAAGTGACCTCACCTGTGATTTTAACTTGGTCACTGTTTTGTTTCACATGATCCCTATTAAAGCCCAGCAGCATCAGGTATGCCATTAACTGCAACTGCAAGTGCCGTAGTAGAAAAGCAGTACAGACTGTGCCATGAAACTTTTCTCCTCCCTTCACAATTCCTAAGAAAGGAAAAGCTGGATAAAACAGCAGTTTAGTGGTTTCCCAAGTCTGGAAACAAAGATTCAGTGTGACACAGCCATCTTGATATTTCCAGCCTGAAACAGGTGTAAAAAGAAAGGCTCCATTGCATTCTCATACATTCAGAGTTAAATTATGTTCAGAAGGAAGAGATTTCCCTGACCTACCTCAGAGGAAGGACAATTGCACAGGAGGCCCCAGGGACCCACCAGCACTCAGAAGCACCTTAACAGCTTCTGCTGTAACTGCAGAGCCCAGAGCAGGGTCTGCTTGGGCTCCAACTTCTCCCAGCAGAGCTGGAGTGGTTACTGCAGGCAGGGCTCCTACAGCCTCAAGGGCCACCGACAGACACAGGACCTAAATCACATTCATTACTTTATACTTTGTTTTTCTGCCAGGCAAAGCAAACCACTGCTTTACATATAAACATTGTTCCACTCCAGCAGGGAAGAGTACTTTATGCCCCAGTGTATTCTCTTTGAGAATGACATGATGGAAGCACAGAGGGTACCTTCATGGACCAACAGTCCTAAAAGCTGAGACCGAATTCAGAGTACACGGGGGATAACATTCGGTAATTGCTTCACGTGAAAGGAGGGCTGGGCTGATCAGAGAACTGCTCTGCTCCCAGAAGGAAGAAGAGCCACTGCAAAATGCCACTCTGCTTGAAAACTGGCAAAGAGCAGGAATATAGTGCAGATTTTCAACAGTATCCAAAGAACTGCGGTTGCATCTAAGGACAGAATTTTTCTGACAGTACTTGAAACAGTCCTTCAAAATCCATTACCTCTCTGATGGAGACAACTGTGGGGGAACCCAGATGGCCAAGTTTACCTCAACTGAACCAAGGGATCGATCTGCTTTAATAAGTAGTCCGGAATAAATGGAATAGACGCAATATGAGTTCATTAATTTTTAATAGTTCGTAGAAATGAAAAAACCTCACCCCAACATACCACAAAGCACTTATATATTGCAGTTTTCAATCATGTAGCAAAGAGCGTTCTTCAATTTGACCACTCTGAATGCCCACAGGACAGATTGACTTGCCCTTCCCAAGGCCTTGGGAACCACGACAAACAAAGGGAAAGTACATTCTCTTCAGCAACCAGCCATTACTCAAGCATTTTTCTCAGGAAGGGGGTGGGCGAAAGAGAGATTCTAATCTGTAGTCTGTGATAGCAAATTGATCCACCCAGGAGATTTCTGTATTGCCAGATGTCTTGAAAATGAATTAGAATCCTTCCTAATTCACATGAATTAGCATCTTCCTGCTCAGATGATCTGCAAATTCATTACGCTGTCCAGAGGCACACAAAGCTACTACGTTTATTTGATTTACAATACAATTTCCAACAAACAGCTTTCTACCAGCCACTCCACCCTTCCTGCCCACTGGACAGTGACTGATAGCAGCTGGCACACGTGACTGCTTGCAGGGTTTTCCAAATCTCTGTGTGAAGGAGACACATACTCAATACTCCCATTCAAGGTTTGGCACCATTTCAGAGGATTTCAAGGAAAGCACCACATAGAGTACACATCCCAGCGACTCCCTACACTCCCAAACCTCACTAGATGCTCCCCTGTTCCTCTGTAAATTCTCTAATCAGTTAAGATCCAGGCCTCACATGCACACAAGAGTCACAACCTGCAGAAAGACTGCATCCCACCTGCTCCCCTCCCTAGTCCAGACACTCCACAACTTGGGGCTGACAGATCAGTCCCAAAGGGATATTGCTGCCTGGTTCTGGTTACTAAACTTGACCCCAGCACTTGCTTCTTGCCAGAATTTTCACTTGTAAGGGATGAACTTTGGCGAGCAAAGTATTGAAATCTAAGCAGAAAATGCCTAGCTTTTATATGTAAAAGCTATATATGTCAATGTATATATATATATATATATTATAGTCTTGTCTAAACCTCTACTGCTGCCATAGCCCATGAACATCAGAGCAACACAGCACAGTGACCGGATATTTGGACTATTCCCCTGTATTTCACACACATAAACTTGGGAGAGCTGGCAGGAAAACATGATGGCAAATCTACACAAACCACAGCAAACCTACAGTTATATACTGTGCCGATCCGTTATAAAATGAAAGATACATACAGCTGTCTTGCTCAGCCATCCAGTCTGATCCCCTTAGTGAAGCACATAATTTCATACCCCTGCAAATATTGTCACTTTTCAGCTCAGCTTTTGCATAAAGCTTTGTAAGTGTATACCGCACAGCTCAGCTTGCATCAGAGCTTCATTGTGTTTCATTTCTTCCATCCCTACCGAAGTTACTAGATAATGTAAACAGAACAAATTAAAAAACTGCGTAGGAAACCCTTTCTGGTATTTGCACATATTCCCCACATTCTCACAGTATACCTGGAGGAGCAGATAAACTTTGCAAATCCTTTGGCAACAGTTGTTTAACTGTGGGGGTTATTTTTAAATAAAACTCAGTCCTCATCAGCTAAAGAATCCTTCTTTTAAAAGGGTCTACTTCTCTTAAAGGTATTTTATGCGATAGAAGTGGTGACAATTTACTTTCTGTTCTGGTTTAATGTACTAGGCAGTTAATGCAAGTAGACTTCCAAACACTTTCAATGACAAAACAGATTTAGACAGTTAAGAGACACATCTGGGTCTTGTTTACAGGTTAATCTGTTACCAGATCTGATTTGACTCACTGACTTAACATCACACAGGTTTTCAACTTCCTGAACTGAAGGGCTTCAGATGTATTCTTGTTTGTTGTATAGCTCAAGAACTCACCTGCCTGAAATACTCCTTGAAGTATTTCAGCAACAGGAATTCACAGGTGAAGAAAACACTACCTCAATTTAAAAAAAAAAGTTTAAAATAGTGCTGCAGAAGATATGGGGATTGCAGTTGTGAACAGAATTTTGGACAGAAAAATGAAATGTATCTAAAACACAAACTGAATTTTACTAGGGAACTACAGAACTGGAAAAACGTGCATCTTGTAGAAAGCAACTGTGCATCTTGTAGAAAGCAACTGTGACAGGGGACTAAATGCAAAAGGAAAATTAAAGAGGTCTGCAACTGATTTCTTCCTTGACGTAGATATCAGATTCCTCTTCCGAATTCTTACACCAGCATTTCTCAGGAAAGCAGTATCAGGATGCAAGGTCAGGCTGTTTTTTGTTGGTTTGAAAACAATATCTGAAGTAGAGCAACTAGGACAGGGTTCACAGAGAGGAAGGGAGGGAGGAGACTCACAAAACAACAGGTCGCAAAATCCAGAAGTACCCTCATCTCTGAACTTTTAAGTAAATACGTTGATTTTACTAAAAATCTAGCACAGAACACTGGCAAAATATATACAATACACCATGACCATTCAGCACTGCAAAAGGAATCCAGCATTTAAAACATGCAGATCATTTTATCCAAAAAAGCCTCAGGAGATCATAACAATAAAATGCTTAAAACATTGATAAGCTATTTGGTAAACCACAGCTCAAATCTTTATTACATTAAACATTAGCACTTAGTGAAACTTCTGCTTTGCAATAGAAGCTGCAAGAAGTTTATTTACAGCTGATCCCAGAAAAAGCTTCCTGAAAGGCAGTAGGAAGCATTCAATTGATTTCAGATAAAGAGCAGCTGAAATAAGCTTGACAATATTGTTTCTTCTATCTGGGAGGGGAAAAAAAAAGTCTATTCATGAACCATACAGCCACGAAAGTTGGAATCAGAGGCTAGAAGAAGTAAAGAAAGTAGGAACATACAGGTCTTGGACCTTACAACCTCATGAAAAAGATGTGCACTGCAAGTTAATCCAGAGTGTCAATAGGCCATTAAATATTTTCCAGTTTTTACATGAAATATACTTGGAACCAGAAAAAGTGTAGAAGCTTCTACGTCCACACAGCCTGTGTGGTGAAATGCTGAGCAGGAGAGAGAAGGAGGTGGCACTTGAGGAGAGGAGTGGAATTCTCAACACCAGAACACTCTTCCAGAAATTCATCACTGCAGATGCTTTTCCAGGCTCTGAGTGTATCTATTCCCCTTTTTCCTGCCTGCATGGTCCCCCAGTTCAGATGGCAGGCAGGTAGTCTCAGGACACTTCCCCAGACCAACCCCCTGGGTTCAAGTCATCTTTCAGGTAATTAGAACAATAATTGAGAATCATAAGCCATCTTCTGTCCACTTTGGGACTTGCTGAAATGACAGCCTCCCAGTGCCAAGCCAGAAATCTTTCCTCTACACAATGCATCTCATTATCATCCTTAAAGGCTGTGCAGAAAGTATTTGCTCCAGCTCTCAGGAGCCCCACAGCAAGTGCTGGAGTACAAGGTGCATCCAGCCTGCACACTGCTCTGCACAATGCTCTTACCTCAGTACTCACCTTTTCAACTTATCTGGCAACAATCATTTCTCAGTGCAAACTCACAAGTTAATTCTAGCAAGGCAAGAGTCAGCATCCTCAGATGCTTATTCAGAATTGCGCTTTGCTCCTTCATAATTTTACCACAGACATGTTAATGTCTACCTGAAATTTCACTTTGCTCCTAGCTGTCACCTCAACAGACATTTGCCCGAGCCAAAGGCCCGAGCTCTTACACACAGTGGAGCATTCAAAATATCTTCAGATGGTTTTCTTCAACAAGAAAAGGCTCTGGATTGTCAGTTCTCCTGTCCTATTTCTCCACGAAGAACCACAGCCAAGTAACACAAGAATATTCACAAGCAAGACACCACAGAGACCCTTTCTGCGGTCTCACAGATGTTTGCCTTCTGGTTACTGCCTCTCCCCCTGCCAGCACCATGACAATGCCAGTCAGATTTGTAATTCATTGCTCCAAAACATCAGTGGTTTCAGTGAGTCTGACAGTCCCACTGCTCAAATTAGATGCTGGAATTCCCAGAGAACCACTTTGACATCAATGACATCCTGCACTTGGGTCCCAAAACAGATGTCTTCTGCCCTGCAGACCAAGGGCTCTTTCCACACCTCCAGCTGGAGTTTGTACTAAGAGAAACCGTATCATGAGAGTAAGGGCTGCAGAACAAGCCCATTAGCCCACATCTTATCCATACAAACATCTAGACGATTCCCAGAGAAGAGCATGACATGATGATACAGCAGTACCCACTCTACAAGCTAATATGCCCTTAGGCTTAGGACCCAGAGGTGACGCTTTTGAAAGCAGAGTTTCACACGGTCTATTCTAGCACCAAATCTCCTCCATCCGCAACATAATCAAGGCTTAAGGATGCCAACAGTTTCAGCTCAATTCAACATCAAGGACGAATATATGCTTCAGACACCTCACTTCATAGTTTAGCCTTTTTGCTATACACATTTGCTGTCACTTGACTGCAGTATTGGATGTTTTAAGTAGACAACACAAGCAAACCCGTATCACTCTGCATAGAGAAGAAAGGGACTATCAAAGAGAGGCAGGATGCTCTGCTACTTGTTTGACACAGCAAACACAGTCTGGCTTTTTTAAAACGAAGAGCCTCCCCCCAGCCACAATACACAAAAGAAAATCCTTCAAATTTTGTGTGGCTGTAAGCAGAGAGCTAAGTACCTTATTACTACCACCACCAGTCCTGAAGGGCAAATACATACACCTCAGCTGACTGAGTAATCCCTCCTGGCTTTGGCCTGACCTGGCACAGGCAGGTGAGCATCACCTCCAACTGACTGGCCTGGATCAGTTATACTTGTCTTGAGTCTTGAGTTTTGTTATGATGTGGTTACAAGACTCTGGTTTTGTCCAAAGTTTGGTCTCCAGGAGGCTGGGGGAGCACAGTGTAGTGATGAAAAAATGGATTTGATACTATTTGTATAAGAGAACACCTTGCAAACAAAAATGAAACTGAGGCTTTAGCCAACTTCCCTGATTCCAGAGAACAGCTAAATCCACCTATACACATTTACCTCACGAACACTTAAATCAGTTGCTAAAAAGCACAGCTAAGAGAATTCCTTGCAACACCTATTTCTTCCTTTTTGGGCTGACCAACACAGACACATTTCTGAAGATCCACTGAATTTTCTGCTCAGCAGCTGCTTTGAACTGAGCAGTGAGGACAGGAACAAAATCTCTTATTCAAATCACAGAGATTATGAGAGGTTAATCCTCCTGACGCTGGCAACACAGACAGCTCTGTCAGGCGACCTGGTTCCCCAATCGAGAGGTGAACTAAACAGTAATCCAAGCTGCCACACCTCTCCAATATTCTCCTGCAGCCTTAATATTATTAGTCAAAATGCAGCTTAGGTGCAATGTACTGGAGTGAGTTATTGTGTGACTCTCTCAGAAGATGTATTCTGTTAGATTGTGCTTTGGTCACTTTGCCTGAAGGGGTTCCCTACAGGTTACAGATTTCTCCTGAACTTTTAACTGTTTTATGATCAGAAAAGACAGTATCCTACTCTTGAATCTGTGCCTCATCATGGAAAAAAAATAAAAATCCATCAAATCTTACAGAATTCTTAAATGTGTAAGATAAATACTACTGGACAGAGTAGCAAAGGAGACTTCCATTTTTCAGTGCCCTTCTTTCAAATTCTGCAAGGTTCAGAAATATATTATTTCAAGTTAGTGGCAGAAACATATTATTTTAAGTTATTGGAAATGCCTTAATTGATTAAGGGAACAAAACCCACGCTACTTAGTTTTACACAAAACAGACTGCAACTCACATATGCCTCCAGCTGCCAAAGACTAAGGAAATATGCATAATGAAAGCCATATCCTTGCACCAGAAGGCAGGAAAAGAGACAGACTGATAATGTATCAAGTCTGCTAGGAGCCAGTCTGAGCTGGTAAACTGACTTTGATGACAAAGCAACAGCTCAACTAGTTTATAATAAAAGCTTCAATGGGGAAAAAAAAAGCCAAAGAGCAAATACAAAAATGATTTTAAAACCCCACACATAACAAAAAACCTTTAATAGTAATTCAGAAACCAGATGAATGGAGAAATTGGTTTCTTCAGGTTTGGGGGGCTGGGGGTGTATTTATTTTGAAAATAAGATACATCTCTCTACAGAATCATTTCTTCCAAGACACAGAGCACATGCAGCTTCTGCTTAGACTTTGTACACAGAGGTAAATGCCACTTAAATTACTATAATCTTGCCAGAGTTATTAGGTCAAATCACACGGCCTGGTCACAGCCAAGGTAACAGCTGCTGGAAGACACAAGTACTGTGGTACCAAAGAGGAAAGAGCAGAAATGACAGAACAAAACCACTTGTGCGCTTGTCCTTTGGCGTGTGCTTTTGTCCTGTCAACAAAAGTCACCTGAACAGTCTCCCCAGTGACTCAGGTTTCTACACTCCCTATTCAGACTTAGTGTAAACAAGATGCACCCTGGAAAAGGAGTTGCTGACTAACCACACCAGTAGTGATTGGCACCTAATCACAGCCTTGGTCTATTTTCTGGTAGTTTCGATTTAAGTTACAGGATTGCAAGCACTCAGCCAACTGGAACACAGCTACTTGTCAAGCAGGACTGAGCACAAGCTTGTCCTGAAAGCCACCGAGATAAAAAATGATTCTAAAAAGTATCACTGTTCCACTTCAGAAGCCTAGTATATTAACCAAAAGAGAAACTCAAAAATAAAGCAACAGCACATTTGTTGTGGATTCAGTAAATTTTAATGTATTTTTTTAAGCAAAAACATCCCACCATGTTACAGTAAATGATAAGCTTCCAGGAAAAACAGCACCTGTGTTTTCCACACCAAATAATGAAGGAGGATTGGTCTAGCATAAAAAATATTTTTAACTGAAATATTAATAAAATCTTATTGATATAAAATATCAATCAATATTATTATGTTTGGCTTCACAAAACAGAGAAAATATTAATATATAAGAGACAGAAATAAGCCTGACTGTGAGCATTAAGAAAGAGTAAAAGAACTGGTTAGGGTATGAGTTATGGTGTAACTGAATGAGATTCCAGGCAGGAACTGGAGATATAATAACACAACACTGTTGGGAAAATGTACCTCTGGCAGTCTGATTTTAATCTTCGCATTCACAAACTGCTCAGACAATACTCGTTCCTGGAGGACACCCACAAATTGCAGAAACAGGACAGTCAGATTGCCATCTAACAGAGCTACGCCTCACAAACACATTTGCACTCACCTGCCAATACTTTTGTTTTTACACAGCATGTACACAAAGAACTGAACCATAAGGTCTTACTAATGACAAGGAGTGTGCCCAAGACTGTTCTCCTGAAAACCATGCTGCTTGCTTGCTTTGCTGCTCCATAAAAAATAAGGTGAAAATCCACCAGGTTAAATACTCTAAGAATCAAAATCATTAACCAAAATAAACAGCCTTAGGTAACAATCAAGTATGAGCAAGTTCCTTCACATGTAGGTTCTTTTCCTTTTTATTAACATTTATAAATAAGGAAGATGCTACATCAAAATTTTACCTTAATATACAGTTTGTCTATAGCAATTAGTTGTCGGAACAGTACCTCACATGACAATGAAGTTAATGCAGTGAGGATCACAAGAATGGAAGGGTCCCTTGGGATCACCAACTCTACTGTTGCTTCTCCCAACACCTGGACCACTTACAGCATTCAAAATCATTCCTACCTTCCAGCCAACACTTTAATTAATGGCATGAGTATACCTTCTATATCTTATGTCAACACTATTCCCCCTCTCAATGTTGTTCCTCACCCCATGTTTAATTTCCTGATGTTTTAATGGACACAAGTCACAGATCCCATCAGATTCTGTTTACCAGCATGGTGCAGAGCCACAAGGACTCCCCAACATCTCTCCTTTCACTAAGTTTCACATTTTTCAGAAATGCTTGTCATTTCTCTCTAAGTGTATAGTTTTTTTACAGAACATCAACTCATTTTCATTCTCACTCTCCTCAGGGGTCACTGAGTCCTTCCTGCATTGTATTTATTTGCTTCAAAATTTACTATGTAATTAGGACTTGTCTTAGAAACACCTTTGACACACAGATTTTAATTTTTTCTTGCCATGACACAAGTGGAACACATCTATATGCTTCTCCTACTAGCCTTTGCAACATTACTAGCTTCTGCTACAGCCAGCCCCATATACCCTTTACACACCTTTTGCCAGTTCCAATTTTCTTTAAAAGAAGTCTGCTATAGGATTTGTGAGATATTATGGAAGTCCAAATAGATGCATGCTTTTATCTAGAAACAAGAGGCTAGCCCAAACAATCTTCCTCTTGCAAACCCATGTCACATTTCATATGATACCCTTCCACACTTCTTCCACCTGTCTATAAAATTTTTACCATTTTCTCATAAAAGTTTATTTTAAACCTTACATATTGTTACAGTCCTGCCTGCTTTGGAGGAGAAGATCCATATTTACCCACATTTATCACTCAACTCCTTTATCTTCCTGCCAGTCCACAGAAATCACCTCTATTCCTCTCCGCTAAGTGTTGGATGTTTTAGCACACTGAGATACAGATTAACAGGCTCAAATTCAGGATATTAACAATTTTCCTCCCACCCCTGTGCCTCATTTTCAGTTTCATAAGAAACAATTCCTATAGTCCAGGCACCATACCCAGCCCACCTTTACACAACTCCCTGTCCCCATGCACAAAGTCTGATTCCTCCCCTGTGGAGGCTGGCTGTTTCCCCTTTTCGTGTGACCGAAGTGCCTTCTGTCACCTGTTTTACCACCATTTGCAAGGTGCCTCACTGTCTGCTGAGGTGGAAGCCCCTGCCTTAGCCTTGGAGTTCCTGATCCTCAAGAAACACCTTCCTTTACAAACTGTTTTTTTGCCCACACCTCTCAAAGGTTCTCTGTTTGCTTAGCATATCCTGACGCAATGAACAGGTGAATCATCAGCTCTGGGGTAATTTCCTAGGTGGAGCCTTTTCTCTTATTTGAGATGCTAATATTTACCCCTGTAGCTTCCCTGAATTTCATGCCCTCCTCGGTATCCAACCTCCTCGCTTCACCAAAAAGCCTCTTCAGTTTCCCTGGAGGCTTGACAATTGCTAATCTACATGTTCATCTGTTTACCTTAACTTAGTTTCAGTTGTGGTCATTCAAACCAAGTTCACTTCCATGTCCAAATTCCCTGAAGCATCTTCTGTGCCTCTCAAAGTCACATCTACAGTTCACTCCATCAATTTTGTGGCTTTAGTCACTGTCTGATGGTGAAACTGTCAGATTAACACAGCTCCCTGTACCCCAGCCATGACCAACAGCATATATTCTCTGATGTGGGGAGTCAGTCTTTCACAGTGAGAATACCCAGAAATACTTTGTTCTATCCGTGTTACGAGATTTTTACCCACATTTAAATCCTGGACTACGTGCAGTAGATCTCTTATCAGCTCTTCCCAATGCAATTTCAGCCCAGCTGGTTCTCTTTTATCCACACTAATGCTGCTTTACAATTTTGCATCACCAAAACACAGTGGAATTTTCCCAGTCACCTCCATTCCTCTTTCTAGAGCAGGACATCCCCTACATCTCTATTTCCCTGATAACCCCCACTCCTCATGACTCCTGCTAACCTTCTGGGGGCTAGTTCTGAGTCCTAAACTAAGAGCCCCCTTCCCACCACTTTAGTCACAAGCTTCCCATTTTGCTTTACAACACTAATGTGTTTGCACCCTCTTGGAAAACTAACTCAACACTACTAATTCAAATGTTTTACATTGTTTACTTCATATAACTGTCATATGGCTTGTCATTTCAGGATCACATAACCCCAATTTCATCTCCAACACCAGGTCTTCCCTGACATTCAATGAGAAAAAAGAAATATACAATGCAGGCCCCTAGGAAGCATACACAGGGTTAACTCACATATATTCAAACTTATGTCACGTGCTGCTCTCCTCCAATACAGCCTGAACACGTTTCTACATAATTTGACTGAAGTGTCAGGTTTATATAGAACAGTAACTTCAAACTCAAGTTTATAATAGACGTAAAAGTTCCATTGGTCGAGCTCTGTAAAACCACACTCCTCCCACCGAGCAAAAGTGTAACAACATCCTGATTTAACACTGTGATCTAATAGGTCATGGCATGTCTTGATCTCTTTTTAACCGTGGAAAAATATGTAAATACTTTTCGTTATAGTCGTATTGGTCATAATATAACATTCACATGCCTCTACTCAAGTAACAGACATTACCAAACTCCGTTTTTCCCAATCCTTAAGTACTGGAAGGGATAGGAGTACAACTTTCATAGTATGCTTCTTCAACCGAAGGAAAGACACGGCAGCTTCTGCTGTTCTGATGCTGAAGACACTTCAGCATAAAAAGCAGAAATTTGTCACATATGATGATTATCAATATAAAGCTGCCAAGAAACACAGAAAATCCTTCATCAAACTTACCTTTTTCTGTTAGACTCTAGGTTGTAATCTTAAAAAAATACTATGTACTACAGAGAGTCATACTAGATGATTACAACAATCCTTTCTGGCCTTTTAACTATGGAGTTTCTAAGCAGTTAATCTCCTCAAAAAATCTCCTACTAAAATGGAGCATACACAGACTCCACTTACTTAATTTGATAGGTCAAAATCTAATAACATTCTGCACATGCAGCAAGTTATACCAGGTAGGAAAGGCTGAGATTAAACTACTGTTTCATGTCCATTTTTCCCTCCCTACTAACCCATATCCATGTTGTATGCCAAATTCAAGTACCACACTACAAGTTTAGGTTCAGATCAGGAGCTCAAGGCTGGGGGATGTCTGAACTACAAAATACTGAGAATTTAATTTAAAACCAAGACTTTATTAATCTACAAAATGGCATTATGATTTTTGTGGGGTTAGAAATCCCAAATCCAAAAACAAAGGCAATCTCAGCTTTCTAGTAATTTATGACCTCTCTGACTCTCAAAGAGGAGCCACATGAAGCGTGAAGAAGCCAAACAACCTCCTGAAGAACACCACCTGCTTGCCTTTAAAGAAATCTTACAACAAAGAATAACTCATGAAATTTGGAAGGGGAACAAAAGAGGAATGACAATTTTCTACAATGTGTGTAATAGTTTACTCAGCTGTCAAATTCCTTCCTCACACAAAGCTGACAAACTGCTTTGGCACCATGTGTCTGGTACTCCTGGCCCTATAGAAAGAAACAACTACTAAAGATTTCCAGAACAAGGGTTTGAAGCTCTCCAGTGTGTAATTGCAGCCGTAACGCTCCACAAGGACTTTGTTTGCAGAGGACTGAGGTTGTTGGAACAGAAGAGTGTGTGGTAACTACATGTGAATAATCACAGGTACTGAAAATCTGAAGACCCTAAACATTTTCTGAAAACTTTAGAAAAAGTTTATACAAGACTTTAGGAAAGAAAATTTTCTCTAATAGGTTTCTGTCTAGAAACATATATGATTAACATATATGATTAACATATGATTACCATATGACAAATTTCTGCTTTTAATGCTGAAGTGGCTTGCTAACTTCAGCATCAGAACAGCAGAAGCTGGTGTGCCTTTCCTTAGGTTGGAGAAGCTATTATGAAAGTTGTACTCCTCGCCCTTCCAGTACTTAAGGATTGGGAAAAATGGAGTTCAGTAATGATGTTGGACAAATGCCCTACATATCCTTCAGAACACGTTCAAGGTCATGCAGCTCCTTCACAGTTCCCTTCGCCTTATCCAAGAATGCCTGAATTCCTGGCATATGGACTGCACCACTGTGCTGCCACCACGGCTCAGAAAAGTGAAGGGTTTTCATGGCACACCACTCTTAGCTCCAGATCCAAAATCCTTTCAGCAGATGCCAACAAAGACAACAGCAGGCTGGTTATATGGTGAAGACTTTGTCTGAACAGAGTGGCAACCCAAAAGCCAAGGGACAAAGAATGTTATTTTGTTTTTATGATGGTTTTTAAGCTGAGCTTTACTTGATTGTCTTGAGCAGAGAAAATAAAAGTGTGCCCATACTCAGAAGTATAATTCTGCAGTTATTTTATACCTAATAATTAGGTCTCCGTGGTGGAAATGTTGGCGTCTGTTTAGCAGAGCCTTTAGGTTGTAAAGATTTAACAGAGTTAAGTCACAGGAGCTTTAAGTAATAAGGTTAAAACCAGTATTCCTTAAAGGGACACGGTCAAGGCTTGAAGCCAAATTTCTTTTCAAACTCGCCAACAGTTTAAGGCTAGAGATTATCTTGAACAAGACACCTCCTCTTATCCTTCATCAGACAAGACATCCCAGTCCAATTCATTTTCCATTTATACAGTATGTTCAACTGCAAGGAAGAACACCAAGAGACCAAGGTCAGCACAAAGCTGTTGAAACAGCATATATTCTTTGTGTTTTTAAATGCTCCAACCTGCCAGATGCAGGCAATCCAAAAGGGAACAAAATCAGGATTTTAAATTCCTTTAACACAGTTTCTACTCTGTGCATCCTGTCCAGCGATATTAAGACTTTTACAAATTTAAGCATGGCCAGCAAAAGTAAATCTTGCAAACAAAGCAGACAACACTTATTCATACCTGACACTGCCTCAATTTAATTTTCTCTCAGCACAGGGTTTTCATGAACTGAAGCCCTCTCAGCATGTGCTTCCATGTTGAATGCATGGACCAAATCCCACACAGTTCTGTCCAAATCCCACCCAACTCAAGTGACAAAAGGATGAACTGCACTCTAGAGCAGTATGCCAGAGGGAACACAAACGAAGTCACAGCCATTAGCTGCCAGCATTTCCTTTCATTTTTGGGATGCCCACATCCAGCAGTCAGAGAGGCAGCATACCTGCCAGTACTGTGCTCCGATTCCTTGCCACCTTCCACAACAGCAGGACATGAATCCAGGCCATAACCTGCTGCTTAAGAAGTTCAACCAGCATCAGTCAAAAGAATTCCTCAGCTGAGGACTTCTCATCATCTAACTTGATCCTCTAGCCACAGCTGGTCTCTTGCACTCCACGCTACACAAGAAGGGAAAGGCCACTAATACCTGTAGGTACTCAAAGTTTTGTTATTTTGAAGGGTAATTATTCAATTATTCAAAGTTCATAATGGGGAAATTAACTTAAAAGGACAGTAAGAAATCTGTTTTGAAAGTCTGGTGAAAGAGTTGGATGTGTCAGCTGTTTACGATGCACCAAGTAAATCACATTTGCATCTTTTCATGAAATTATCAACCAGAGATTTCTCAATTTAACTCTTTTTTTTTTAATCTGGATTAGACTTGAAGCTTTCTTCCTGGCTGAAATAGACATATAGATGCACATAATGTATTTCATAATGTATTTAGGTGAAATCTGCTCATCACAGAAGACAGCATTACTCATATAAAGACAATTAAACAGAAAAATGCTGGAGCTCATATGCCTGCCAGCACTTCTTCAGTTCTTTCAAAACTTGTAAATAGCATTCCAACTCAACAACTGTTAAGCAGCAGAACAACTGTTTTGGATCACCACTCCAATTTTCTTCTACAAAACAATTATTTAATAGTTACTTGCAGTAGCCGAGATCAAATCAAATACAACATGGGCTGTCCAAAAACAATCCCTAGCAATACACGAAGGACATTTCAGAGGGGGTTAACTTCACAAAGTTGAGAGTAATTACTACCAATTGACTGAGAAGAATAAGTTTGAACCAAAACTGTCTTAATCAGATTCAGAAATCATTTATTAGGTGTTTTCCAGGGGACCAAAAAGCCACTACTCCTCAAAGAAGAACAGTTGAATTTCATTCTCCCTCAAAGAGCTATAAAGCCCTTGTAAAATACAAGAAATAAACTGTATTGACACAGGTTATGTAGCCCAAGATAAAGGAAGTTAAATGCAGGGAAAAGCAAGAGTTAAATACAACAAAAAATCTGAATAGAGATAAAAACACCAACAAGGATATTGCCCTCTCAACCCATCAGCTGATTTTACTGCTAATGGTGAGAAAGCATTAGGCATCCCATAAACATTTGCCCCATTCTCAGGGAGAAGCAAGCACCTGTGAGATCAGGTACTTTCCAGCCTCTCAGCAAGTGAAGACAACGTTAAATATCCAGTGTGAAAGTAATATAAATCAGAAGGTCTAGAAAACTGCAAGTCCCATGTCAGTGAAGTAGTCTGTAGGCCAGTGACCTTTGTTTTAAATGCATCCAGAGAGATTAGAAAAGAGGCTCCAAGGGTATGACACCCAAGGTGACACTCAGAGCACACCTGTGGGAGGTCAGGTACCTACAGATCACTGAGAACTCCAGACAAATGTCTGAAATGTCTAAGGAGTTAAAGTTCTGGGGGAAAAAAAGATGCCCAATATTCAGCACCGGCTTGGAAAGACTGATCTAAACTGTGCACACATGGAATTTTTTGAGACATACAACTTACTGAGGGCAGAACAGTCTCAATAAAGTGTAAAACGTCATAGTATGGTGGGTATCCAGTGAAACAGTAATAGTCACTTGAGAGGCTGGCCATGATCAGTGGTGTTTCCCATTCCAAAAGCCTGCCGTATTTCACTTCTGCTCAATTGGGCATTTTCCATTTACACAAAAACATTCAGGACACA
Source organism: Daphoenositta chrysoptera (assembly GCA_013397915.1). Classification (NCBI taxonomy): domain Eukaryota; kingdom Metazoa; phylum Chordata; class Aves; order Passeriformes; genus Daphoenositta; species Daphoenositta chrysoptera. The sequence continues at coordinate 100,804 of VZRO01002905.1, forward strand.
GAAGCCAGTGAAAAGGCAAATAATAAAGCAGAATTATGCATAGCAGCTGAGTCAGGTATAAGGAGGGCCTAAGAGAAAAGAAAATCCATCTGAAATCCTACTAAATGCAAAGAGAGGTGATCCAAACACCCAGGATATACCTATGGAATAGGAATCCATATCACAGAAAGCATCGGCCAAATTTTACAGGTCATAGTATTCAAGTAAAACATTACTTCAGCAAAGCTCTTGGCAAACATGGCTAAAGCATGCACAGATAAACACAAGCCAACAATATGAGTAAAGCAGATTTTACTTCTCAATTTAACAATGATGAGATCAACACAACAATATTAAATGCAATTTTCACTACTACACAAACTTTGGAAGTACAGTCAGAAAATAAAGACAACAAAGAAAAGCAAATTCAACTGCTAAAGAGGAACCGTTTTGCCTCTGGACTCTGGGAATCTTTCTATCAAACAAGAGGCAAGAACAGCAAGCTGCTTACATACACTTCAACACCAAGAAAATACCAGCTGTTAACTAGTAAGCTTTAACCTAAGAAAGAGGCAGAGTTACTGAAGACCCTACACAGCAGCTCCTAATCTCTTTGAAAGTCCACACAGGGAATTATCAGAATGAAAAAGCAACAGAGAAGGAGTTATTAGACACAACCCACCAGTTCAAGATCTCTTGGAAAAGCAGCAAGAACAGCTTTCACTGAATGATTGAAGTATTTTTCAAAACACCCAATAAAATTTGACCACAAGGCGCAAAAAAAAAATAAGCAGGAAGAAATTTCAAAGGACATTTATAGGAAGATGATTTGCCCTCAGACATACGCACTTCACATGCGTTCAAGTCAAATACTTGAATTAAGGTCCTGGATTTAAAAAAGCAGTTTAATTTGCTTGGACTTTCAATGCTGCTGTATAAGCTGCAACTAGACCTCAAACCGTTACAGTTTAAAATTAGGTTCTTTCAGCACTTAGATTAAATGTAGCACTTTATTGCATATTAAAAGAGTATGCTAATAACAACTTTAACAAGTTTGGTCTGGCAGATCCCAGACTGAGGGAGTCAGCTTAGAGCACACCATGAGAGCAAGGAAGAAGCAGACGCTATTCAAATTCGGGAAGCATCTCTGTACCGTTCCTTCATCACACAGAGAAATATAGGGAGGTTTCAAGTAGTTCATCGTCCCTAAATACCTAAAAAGTAGATTTCACACTGTTTTGAAACTTGCAGTAACAGTGCCCAAAGCTGAAGGAGTGAGGATTTAAAACAGGACATCAAATGATCACCTCTGTATCAAAAGCCAAACGTGGTTTGTAGGTTTTACTGAACAACAGAAAAAACTAGAAATCTTGAAAGTTCTCTCCAATTACAGCTTTATAAACTTCAAACTTAAATCTCAATGCAAAAATGCTTTTTTAGTAGAAAACACTTTTATCTTAGCCTTATTATCCAAATTTCTAATGCACTTTGTTTTGTTCCAACACTACCTACACTGGTAGCTTCCTGACAAAGGACAACTAGAGAAATGGAATTAATAAAAGTCACACAGCAAATTCTAAATGAATCATTACATTATTTTAATATCCTACTGTTATAACCTTGCATTTCTTCTACCACTTTTAAGGTCCAATTCTGTTCTTTACCATTTTGACCTACAAAAAGATGGGTATGGGTTTTCTTTTTCAGTTCTACAACCATTTCAGAATACTGTCACAACAGAAAGCTGCAGGCACTGCATTCAGTCTTACAGAGAACACTGAGGTAAGTTGAGCCCCTTATATCAAGGTGGGGAAAAATCCTTTCAAGAGAAGTTCCTGACACTTGCCCACTGGGCTTGAAGGTATTGGTATTTCTAAGTACTCCACAAGATGAACATGTTTTCATTTCTGTTATCATTAACATCAATTTCCATTTCCCTTCTTTGCTTCTTTCACTTGGATGTCAACAGAGTTCAGTTCAGTTCAGTTCTGGAACTCAAAATCTGCTGGCAGTACAGGGATGGACAGTTAAGTTCTCTGAGTAGTATTCCAACTCCAACTGTTTTGACAAAGATGTCACAAGCTGTTTTAACTCTTCACAGCAGCCACAAGATAAACATTAGGCAAACAAAAAAATATCATTCCTAACCTCCAGGCAATGTCATTTCACACAGCAGCCAACTTGAAATTCTACAGTGCAAGAGCTCACCCAAGTCAATCTCCCACATACCTCTGGCAGCCAAATCTCACACACATACTGTGGCTCAGGCCCCAAGATAAAAGCACAATTACACAAAAGCAGTATGTCCTAAGTCAGGTACAGTGCACAGGGATGAGGGAAGAACCTCCCTGCCAGCATCCTTGGCATTATAATTACCAGGCAGACAAGGCAGGTCAGGCAGTTTGAAATACAGTGACAGTGAATACACAGCTTAAGCTACTTTGAAGCACAGAGGAGAAAAACTAGAAGAGAACCATCAGTCTTGAGAGAGAAAGGGCTGGGGACAAAGTGGGATGCAACAAAAACGGGCAAGTGAAAGGGCATGAAGTATGTGTCAGGACAATGACAAAGAGAGCCAGTGACCGGGTGATCCAGCCTCAGCAGGATCCCCTCTGCTGTGACCCCTGCAAGCTGTGCTGAGACAGCAGTTATTCCCATCCCCAAGTCGGGAGACAGGAAAGATCAGGAGAAGACATTTTATTTACTTGAGATGTGAGGTAAAATCAACAGTTACAGGAGAAAGCCAAGAAAGTTAACAATGCAAGACTGATGTGAAAAACTAGACTGCTTCCCTGGGATTAGTTTTATTTAATATGTGCTATTTTCACAAATACAATACTAAATGCAAACTAATAAAGCAAACTATGCCAAGAGAAGATTATCAGACATAATCCAGACACAGCTGCTCTGAACAGGAGTGTATGCAATCTCTCTTGCACTTAAGCAGTGGAATCAAAATACGAAGAAGTCTCCTAAAAGCCTCAATCATGTAATATTCAGGATTTCTTTTCTCCTTCACTTCACTTACACTCACTGCATATTTTCCTGCTCCAAAAGAATCCCTTAATTTGCTCCTACAACAGCCCGTTACCACTGGCTCATTTCACACGTCCCCTGAACAGTTGCAGACAAGCCCAGACTCACAATTCCTCTGAGCTTAGATTTTCTGTCAGGTGCTTCCTATTTCTATGGCAGATATAGCTCAATGATTCTGGAAAAACAAAAGAAACAAACAAAATACAGCAAAGAAACAAACAGAAAATGCCACATAACAAAACAACAATAAACAAACGGCAAATCAAAACAAATAAACAAAGGGGGAAAATAAGGGAAAAAAAAAACACACAAAAAATTATTTGTTCTCTAAGAAGGTAAAAGAAATGTAGCACTCAACACGAGATCAAGAAGCCATGTACGTTAGCTGGCCTTTCTGGAACAAAGGCAGCACTCAGACATGTTTGGTGAGCACTGTTTTAGATTAGCGATTCATTAAAATACTACTAATGCGCGTAATTCAAGGGGGGTGGAAAATAAATCAATAAATTAAAACACTATCCTTCTGACTGCCAGGCTTCTTGTGACGCTGACATTTAGGGTTTTTTCTACGTTTTCCTTTATCTCTAAAACTGCAATCCAGATGCTATTAACAGCATCCCAATCACCTGCATTTATTCCGTGGGGGTTTTTGTTGTCTTTCTTTGTTAGTCTCAGCTCTACAGCATCCAACCCCACACTACTTTGTAGTCTTATATGTGTACCATTTTGAATGGAAAAAAAACCCAGCTTTTTCAACTTTCTTATTAACAGCTCACTGCTGTTTCAACAAGATTAGTTCATTTCAGTGAAAACGTAAAAAAAAAAAATCAAGAAAAGTGCCATTTGTTGGGCTTTTTCGAAGAAGTGACAATTAATAAAGCTGCCTCCTCCTTGCCCCAGTTGTTTTATCTCAGCTCCTGGTATCTATTTTGTTTTTCAGACTGCTCTACCTCAACATAGTTCCACTTCATGTTTGATGGTTGCTACTTGTGAAATCTCATCAACTCATCCTTTCAGTCATGCCTATTTCAGAAAACATGTTTCTTGACGTTTAGTAAATTGACTACATTCTGCAATCTTATAATAAAGTTACTCAGTATCATCTATTTAAATGAATGCTGGTGTTTTCTACTGTCTTCACACAGCAGATGGAAGCAGAAGATATAATTTTCACAGTAATTCTTCACACACAGTCACCAGCCACCTCAAGTTTCTTCTTTAGCTCTTTGCACACAACCGAAGAATAAATCAAACACGAGAACGCATCATTCCAGGCTCCTGAAATGCTTTTGTCCCAAAAACTCTACAAATCAAGAATAAACACCCTGAAAATAGAAGATACTTCAGCAACTCAATCATTCAGTTCATGTTCTTTCACTATGCCTCGTGAACAGTGTGTAAATACATTTTTAAGACAATAAGCTTCAAGTGGTATCAAACCCACATGTCTTTAAAGGACACTCTGAAAACGTTTTGAGGATGAACCACCAAAAAGAATGAAGAAACACCTGTAACACATATAAGTATCCTTCAGCTAATCAGACTCAAATTCAATGAAAAGATTTTGGCAAAACCTTCAAAATGGACTACACAAGTCTGTACTTCACAGTTTACACAGAAGTGTACAAAAAGCAACTTTAAGATAAACTTTGTGCACCTCTCCTAAGCCCTTGAACACAATATGCGTTTAATAAAAGGGCTGAAACTTAATTCAGACACACTCCCCCAAGAACAGCGCTCTCCCCAAAATAACACATCTCAAGATGCTTCAAGATGTTCTGCTGGGCATCTTACTAACACCACCACCGACACAGGGGCTTTGACTCAAAAAGGTGACGAACAGCTGGATAAGGAGCTGTTATCAAATAAACCAGTGTGTGTGAAAGAAGAGCTGAACCGCCAACAGTGCCAGTTTTTTTATCATACCTGGCAAAGGAGCTGAGAACATTAAAACTACACTTTTAAGCCGCAGGGCACGACTGCGCTCGGGGACGCCCTGTGACCACGGCGTTCAGTGCAGGGAGACACGTCCCAGTAGCGTGAGCCCTGGCAGATGGTTTCCCCCAGGGGTTTCTTTATCATTATTTTCTAGCACAAGGCAGCAAGAAATGGGAAACCGGAGACAGCACTATAATCCACTGCGCAGAGAAAGTGCCGGCTTCCCGCAACCTGTTCAGCAAGGGGACGAGGCTCGACAGCAGGATGAGGAGGTAATTAGAAATGTATCTGAAATAACAATGCATGCTCTAAGGCGAGTATACGGAGTGACAGCAGACTGCTTCCTGCCCGCGCCGTTCACTGGGCGGCAGCGATTCAACTCGTGTCCGAGCCAACTCCCAAAGTCAGCCACGGCTCCTCAGGGCTCCCGAGGCTCCGGACCTGCCCGCCCGGGACCGCCGCTCCTGGACCGGCACCTGTTCCCTCGCCATGCGGCACCTCCCGCCGGGGCTGCAGGTGGCGGCCCGGGCCGCGGCCGCCCGCGGCTCAGCCGGGAGGCACCGGCACGCCCGTCCCCGCTCCCGGCAGGCTGAGACCCACTTCACCCCGGACAAAGCCCAGCCCTGCCCAGGCGTGTCCCCCCGCTCGGCCGCCGCCGCCCCGCTCACCTCGCACGCACAGCAGCGACATGGCGGCCCCGGCAGCCGCCCCCGGCTCTCCTCATGCCGCCCCGCGGACACCGGGCGGCGGCGGCGCCTCAGCCGGGGCGGGGCCGTCCCGCCGGGGCAGGGCCGCGTGACGAGGGACGCGTCAGGGGGAGCCCGCGGCCGGGCGGGCGGGCTGCGCTCCGCTGCGGGGTTTTGCTGCTTCGCCTCTCCTCTTTCCAGGCTTTTGTTTCACTCCCGGAAGGTGAGGGAAGTCGCTGGAGGAGGAACGCCCTGGATGTGTCTTCGCTGGAGGGTTTCATACCTGTCCTGCGCTCGGGCAGGTTCTGGTTTGCTGGCGTAAGAATCATGGAATGTGTTGAGTTGGGAGGGACCCTGAGGGATCATCGAGTCCAGCTCTTGGTCCTGCATAGGACAACCCAAAAATCCCACCATGTGCCTGAGAACATTGTTCAAATGCTTCTTGAACTCTGTCAGGCTTGGTGCTGTGACCACTTGCCTGGGGAGCCTGTTCCAGTGCCCAGCCACCCTCTGGGTGAAGAACTTTATCCTAAAATCCAGCCAAAACCTCCTCTGACACAGCTTAAGGCCATTCCCTCGAGTCCTGTCACTGGTCACCAGAGAGAAGAGATCAGTGCCTGCCCTTCTGCTTCCCCTCCTGAGGAAGATGTATACTGCTGTGAAGTCTCCCCTCAGTCTCCTCCAGGATAAACAAGCCAAGTGACCTCAGCCACTCCTCATACACCTTCCCCTCAAGGCCCTTCACCATCTCAACTGCTGACGAAGGAGCTCAACTGATGATGAAGAATCTCAACTGATGCACAACAACAGCCATCTGTATCCCCCCACGTGGAAAAAGCCATAAGCCAACACTTAGGGAAAAGCAGGACAATCAGATGTGATTACTGTGTCCTAAAGCCCTCCCTCAGTACCCTTCCAGCTACAAAGGGCAACCAGGTCTGAGGGTTTCCAGAACCTGATATGTTTTTGTGGTTGGTAATACCCGCTCCATCTCCCTACTAGTCTATTGTATCTCAGACCCCTCCAAAGTTTGCATCCTCATCTTCTGATTGAACAACTCACAGGTCAGCTGCCTGTTGCAGAAGGAACCTCCTGAGGTGGTTTCCCTTGAGCCCACTTCTAGCAGTTTTCTCTGATCTCCTCTAATGCTTTTAGTGCTGCTTCATCCCAAACTATAAATAGCCATAACACTGCAGAATGTCCTTCTAGTTCCGAACAGAAGATCCAGCAAATAATTTCTGAAATTGAAACTCAACAGCAAAATGTCATATAATGTGATTGCTCTTCCATTAATATTTAGAACAACTGCAAAGTCTACACAGAGTGTGGAGGACAAGACTCCCAGTTGGGTGTTTCAAAGACCAACCAACCTTCCCAAAATTCACATCTAGACTGGGGAGATTTCATTTCTGCCCTGTCCAGCACAGCATATTTTTCTGCCTTTATGTCTTGCTGCCCAGAAGTTCTTCACTGAAGGGAATGTGTCAAAAACATATATATCTCTGAGATACCAAGAGGAACCACATGAAAGGATAAACCATGATATTCCTGCAAACAAACAACCAGACTGTGTGCTAAGAGTGTTACCAAAGGCAGACTCAAGGGACTGGGAACGCTTCCACTTAGCAGTGTGAATGGGAACTGTCAGTGCAGGGAGCTGCAAGTGCCAGCACTGAAGCAACCAGGGAAAAAAATCTCCACTTCTTGCCCTGAAGTGGCTTCAGTGCTGCTGAAATGCTGCTAGATTCCTCAAAAGCTCTGCTTTGCTTCTCTATGTGTTCATCACATGTATCAGCAGCAGATTGTAAGAGCTCCAGCACACCAGCCTCTGCATTTTGGCTGTACATCATCCAAGCCTGCCCCACCCATGAGCTGGGCACACCACTGACTTTCCAGCTAACTTGAAGGGAAGTCAGTGTTTCTCTCTGCAAAGTCCATTATTATTTATCTCCCATGTGTCTCAGGATAGAGTGCCAGATCCCTCGTCTTTTAAGATCTCCATTGCTCCTCTGCATTTCTTTAGAGCCTCAGAGCTTTTCATCAGGAAAAGGTGTGCTTGGGGGTCCCTGAGCTGTCCTGATGCCTTTCCTTTCCTTCCTTCTTTGCAGCCTTGTTGCAAACAAAATCCCTTGAACTGTGCATAAGCTAATTTTTGCCACAACCACACAATTTCATCATGACTGCTCTCCTCCCTTTACTGGGCCCCATTGCTCTGCCTGTCCTAATTTAAAAATTAAAACATTCGAGGCCATAATTGTCACAGACTGCGTCACAGGGCACCTGGTACAGCAAGTCCCTATCTTGCCTACAGCTTGTAAATACTACCAGAATAGGGAAATTATCTCGTCAAGGGCAGATGATGTCATATGCATTTTAAAATTGTAGTAATGGGTTATTAGCAAGCGTGGCAATTAAGTGTCTTGTAGCTGGGATGAGGTCTCTTACCACCAACAGTAACAGTGAACACTGGGATTATCACAGATGTTATGATTCCCTGCAGTTCTGAGGTCTAATTAGACGCAAGTGTTTTACCAGACTTTGTCTAATCAAAAGAAATAATTTGTACTTGTATGTCTATCCATATCTCCTTTTCTTTCCATCTTAGATTGGCTGGAAGAAGGATCAAGCCACTGCTGCGAAACTTTTGCAAGGTAGAGTTACCTTCTTCTAAATTATGCTTGCTCTTTGAAATCAACTTCCTTATGTTTTCCCAGCTGAAGTACACTCCCCAACGCATCTTTCTCTGTTACTGTTTCTAGTTCTTCCTCTGGACATTGCTGTCATAAATACAAAGATAACGTAGTGATAAAAAAGCTGCAGTAGAAAGAGGGGGAAAAAAAACCCAAGTTCTGTGCTGTTCTCAAGCTATTAAACATGACTGATCTTTCGAGGTTTGTTTCTAAAAATCCACAAAGGGATTCACAAATACCAGATTCACAAATGCTTAACTAGAAGCAAAGCCCTAAAACCTGTTGTAACAGACCAGATCTAAATTGTGCAGCTGATAGTGTGTTCCAGTAGCACAGGCAGCACAGTTGTTCAGCAGTGTACTTTTCTTATTGGAGAATTCTACTGAATTAAGGAGGAAAACCACAGTTCAGCAAGGACGCTGTAGTAACTTCCATACACACTGAGACTATCTGCCTTCCTGAACAACAAGTGGTACTCTGCAAACTCAGAACAGAGGCATTACTGTCAACTCCAAAGTGACACCTGGTTTTTTTTACTCCTTGGAGAGCAAGAGTTAATTTTCTCTGGCTACTCAGACCCCAGCCATTGGTCTCGGTTCACCTGCTGTTGAATAGGAAAGTAATAAATGGGTGATACTCCAGTCACTGCAGCTTGCCAGCTGTTTTATACCTGCCTATTTACTGTAGTTTCCCTGTTCAGAGAGCAATACTATAGCTCTATTTGCCGTCTACATAAACTCTGTTTGCTTCTTCTCTTCTTGTTCTTCTGCATTTTTTGAGTTTTGTATTTATTGCTAGAGAATGAGTCAAGCTGAAAGTTAGCATGTAGCAAACCCACATGGGCTTTATTTTAAATGAAAGGGTTTAGATCTGTTAAACCATTTTTACTGTTATGCAACTGACAAAAAAAATCATCTCAGACCTGGTTTTTGGGGCTAAGCTCTAAAGATAAGGAAAAAGAGCTTTTAATTTACCCTATGACATTTGGCAGGAATTCAGTGCTGAATATAGACTAAGCAGTTGATTGATATTCTGATATTGGGAGGCAGCCCTCAGATTTATTTGGCTGTAAAATAACAGGCTACTGAAGTGGCTTTCACTGGTATTTCTGATGAATTTCTTTATTAATAAAATGTGACATTTGCACAACCACTAGGGGACAACAGTATCTCTTTCACAACCCTGTGTGGTGTTTTACCTGTGTGCAGGAGACATTTCAATAACATCTTGAAATGCACCATTCTCGGGAGTGGATTGCAGCCTATAGTCAGTACACTAGCTGAAAAACAACAGACATGCACTGAAATGTACAGTGAAGCAGCCTGCCATCCTCTCGGTTATACATGAACTATAATGTTGCTTTTAACACTCAAAGATGCTCAAAAAAATTGTAAAGGTCGGGGAATGGATAGAATTTCTGCACCTGTAGGATAGCAAGGTAGACAGGGCAGCAGCCCCCACCAAACAAGCAGCCAAACTTTGGGCTGCAACTTGGAACATCCTCTTTCCAGTGTCCCAGTCTTGACCTTTCCTAAAGATTGATGACATCTGGAAGTGACAATGGTCTGGCAATTTGAGGTATTAACCAGTGGCCTTATTTTAATTGCCTCTTGAACCAGAGCCCCTCCAACTGTCCTGTCCAACCCACCACCGTGCCATTGAAATCCCTGTAGTGAGCCTTTCCTTTTGGCATGCTCAGGAACTCTCTGCAGCCACTTAGCTTTCCTCCCTGCATAGCATGACCACTTGGGTAGGCTTCAGGTTTTGTGCCTTAATTCTCCACCAACAACATGGAGGTGGAGATAATTCTCTAAGGAAGGAGGTGTCAAAGAGTGTCCTGATTATAAATACATTAACGATGAGATGCGTGGACACTGTCACTGCATAACCATTTAAAACAGCACAAAGAGATTTGCCAGCTTTTAGATTACAAATGCATGTTCAAAAGGCTGGAGAGGCAAGAGGGATCCTTTCATCTCAGGGAAAAAACCCTCTACATGAGAGCAGCTTCCATGGGAACTGATCTTTCAATTACAGCTGCTCTGCAGAAAAGTCTTTCAACTGCTCATGGCAGAGTTGATGGAACTGAACCCGTTTCTCATACAATTATCCCAAGCATCCCAAACATGGCATTTCTTGTTCATATTGGGGGAGTTTGTCCTTGAGCAACACAGTAGGGTTATACTGCAGGCTACACCCAGGGCTACACACGTGTAGTGTGGGTCTTTGTCTCTCCAAGCAGTGAGCAGTAAAGCCAGCAACACAGGGTCTGTGTGAAGTAGAGACCCTAACAGGGATAATTCCTTGGGATCTAACCATGCACGCTAGGACTGATGCTCTCTCCCAGTGATCCCTCACCTAGCCAAGTCTGCACAGTGCCACTATTGCTGCTTTCCCAAAAACCTGTGTTACAGAATCGCAGAATCGTGAAATCAGTTAGGCTGGAAAAGACCTCCGAGATCATCAAGTCCAACATATGGCCGAACACCACCGTGTCAACCAGACCATGGCACAAAGTGCTATGTCCAGTCTTTCCTTAAACACCACCAAGGATGGTGACTCCACCCACTCCCTGGCAGCCCATTCCAGTGTTTAATCACCCTTTTCAGTGTAGAAATTAAAAATTTAGACTTGAGACAGCAACTCTGTCTTCTAATTTTGCTTTTTCAGATTTAAAAAAGGCATTTTTTTCCAAGCAGTCTATCTAGTCTAAAATCACTATTTCTGACTGTATTATTTGTGTTTTGCACCGTTTCAGTTTGAGTTAGCATTTCTCAGGTATAAGTGGCATGTATTCTGCACATCTGGTCACATCAGGATCAGACCAGTGTTGCCCAATCGTGGTGCCACAGATCAGCTACACAGATCTATGGAGTCCTGGGGGATGGGCACCTTCTGATTCCATAGGAAATGATGACACCCATTCTGCTGTTCCATACTCCTCTTTGACTGGATTCATGTTGAAATTGAGCCATAGCTTCCCTCTTACAAAGGAGTCAATAACTATTTTATTTTAAGTAAATCAGGTATTTTCCCTTTACAAGAGGCGCCACTTTTAACTTGGCAAGGTGTGAAACACCCTTACCCGACCTAGGCTTGTTTCCTGCCTTAGAGATGTGTCTTCAGTTTTTGTTCTGTTCACATTAGCAGATATTTGAGGAGTGCAGAAGGTTATTCTTCAATAGAGAAGCCTAGGGGAGTACCTTTTCTCTTGCTTTTGTAGTTTTTATTATTTGAAGATGAACATTTGTCAGACATAAAAGAGGAGCTATTTGTCAAAGTTAAAATTGTTGGCAAACACACCAGAAGCTCTGAGGAGGAAGCACTGTGAGACCACAAAGAGCTCTTCTGCCTGCTTGACTGGCATCACCATCCCAACACCACAGTCAAAAGCCACTGAGTCAGTCAACTTGTAGGAAAGAGTATCACAGACATAGGAGTTACCCCTCAGGAATATTGAATATCTTTCACTTTGCTGTAGGGCAGCTGACAGAGTTTCTCCTCTCTGGCGTGATTTTTTATCGTAGTGTACCTGCTTCCTGAGAGCAGCAGGGAGAGGGGAAGTGTTTCTACATTAAAACAAAAAATGCTTTGGTAAGACCCATGAAAAATATGGGAGAGTATTCAACTGTATTTATGTATAACATGGTTTTTGTCAGAGAATTTTTATAGTGCTCTTGTAAAATTACTTTCTAGAGGAATAAAGTATGGAGCAGGAAAGGCCAACCTCACACAGTTCAGGAGAGCCACCAGCCCTCTAAAAGAGGCCAAGTGACCGACACTTCCTATGCAAACAGGCTGTTTAACCTTCCAGCTAAACTTTTCCATAGTGCTGGAGTTCAAGCAGTGTGCATGTGTACCCTACCTTCCTGCTACTTGAAGAAAAAGAGGAAAGCAGGCAGACAGGCAGGCAAGCTGGCCCTCCCTCCTCCAAGCTTCTGGAACTGCAATAGCAGAATAAAAGCTCTGTTGTGACACTTTTTGCCACCAGCCTCCTCAAAGGGGTGTGCAGAAAGCAAGCATTTTTGCCATTCTGTTCTTCCCAGTTCACCAGGAATCTCTCTCGTTCACATTTTCACTCACCTTTTTGTCCCTGTTTCCAAAGGATTTAGGAAAATCCTTTTCAAAAGAATTTTAAATGCAAAGATAAGAGGAGCTTATCCATTTCATTAAATGCCTATGCAATGTCTAGCACTGTGCTGCTGATTGCTGCAGTGTAAGACAAGCAATAACAAGTAATTAAGAAATGTCTCACTGTCCATATTGTAATTTTTTTCCCATTACTCCATCAAAGCTCCTTTTTCAAACAACAAAAAATAAAAATTAAGGACTCTTCAGATTTTATGTACCTGTGTTCACAATACAGCCTGCCTGGCAGCTGTGGGGCATGGTTCCCTTAATAACAGAGCAAACTGCAGGTGAAGATAAGTCACAAAAGATGCAGCATTACAGCCTGAAAGTTGTTTTTTGGACCATAACTCTTTATTATCGTGTTGCTGAACTTCACCTTGTATTCCTGATGGCAGGTCTGAGAGGGTGGGTCTCATAAGAATAACTGAAATACAGAATCCTCTTGAAATCTTCCCTCAGGAACACCCTGAACAGAATGGATATAATTTGGGGACTATTTCACATATTTGAATGAAATAAGGTGATAAAATGCAAATACAAAAGTAAAATTCAAAACTGTAGCTAACAATCCCAAATTTCTTGTGTTTCTTGGGCTGTATATTATCATTTTATGTTGCAATAAGAACAGACATCATCCATGAGTTCTTTGAGCCTCTTCTGAGAGCTGAGGATAAAAAGAAATAAAATGTAATTTAAAAAAAAATAAGAGGAAAATACTGCACTTCCAATTTTCTTTTCTATCATAAAACTGCAAAAAAGGTCAATAAGCCTCTACTCTACACCCATGGAAATCCAGCCCAGCTGGTTACATAAAGTTGCTTAGGAAAATCAGCAAAGGTTGGAGGGAAACAGCCTGGGACAGATAGGGTGTTTAAACATTGGCTGTGATAAGGGGTCTGCAAGGATCCTGCTGCAGTCGCGGTTTGCCTTGGCAGGGAGCTGTGACAGCTGAAGGGTGAGCAGTCCCTGGTCACTGGATTGTAGCTGTGGCGTGCTGGGGCAGCCTGGAGCCTCACTGCAATGCCCAGTGCCCTCTGCAGTGCACCACGACTCCACAGCCTTCCCTTGGCAAACCTGGGAGACCTCTCCGAGTCTGAACCCACTCAAAGGGAACGAGCAGGGGCCACCGACACTCTCAGTCCCCATCTCCACTCTGAAAAGCACCTGCTTGATTCCAGGGCTGTCAGTTCTCTCCCCGCTTCTCTTCCTCATCTCTTCCCATCTGCCTTAGAAGGACTCAGATGAAGCTTCTCTCAGATCCTACAGTCAGAGCATGGATGCAGGAAATGCCTTTAACTGGCATGAGTTTGCCAGGTCTTGCCTTGTGCAAGAAACTGGTGGTTCTCTCTGAGGAGAGTGACACATACAAAAGCAAAAACAATCCTGAAGGAAAAGGCAGCAACAGAGTAATGCCATTGAGATAAGGGCAGGTGCAGCTGTGGAAAGCAGAGTGGTGTAACAGGGACTGGAGAGCTGCTCAGGTCTAGCCTCCCATCACCTATGGCAAACAAACTTTCCCATTCTGCTGAGATGCCATTCCCTATCCCCATCTGTAAAGTTTCTCAAATCTAGGCACTGAAGCCACACAGTCTGTAGTGACATCCATCAATAAAATCTGATAGAATCATGACAGGGAAGCCCAGCAGAAGGTTAAGCCAGGGCCCACCATCTGAACCAAAAGCTGCCCCTGCCAATTAATAGTTGAGGTGTCTAAGAGCTGGCACAAGGCAGAGGGGGCTGTCTAATATCTAGACATATGAGGCTGTGAAGAAGTAACCTACCTGCAATATCATTTGCTTAGCCCAGAGTGGTTTTTTGGCAGTACCAGGCATGCTTGCTGCCCCTCTACAATTCCTGCTAAGTGTACAGACCCAAGATCCCAAGTGTGTTCACTCACCAGAGACCCTAAAATCCCTTCCTTAGGGTACTGCTCTTAGTCTCAGCATCCTGGCCAAATTCCAGTTGTGTAATTAGACTGTGATTAGGTAACCGCTTGCATATGCCATTACTCTTCCCTAGGGAGCCTGTCTCTAAATTATTTGATGGTTTTAGGATTTCTAGTCATTATCAAGGTTGTTTCCATTGCCAATGGGAGACTAAATGCTGGCACAGCTTGGGGAATCGGCACAGGCTATGGAATGAACAGAAAGCAGCCCTGCCCAGAAAGACTTGGAGGTGCTGGTGGCTGGACATGCCCCGGCCATGGCACTCACAGCCCAGAGAGCCAAACGTGTCCTGGGCTGCATCCAGAGCCCCGTGGGCAGCAGGGGAGGGAGGGGATTCTGCCCCTCTGCTCTGCTCTGCTGAGACCCCCCTGGAGCCCTGCATCAGCCCTGGGGTCCCTGCACAGGAAGGACAGGGACCTGCTGGAGTGAGCCCAGAGGAGGCCACCCAGATGATCAGAGGGATGGAGGATCTCTCCTGTGAGGAGAGGCTGAGAGAGCTGGGATTGTTCAGCCTGGAAAAGAAAAGGCTTAGGGGTGACCTAAATGTGGTCTTCCAGTACATGCAGGGAGCCAACAAGAACAATGGAGAGGTATTTACAAGGGCATGTAGTGACAGGAGAAAGGGGAATGGCTTCAAACTGAAAGAGGGTGGGTTTAGATTATATATTAGAAAGACGTTCTTTACTGTGAGGGTGATGAGGCCTTGGCACAGGTTGCCCAGAGAAATTAGGGATGTCCCATACCAGGAGTGTTCAGGGCCAGGTTGTATGAGGCTCTGAGCAGCCTGGTCTGGTGGAAGGTGTTCCTGCCCATGGCAGTGGGGTTGTCTGGATTCTGTGATTCTATGAATGGCTTCACTTTACATGGCTTTCCTGTAGGATTGGTATTGCCTGTGTGGCCTGGGTACTGCCTGTGGTAGTGGGAGTCCTCCTGCCGTCTCTCCATTTGGGAGATGATGATTCGAGCCTGTTCATAAAGCCGAGGTAAACAGCAAGACCCCCAACCAGGAAAAGAAACACAATGTCATTGTTATACTTAGTGGGTAGGAAGGAAACAGATTGGCAGAGTCATTTACATGAGCGAGGGATCGTTTTGTGGTTTGCAGATTGAAATTCTTAATGGCACTCGTTGTAAGTAGTTTGCTTCCAGATGCTGTTTGCTTTCATGTTCAGAGCTACATGCATTAACATAGAAAATTCTGCTTGGAAAAATGGTGACTTGCAACCACACAAATCTAAGAAAAGTCAGCATCCAAAATGCAGGACATTTTAGTCAGATACCATAATTTTTCCCTGCCATTTTATCCTTAATTGCCAGCCATTTATCTACCATGGAATATTTGTGTGCATACAAAAATGCTGATGTCTCACAAAGATGTGAGGTAAAGCAATTTTTGCTTCTATCATAGGATTTTTATCCATCATCTGCCTCTTCCTATACCCAGAAATTCCCCTCTAGTCTGCAGCTCTCATCCAGCCAGCTATCACCTCCTGTTCCCATATGGTGACACTGGAGCTTCTGCATCCAGAAGCTCCTTAAAGCCAAGCCTTGGCTGACACATCCACAGGGAAAACCCAGTTCCTCAGGCTGATGACAGCAGGCAGCATCCGTCACAAGGCTGACTGCAGAAAAACCCCAGATATTCTGGCACTAGGATACCCTATAGAGACAACACAGATGTAGAAGAAAAGCATTCCTTTCTAAATACACCTTCCCATAAGGCAGACAAGTGTCTCTAGAGGTCTCCCATCAAACTACCAAGCAGCCCAATTTCTGCTTTTCTGTGTGAAGATCTGCTAAGACAGCACCAAGCAGCAATAAAGGCAAGTTTCCCTGCAGGACCTGGAGGTTTGAGTGGCTGGAGGTAACCAGGAGCCACATAGGTTGAACCTAATGTGTTTCTTGGGGATTGCTTGTAATTTGAGTATTTACCAGAAAACTCCACAATTCTGATGTAATTTAGTGGAAGCTTCTCCCTGTGGCCTCACCAATTCCATGCTGGCAGAGTGAGTTTTTACAGACCAAAACACATAACTCCAGGATGCTCTGAAGCCAACCCTGAACGTACTAAATTTTAGTACTAATTACATCTGAATTTTGGGATTTGGGAGCTGACATCTGTACCATGTCTCATCTTTCTGTAAGGAAGAGGAGAGCTTTTCTAGTGCTTTAGGTGTGTGTTGGGCCATCAGCCAAACCAGGAGCCCCTCCCAACAGCAGGGAAAGGGGGGCTGTGATACACTCCACAGTCCTGGCCAAAAGCCAAGCAAGCAGCACAGCTGGGAGCTGGCAGCTCTCTCACAGAATCAAACAAAGACAAAGGACTTCCCCTTTGCATGCAGGGGTTTCTCAAAACTCATCCTTGCACCTTATTCCAAGGCCATCAGCTTTGGATGCTCTCAGCCTCATCATTTCTACATTTTGTGGTTTATACTGTCACTTAGGTAGATGTGGGATGTGCCAGTGCCTTGGCCATGGAGCAAAAGCATGAGAGCTGACTTTATCCTGACAGAGTTTGTGCAAACCTGTACAACAATTTTGGACAATGCTCTCAGGCCCAGGGTGTGACTCTTGGGATGTCCTGTGTAGAGGTAAGTGTTGGACTCAATGATCCTTGTGGGTCCCTTACAACTAAGCATATTCTGCAATTCTTTGATTTTGTGAACTCCTCTGCTCCTTGGCAAAGGTCCTGAGAGCATCTCCTAGCCCTGTCTTTGTCCTGCTGCAGTCCTGATGCAGTGTTAAGAGGGTGAGCAGATGCTTTGTCCTCTCTGATTTGTCACCACTGGGTTATTTGCCACACTTTTCTCCTGGAGACCCTGTTTTCCTTCAGATTCAGTGTTCTGTGTCCTCATTGCTCATTCCCTCTGAGTGTCCTTTGGAGCAGGAATGCCCCTCGGCTTCTGTGAGATTTCCTCTGGGTCAGGATTTAGCTTTGCAAGTGCAGGTGTCTGCAGTCTGGGTGTCTCTGAGCTCTTCCCGCTGTGTCCCTCTTTACAATCTGTGCAAACACTTCTTGTTAACAGTTCTCTTCACCCTGAAATATTTAGTCAAACTAGGTTAGATGCCCTAAAAATACCTATTTTTCTCCACTGAGTGTTAGGGAAGCCTAGGGACCTTAGCATAGAGGAAGGCAAATGTCAGACGAGAAGAATCTCATGCTTTACTTCTAAATATGGCCACCACCTCATACAGCAGCATGTTCACAGATTTGTCTTTTTGTCCCAGACCAAGACTTCTTTGTCCAAAACAAACCTTGATGTCCCACAATTTTCTCCTCACAGATGCATCCCATGGCCTCGAGTTCAACTCGGCTAGAGCAGAGCTCTTCATATTCTTGAAGTCCTCCCATGGTGGAGTACAAAATTACTAATCTGCCTATCCTGCCAGTTTTTCAGGCCATAACTAATATGTCAACTTCAAATATTGTCCTTCTGACCAAGGTCTTGCAGAGCTTCCCTGCAGAACACCACTATTCTTACCCCCTTCCCTCACACGAAGTCTGTTTAAAATTCCCATCTGAGCTATTCTGAACTCTGTGGCAAAGGATCTTTTCCCTGCCAAATGTTGGACCCATATGGCTGATGCAGTCCTAAAGAGAAACCACATGTACCTCCTGTGTTTTTCATCCAGCTCTCCCAGTTCTCCACTGCCTGCCTGTCTTCATCTTTGAGGTTTTCAGCATCCCTCCACACTCCTCTTGCAACGCTACCAAAATGCAACCTGACTGGTTAGATCAGCTATCAGGCACAGATCTGTGTGGTGTTGGCTGACATTTTTCCCAATGCCCCTTGGCGTTGTCTCTACCTGCTGCTGTGTTTCAGATCACAACCCCTCAAAGCCACGTTTGTCCTTTCATTGTGAGCTGGCACAGCAGCTGCTGAGGCACAGCCTCTCTGGAGTGGGCTGTTGCTGCAATAGCTCAGACCACGAGGACTCTTTGTCTGATTAAATCTGAATGGGGATTAGTAGGAGAGGAGGAAAGGGCTGTAACTTTAATTCATGGACATTATCCTCTTTCCTTCCCTCACCCATTCAGCATCAAAGTGGATGCAAGGCCGCCGAGCAACATTTTTATCAGAGCTACATGCACCCCTCTGCTCCCCTGTGTGTTTATTCCAGCTGCAGTGAGCAGAGATGAAGAAGAGCCAGCCCTGCTGGGGCACGAAGGCAGCTCCTGGAAACAGTTTGTCCTGTGAAGCATGTTTAAAGAGCACAGCCTGGGGATGGGTACCCCAAAAGTAGCCAAGTGCCTCCCACTGCAGTGCAGACACCTGTACCGGGAACAAGAGAGCTGTGATCTCTTCCTCCCCTGGCCCTTGAGCATTCACACTGGAAAGCTTTGCTGATGAAAACTACGCTGTATGTGCCTTTTGGCCTCCATGGGCTGAAGATGGTGAACAAAGGATTCACTTAGTGGCATAAGGTGAACATGACCTGTCACCTGAGTGATCATCATCCTGTGGTGACCAGTGACAGGACCCAAGGAAATGACCTTAAGTTGTGTTAGGAGAGGTTAAGTTGGATATTAGGAAAAGGTTCTTCACACTGAGGGTGGTTGGGCACTGAAACAGGCTCCTCAGGGAAGTGGTCACAGCACCAAGCCTGTCTGAGTTCAAGAAGCATTTGGACAAGGCTCCCAGGCACATGGTGTGACTTTAGGGATGTCCTGTGCAGGGCCAGGAGCTGGACTTGATGATCCTTGTGGGTCCTTCCCAACTCAACTTATTCTGGAATTCTATGTTTTATCAGCACTACATCACATATGGGGTTTAATATTTTTTTCCCGCTGAACTAAAATCAAACCAGCTCTGCTAGGGGAGCTTTTTTTTTTTTTTTTTTTTGGCTTTTTTACTTTTCCAGATCTAAGTGTGAAAGATATGGAGGTAGGTCCTCCAGGCTGGAAGTTTCTTCAGAGAGCCCAAAAACACTATCCAAACCTTGCTCTCACTGCCAGCATGGCTGCAGCATCCTCCAACAGCAAAGCCCATGGATGTGAGGGCTTTATCCAGCCCCCAGGCCCCCTTGTGCCTCTGCAGCACGGTGCCAGGGATCTGCACCCTGGCAGGTGCTCCTGGGACGGGGACAGCCGTGGTGCCTGGAGCCGGGGACACGGCTCCTGCATCCCCCGTGGCCACGGCTCCTGCCTCCCCCGTGGCCGTGACCTCGTTTCTTGTGCACCCGCCCGCGCTGAGCCGGTGAGAGCCCCACGCGGGCAGCTGGCAGGGATTTTTGCATCGTTTAATTCTCAATCCTCCCAAGAGCCCAGTGAGGGATTGAGTGCATTCACTGAAATGAAGGACAGGCATGAGGGGCAGAGCCAGGCACCGGGAGCTGGAAAGACCTGGTTTGAGAGCAGTTTGTTCCCAAATGTGCCTTTGGGTGAGAAAAAGCTAAGGCAGAAATAACAGCCGGTGTGGGCATTTCTCTGTCCAGCAAACCAGCTGGAGCCAGCAGCTCGCATCCTGCCTACTTGCAGCACGCTGAAACCCTAGGGAGGGTCCCAGCCCAGTGCAGCAGAGGTGACAGGCCATGAGCAGGTGTGATTTGGGGCAGGAATGTTTCTCCTCTCTGCTATGTGCTGCCCTCCGAGTGCAGCGATGCCCACGCTGTGGTGCTGGGTGTGTTTGCACATCTGAGCACACTGAGCAGTTGTCTGCAGGCAGAGGCTCAGACAGGATTTTTCTGGATGCTCACAGGTACTCTGGTAGTCCAGCAGCTTGCTGGTGCTGCCCAGCCCACCCTGATAATGCTGGCCATAGAATCACAAAATGATTTGGGTTAGAAGGGACCTGAAAGATCATCTCATTCCAATCCCCCTGCCATGGGCAGGAACACCTTCCCCGAGACCAGGTCACTCAGATCTGACCCTCAGTTCTATGGGCTCCTTCTGACCTGGTTTCCTCTATAAATGTAAATGGAGATGAGCTGAAGATGCACAGAAGGGAAGATCAACTGCTCAGAGAGGCATATTTCTGCCATAGTTTTCTACAGAAGCTGGGGGCAACTCCTATTAAAAAGAAAATGTTCTTTAATATAAAGGTGCAGCACCTGGAAAGTGGGGCCCAGAAAGACAGGAAGGGTTGTGGGTGCTCAGCTCTCGGCCTTAGTCAAGGCTCAGATGATGACAAAAACAAGGGGTAAACAGGTCCAGCATGAGATTTGGCTGTAAACCCAAAGGAACTGTAAGTGGGTCTCTAACAAGGCCTCTAACAAGGTCTGTCACATCAGCAGCGTTCTCATGTGTCCCCATTACAGATGAGCAAACAGAAATGTGAAAGGGTGCACATCAAAACTGAGCCAGTCCAGCAATGCATGCACAAACAGCAGCTTTGGCTGCTCCAGGGACCTGCATAAACCCCAAAACTGAGCCAGGCACCATCAGGGAGATCCCCTGAATAATTTCATGTCAAGAACTTCACAGCTCTTCTTGTTCTTCCAAATATGCACCTGCAGAGCAAGCATGGATGGAGGGAAGAAATGGGAACCTGCCATGCCTTGTCCGAGCTGTATGACTGAACATATTCATAGGAAATTTTAGGCACAAACCAGCCTTCAGCCTGCCATATTCAGAGGGAAGCAATAGGATGTTGAAAAATGGTGAACCCCAGGAGATAAGAATCAGTGGCAAAACAATGGAGTCCCCACAGCATCCAGACTTTGTAAAAAGTCTCTCCATCCCTTTACTGGAGGTGCATGGGCACATCAGGGTGAGAAGCCCATGATCACTTTTAATGCATTGTAACACCCTCACCTTGGACTGGTGATCACAAACTCCAGGGTGTCCCTGCTCTCCCACGAGGGCAGAGAAGAGCCCATCCCCTTTTGCTGTGCTGCCTGGTTTCCCCCCATGTTTACATTGCTCCTTCTTGCTCAGAAAACCCCTGAAAGAAGATTCTGGTAGCACCTGTGTACCTGGTGTGGCCTCACCCCGAGCCCTCTCTAGTCCAGAAGCTGAAGTACTGTTGCCCACCAGCATGTCCCTTGTCCCCACATCCCCTATTAGAGGTGAGGTACAGCAGAGCCAGGACAGCCAAAATGCAACCCCTGTGTGCCCACGGGCAGGGCTGCCCCACGCAGCAGGACTTGTCCCTCCTGTAATGCTGGCCCATGGGGGAGGGCAGCACCCCATGGGGGACACGCACCCCAGATCTGGGGGACAGGAGCAGGTCATGGCAGGGCCCAGGTTCCTGGGTGGTGCTGAAAATAAGCTGGGCTGGGCTGCCACCTTGTGCCAACAGGCAGCATCCACTGACCAAGCCCGGCATGGGAAGTTTCCATATGGAGATCCAAAGATTTTGCATCACCCCACATTTGCAGTGACTTAAATGGGCATATACCCTCAGAAAACATCCTGGAATATCCCGGTTTCCAGATGAAGCCCATAGAGCTCAGCTGCCCCCTGCAGAGCAGACAAGGGGTTTTGTTGTGCCTGCATGAAGTCATCTTCACCTACACCTCGGGGTTCAAAATTCCCCGATCTGTGCAAATCTTGGCCCTGTTGTCCAGCAGCCGAGTCCTTCCAGCCTGGGAGCTGGAAGAGAGGGTGCAGCACCCCAGGGTGATGGTACTGTATGGGGCACAGGATCCCTGCGAGTGCTCCGAGTCGCAGAGCTCAGCAGGAAGGCTCTGCCCCAAATGCCCAGCATGGCCAGGGGGAAATGCCAATATTCCAAAACGTAGGTGCAGGCAGTGAGCGAGCAGCCTCGGGCGCCGGTGCAGCCCGCAGCGCTGAGAGGCATTGCCGGGTGGCCCCCAGGCTCTGCCACCTCGCCAAGGTGACGCCAAGGGGACCTTTGCCTTCTGCTATCAGCCCTGGTTTGCACACCTGGCATCGGCGAAGGCTGACGGGGCAGTCGGGGGGCAGCAGAAAGGCTGGGACGTCACTGCCCAGCTCGGGCAGCCCTGGCATGCAGCAGACCTGGCACAGCCCGCACCGGCCGGCGCTTTGGAGCCGACGCTATCTGGGTGGGTAAACGGAGTTTATCAGTTCCTTCAGGTTTTCTTTCTTTATTATTTTATGTTCAAGGTAGGCATGAAAGAAAGGAAACATTTCTGCAGGGAAGCTGTAGAGGGAGACGCTTAGGTATGAACAAGGGGAGGAGGAAGGGACCTATTCACACGTCCAGTGCTGGGGCCAGGCACTTCTCTTGCCGGGGCCCGCACAGATCACCGGCATCCTCTTCAGAGCACGTCCCTGACTTAAATCCACAGCCCAACTCCCCAGCTGCAGGTCAGGGCAAAGGGCCATTAAGTGAAGTCCAACTGTCCGGGACAATGGGTGTTCCCCAAGGGTGAAGTGGCAGCAGTCGGAGATCTACATTTCCAACAGTGAAAGGACAGCTGGGATTAGTTCCCTGGTGCTGAACAGGCACATGTGGTCCCTAGGTGTTGTTCCAGCTCTGGATATGGGGTAGCAGGGACAGGCAGAGACATCCCCAGCCTAACCTCCTGCTCCAGCAGGGTGTAACCAACACAGCGTCATATTTGCTATGGCTTTGTACTTCAAATCCCCAGGCCTGGAGATCCCTGGCCTGGGCTGTACAGAAATTCTCCTTGCTGAGCATCCTCAGCCTGCCAGGCTGTAGCCAACAGTCCTTATCCCTCAGAACACGGTCTGCCAGCAGCTCCAGGATGGACCTCTAGAGTTTGCACATAGCCAAGACCCCTGTTTGGTTCTGGGAAGTCACATGTGTGTCTCAGACACAAAACAACAGTGAAGTCTGGTGGCTGTAGCACTGGGTTAATGACCTGCATCAGGCAGCAGATCATCCAGCCTTTGTTCCTTGGTCCCTAAGGCCCACCATGGTCCTCTGGGGGTCATGATGCTGCCCTCCTCTACAAAGGTGCTGGGAGACAGCTGATGGGAGAGGCAACACTGGAGCTGTGAGTGATGTGGGTACAGGAGGAAAAGAGCAGCCCTGCCTGGCCCTATCACCAGTGCTTCTTAATACAGTATCAGATCCATCTTTTCTAGGTGGTGCTGTCACTTCTCCCTTTCCCATCAGGACTCTGAATTCCATCAGACATGCCCAGTCTTGGATGAGGCTTCAGTGGGCACTGGGACTCAGTCAGTGCAGTGACTTCATCTCTGTTGGGATCCCAAGCCCTGCTCAGAGCCATACCAGAATGGATTCCCACAGTGCCAAAAGGGAATGCCACCCCTACCCCTGAGAGGAGGAGGGCTCCTCCAGCAGAAAACTCTCCAAGTTTGATTCCTATCTCCAGTTTTACAGCCATTTCGGTCAAACAGGTAAACCGAGCACATAATGGAAACAGGTTCTGGCAGGGGAGCAGTCCTGCAGCACTGGTTCACACTACCCCAGGGACATTCCCTGGCTCCAGCACGGGACCACAGGGCACTGCAGTGCATCTTCTCCTTGTGACAGTCTCAGGGAAAGAGGGACAGGCTTTAGCCCCTGTCTCCTCAAGTTTCGAAACATGGGGAGGAGAAGAAGCACGAAAACCCCCGGAGGCAGCGCTGTAGGAGATAGAGTCTGCGCTGCACACCAAGGGCTGGGGCTGTGAGAGATACAAAAGACCAAGCTTTTTTGTGGCAACACACCATTAAGAATGGAAGTGACACCCAATGCTCCTCTAGCATACCTGCCCCTTGGGCTTTTTCCAGCTCCTCTGCCAGCTGGGATGAGGCCATGAGTCACCACACAGTGCCTGCTCCAGCCCTGCCACTGCTCCACACCCCACCCAGCCTAGCACCACTTGCCAGGGGCCCCCAAGCAACGTGACAGCTGATTTCCACCAGCTTCCTCCAAGGTCCTTTTAAAATTCCCTGCAATCTCTCCCTGGCAGGACTCCAGGTCTTTCCAGGCTCACTTCTGCACATGGGTCCTTTATTGCTTTACCTACCTATGGACTTGGATCAGGCATGCATAGCATGGCACAGCCTGAAGTCACGGGGCACATAGAGGTGGTGCAGAGGTAGCATCACCCCTGTGGAGGCACATCCTGCCCCATCAGCTCTGGGAGATGATCCATGTACTTCTCAAAGGTGCTTTCGCGATTGCGAAACCTGCCCACACCAACAAAATGAGCGTGTGCGTGGGGATGTCACTCTTCCATGATGAAAACCATTAAATTAAATTAAAACTGGGGCAGGAGCCTTGCTTGTGTCAGCTCCTCAGCATCCTGGAGCTTGGCACCTGGCAGCCTTTCCGGTGGGAGCAGCCAGCCTGGCAAACAGGCTGAACAGCCCCAGCCCGCCGCCGGCAGGTTGGGGCAGTGCTGGCAGCTCCAGGAGGGAGCTAACCCAGGGATGAACTCACCGCCACTCAGTCACCTCACCAGGACACCCTTCAAAGGGAAGCCCTGCAGGCAGAAGGGCTCACGACGGAAAGACGTCATTCCACCATGCGCTTCTTGGGACACCTCATCTTCCTGGGAAACACCCTTCTCCCGGCCCTCCCGGCAGGCAAGCCTCTGGAATGTGGCCAGCCATGGTGCAGAGCCATGCCTAATGTGCTTAAACCCCCCAGTTTGCCTTCACCAACCCTCCTAAAGCCCTTTTCAAGCCCCCAGGCTGTGTAAGGAGTAGATGAAGCCTACTCCTGGCAAGGGCGAGGGTGGGCTGCCCTCTGAAGTAGTACAGCTTGTGCAGTTATTCTGCCCCATCCCCAACCCTCCCAAGCCTCTGGAAGTTTTTCCAGATTCTCTGCGAAGCACCACAGACTGCATTACTGTTCCCATCAAATGGCCATGGTTGAGGTTCTGCCCCATGGGAAGAGGAGCAGGAGCACCCTCACCCCATCAGACTGCTAAAAGGGACTTTTATGTCCTGATCCTTAATCCTGCTTCTGGAGCAACAACATGTTTCAAAAATCAGGGGAGGTTGCTAAGGGACAGTGGGCTCAGCAGGGACATCGCTCACAAACCCTCAGCACTCAAAAGCAGGAGGTAAATAACTTGGGATATTATTAATCCTTCACTGCCCACACAATAAACAGAAATGTATTATTCTTGTCAAGGACAAAGGAGCCCATATTTCCCCACAGCCAAGGAGCTGAACCAGCAAATTTTTTTGATTCAGCTCCATGGTGGGTTCAGCTTTGACTGAAGTTGTTCCAGTTGAGTTCCTGTTCAGGCCAATAAAGGTTCATTAACCATCTTTTAACTGTGAGCTCATTTCAGCCAGTTCATACTGGAAAACACAGCCTGTGGAAGCAGCTGTGTTATGGGGACTGAGCCTTTTTCAGCCCATCCCTGGTTTCCATGGCCTCCGCTGCCTTCCTGGTTGGACTCCAGAGCCTCTTGCCAGCCCAGCAGAGATGACACACAGGGTCAAAAGGCAGAAAAGCTAAATTTTGCCCTGGAAGTCTGGAGGAAACATGCACTGTGAAGGACAAGCAGGCATGTGGGGGAACTGAGCTTCCTGGGCTCTTCCTGACACCAGCAGCTCCACACGTGAAGTTTGAGGCAGCGGCTCCTAAGTCACCAGGAACACCGGAAGATCGCATGTTCCTGTAATTACACTCAGAAATTAAAATATTCCATATGTTAAATACACTTTAGTGGCCCACAAGCTGAATTTGGGGACAGCCAGAGGTTATTTAGCAAGAAGTCTTCTACAGCAGCAACCTGAGGCCCAGGAGGAGATGAAGTCCTGTGTTGGCAGCTGCTCCATGGCCACGTAGCAGGACACTGAGCTGCCATTTCTCCCTGCAGGGAGGCACGTGCGGGGCACGGCTGTCAGAGGACCGTCTGTCCTGCTGCCCCTGCTCACTGCTATTCCCAGACAGCACCAGCACAGCTTTATCCATGACGGCACCTCCGAAAATAATGCCCCAGGATCAGCAGCAAGGCGAGGGGGGCGTTGGGACTCGGCAGCCGGTGTGCTGCAGGTTCATATCCAGCTCACTGCATGATAGCACAGTCAGAAGACGAGATCTTGGTTATATTTATCATTTGACGATACTGGTCCCCACTATTTTTAGAGTGGTGTTGCAGCTGCAGCTCTCTGAGGAGCGAGGTAAGTCAGTTGGGGGACTGATCTTTACCGAGCTTCACCCAAAATTGATGAAGTCAGGGCATCTCTTCCCTGACCTGAGTGGCCCGTGGTCAGGCTGGTGAGCTGTGGGCTGCTTCCCCTCGGGGCAGCGGGTCCTGCCGGGGTCCCCACGGGCGGGAGGCAGAGCCCCGGTGCCCCACGGCTGCTGGGTGTTTTGGTACCTCTGAGCAGCCCTATCCCGGGGGGCAGCTGCCCCCTCGGGTCCAGCACCCACGGTGGGTTCTGGCACAGGCTAGTCCCCAGCCCGGCAGTGTGGGTGGGTGGCAGACCGGGCCTGCGGGGCAGCGGCACCGCCCGGGGAGTGGGGAACACCAGGGTGACCCCACTCGGGACATGGGGCAAGGCACACCCCAGGGGTCTCACCCGGGGGAAGCCATACCCATAGCGCCAGGGGAAGGCTGTCCCTGGGGCTGCCACACGTCGCACGCGTGGGGCTGGGGGAAGGGCGACTGTGGGGCTGGGACATTCTGTGCCCGTGGGTGTGTGCGTGGGGTGGGACACGCCGTGGAGCCGGGGGCACCTGTGGGGTGTGACGTGTAGGGGATGAGGGGTGCCTGTGGGATGGGACACGCCGCGCCCTTGGGGCCGTGCCCGTGGGTG
>VZRO01002905.1:129174-166998 GCA_013397915.1 Daphoenositta chrysoptera
CGCCGGGGCGGATGTGAACCCCGGCATCCGCCGCCCTCTGGTGACAGCCAGCCGCGGGCGGAAGGGCCCGTCGGGGACAGTCACCCACCCGAAATCAGCGGCTGCCGACCTAGAGAGGGTTTCAAGCGTTTTGCGGGGTTTATACAAAAATCAC
Organism: Daphoenositta chrysoptera; assembly: GCA_013397915.1. NCBI lineage: Eukaryota > Metazoa > Chordata > Aves > Passeriformes > Daphoenositta > Daphoenositta chrysoptera. The sequence continues at coordinate 129,329 of VZRO01002905.1, forward strand.
GCAGGCGGCGTGCGCTCGGCAGCCTGGGTGTCACGTTTGGGAAGGTGGCCTGTGCTAGGGAAGGCAGAGGGAATGGCTGCGTGGTGGGTGCTGGGGAGGTGGGCTTGCTCACAACCCACCCGTGAACGAGGTACATCAGTACGAGGGGCAGACACTTACCTCTGGGGATTCCACACTCCTTTTGTTATTTTTCTTTTAAGGAAGGAGTGTGGAATTTGCAGCTGCTGTGGAAAGTGTATGATAGAGGAATGTTGTGCTGTGTCTTAGGGTGTTTTGAAAGTCCTTTCCACTCCTTGCCTTTTAAAAAACATCAGACAAGCAGAGATCTGCTTACGGACCTGTCCTCTCCCTGAATTGTGTCTGTTGGCATCAGCAAAGAGGGGAAGTTGGGAAATTGTGGAAAGTGTGGCAGGCTTGAACCCTGACACAAAGCAGTGTCTTTGGCAAGCTCGGTAACACGAGGAGGTGAACAAGGTCCGGCAGGTGACAGAGGAGAAAACTCCCAATGTGATAGTGCTAGAGTTACTTTCGGCAGGGCTGGGCTTTAGGTTGAGGACCGGGAGAATGAAGTCATCCTGTAAAGCCTCGTCACCGCCTTGTTGCACTGCAGCAATTCCCGCGGCGCGGGTCTCGGCCTGAGTGAGTGGCGGGGCCCTGGCAGGGACTCCGCATGTCCCAGCCCGCAGCCCCTGTGCTGGGGCAGGGCTGGGGGCAGCTGGCAGCGCTGAAAGACTCTTGAAACCTTGTTCCGAGGGACGCTGCTGCCACAGCGCGTGTTGCCAGGGAGTCAACACTTGCCCTCGCCTGACCTCCAGCTCCCATAATGCTTAACCATAGCACTGGGTTCCTGCTGACTCCGGTGGGGCCTGGACGCGTCCCTTCCCATGGAGCCTGGGGTGGTCAGGATGTGTGGGGACAGCAGAGCCCTGCTGTCACCACAGCTGTACAGCTGTGGCCCTTGGTGAGCTGGGCTTGTGGACCGAGGTCCAGCTGCAGTTGGAGCAGTGCTGGGGCTGTTCCAGCTCTGCCACTTACCCGCCTTGTTTCTGTTCCTCATGTGAGAGGTTTCTTATCCACTGAAAGAAGGAAAGCTGGTGGGGTCACTTTGCACTGACTGTGGGAACCCTGCTATTCAGAGGTACAGCTTGCTGAGGAGCTCTCTTGCTGCCTTTGGAGCAAGTTGTGCAGAGCAGCTCTCCATGCTCTATTTTTCATGTCTGCCCTCTCCAGAAGTGGCCTTTAGGGAATTACAGATAATTTAAATTTTACTGGTAGGGTTGCTCTTTCACTCCTGCTGGCTTATTCCAAATCTGATGAAGGCTGCAGCCCCTACACCCTCCCTTGGCTGGTGGTGCTGAGCTTTCTCAACCCCTCTGCCCTTGGCTGTCTTCTGAGAATGCAGAGCAGGAGGAGGAAGTTCCCTCCCTGTGTTCAAGAGACCTCAGAGGGCAGAGAAGCACATCTTTGCCCCTGGTCTTCCTCCTTGCTGTCTGCTTCCAGCTGCTTGCCCTGGCACATTTCTGCATGACTGTGCTGAGTACCAGAGGCCAGAGATACCCAAACTTTGCTCTTTGAGTCTGAGGGTGATTGAAGGGGATGGTTATTGATCTGAGTCTTCAAAGTCAAAGACTCTTGGCTCTTCCCAAGTCCTTTACATGCTCTTACTGCTCTGGGCCTGCCCATGTTTGTCCTCTGCTAGATCTGGTTGGCACCATCGTGTGCTGTGTGGAAATACATCATGCCTGGGGGCCAGGACACTTCCTGATGCAGAACAAGAAAACTTGTTGTTGGTAGGTATGCGACCACAGACGTGAAAGAGGAAAGTGAAGCCATATGGTTAGAAAAGTGGTGTCCTCAGCACGCTGTCAATGGAGCTGTAATCAAATTATCAGAGGCTTTGGTAGCTGGAGGAATTAATGAGTCGGGTTTGAAACAGGACAGGTGTGAAGGGCAAGCATGGGAGAAATCCCTGAAAGGAGACATTTGTATGCTGGCAGATGGTTTGTTGCAGGTTACTTAGTGAGATTGTTGCAGGTTACTTTGTGAGAGTCTTCTGTGAGAGGCTTTTGCCTGATGTCTCTCCACATTGCATCATTCCCAGGGACTCCCTTCCTCCAGGGAGCTGTGTGGCTCTCTGTGTCCTGGTAATGCCATGTTACCGTGTTTCTGATCCTTCCTTCTGTCTGCAGTGCCAGGCACCTCTGCTCCCTGGAGCCTATTTTCTGACCAGCTCCGTTCATTTGTTTTTTGATTTTGCTTTTGCTCGTGAGCAAGTGAGCCAGGTGAATAAAACCTCCAGAGAACTTGGTCTCACAAAGTTTGAGGCCTGCTTTAAAAATTATTTTCTTTGCCAGAGAAGTGTCTCTGTTCATCCTCCCTTTGGCTTTGCCCCTCTCTTTCACAGTCTCCCTTGCTTGGCCTGTGAATGCACAGCTGCCAATAAACATGTTTTCCCCCTGTTTCCGTCTGCATCTTCAGCTGGTTGTGAATCTTGAATGAAGAGCAGCTGGGCTCACATGCCCTTCATTTCAGAGGGCTTTTTCAGGACTGGCCAGTGGTTTGCAGTCATACTTGCCTGTGGCCTGGACAACCCCCCAGCTAAGCAGCATGATTGTAGAACAATACTTGGATGGGAAACCTTCAAAGGAGTCCTGTGCGCTGCAAAATGGGAAGTCAGTGATTCAGCTGGAAGTGCTTTTTAGTAACGAATCTGTGTCCTGGGCCAGGGCTGATGTCAACCCTGTGATTCTTCTTGTTGGAAGTGAACAAAGATGCAAAGCCCTTTATGCAAGAGCTGAGGTGGTAATCCAGATCTGCTGGCCTCGGTCCATTTGGGGTAATTGCATTCTTCCTGGGTAGTGTTTCCAACCCATCCCTGTCAGAGACATTGCCATCGCTTCCTGTGCTGCAGCAGTATGTGGGTGGCAGCACTTCAGCCATGTCCAAAGCAATTCTTGTCACTGCTCAGGCTTAGTGCCTTTTGAGCCTTCTCTGAAAGACAGTGTGCTAGAGCAGGCACTTGGTGGAGGGTTTTAATTATATGTATATTTATGTATACACATGCTGCATTTACTGGGGCTTATTCTGCTTATTAAGCTCTCCAAAAAGATAGCCCTTCTGCCTAGGTGCAGCTTCCAGGTGGGACTTCTCCTGGGATGCCAGTGCAGGTGTCCTTAAGCACAAACTTTCTGGGTGCCCTCAGGACTGTTTTAAGGGCTGGAGCCCCAGTAGGGTAGTGTGGACGTGCCTCCCTGCACCATGGTGTGGAGGCTGTGCCTCTGGGGCACTGGCAGCCTGTCTGCCCGCAGTGCTCTGCTCCCCAGCACGGTGGCTCTGGTCACAGCTGGGCTGTGCTGTGCTGGTGCTGCAGGGTGGTTGCCTGTGTGGATGGTCAGGCTGGGGAGCAGGCACTGCCTCACAGCAGCTTTTGCTCATCATGCCTGAGGCCAGGGGAAAGTCAGACCTGATCCTGGGGAGGCCGATACCATCCTGGTTTTCAGGATCTGCTATGCACAAGGACCTAGCCCCCACAAAGTGTGATCTCCAGTGGTCTGTAATTAAAGCACTGGGAGCCTTGGGGAGGAGACTTAAACAACATCTTTGTGATGGTGTTGGCAGGCCTCTCGGAGATTTCTATTAAGCAATTGTCGTTTTCTCCCTTCCCTGTAGCCTGGGAAACGCTGCGGCGTTGGATTTGTCTTGGTCTGTTTGGGTTGTTGGGAGGGGTGTCTCTCCAGCAGTGGAGTTTGTCCCTCCCTGCCCTGGCTCTGTGTCTCCGTGGGGTGGCTTAGCAGGTGGCCTGTGGGGACCACAGCCAGCGCCTGTTCTTGCAGATAAACCATATGCCAGCGCACCCACTCGAGTACCCGCAAAGCCGGTGTGGTGGAGAAACCTACAGCTGTGTGGGTGGACAAGAACAAAGCCAAAGGCACAGAAAGGCCTTTATTTCCCACTGAAATCTGGGAAGGGAGATCGTGGCTGTAACCTTAGCAGCTCTCTCTGGAGAACCGACTGTGTGCCCACCCGGAGTCGTGCAGGGAACTGGGGCTAGCTGGAACCCGGCAGGGAGTCAGGGCTGCAGCTGTAGGGGCAGCCTCAGCACTGGAAAAGATGTGGTGGGATCTTTGAGCTGGTGGGGTGCTTGGGGTCTCTCACTTCTGTGCGTGCACCACTAACTCACTTGGCTTAGATGAGCAACTACTGCCCACCCAGTGTTCCAGCTGAACCTGTGCCTCTGGACTTGTCTTTCCAGGTGACCCAAGACAGCCAGAACAAGCCACCCTAAGGCCACACTGTGAGTGCTGACAGCTGAGAGCTGCCTTCTCTGTCTGCTTCAGCCCTGCGCCGAGGTTAGCAACATTCAACCATCCCTGGTTTCCCTTCCCTCATCAGGGCTGTGTGAAGAAACAGGGGACTCCGTGCTGTTCTCCCCTTGGCTCACAGGGATAACTCTGTAAAGCAGGTGTCACCCAGGTGAGGTTCTCCCACAGCCAAGGCTTTTTGGGTGCTTCTGCATCCCACCTGGCTGTCAGCAAAGGGAACCTGGATGTATGCAACCAGTGCTAAGACTCTTGAAACCTTGCAGACAGTTGTCAGGAGCTCAAGGATGGTGTGTTCTAAACCCTTGGTAACTTGCAATCTGTGCTGTTTGCCATGCTCCTCCTTCTCCATGCCAGCAGGATTGAATGGGAGCATTTTCCAGCTGCAGGTCCCTGCTGTCCTTCACCTGAACCCAGCTGAGACTTTACCCAGAGCTTGTGGCAGATGTAATCATGTTCTCTATTAGAAGCATTTGAGTTTCCCCTGCATTTTCCCAGGATTTTGTACCTTGGCCTTGGTGTATGAGGCTCAGACTGACAATGAAGGTTGTAGGAGGACCAGCAGTTTTTGTATTGCCACTGGCAAGAAATATTACCTGCTCTGAGGTAGCCAGTGTGGAGCAGCCTGAGATGGCTGTGGGCTTCCTGCCCTGTCCCTGGATGCTTGTGTGCCTGCCTAGAATCCAGCAGTGCTTGCCCCACCTGCACAGTGTGCTCTCACCTGGAAGGGAGCCCTCATGCAGGACAAAGGCTGAACCCTTCCTTCTCTCACCCTAGAGCTCAGGTGTGATTTGGCCAGGAGAGATTATAAGGGGAAGACATAGTTTAGGATGCATGGCTGCCCAGGCTCTGCGGCTCTTTCTCTGAAGTGTGTGCCAGGGAAGTTGGGACCAGTCCAGAGGCAGCTGGAAACTGGGCCTCAGGCCATCTCATCCTTCAGCCTGATGCTGAAGTGGTACACACAGCGGGTGAGGCAGGGATAGATTTACCTGTGAAGGTGAGAGGAAGGAAGGAAGAAGTCCTTTGCTCATGGCAGTGCTCTGTGCTGCAGATTCCCAATCACACAGTGCAGTGACAGCAGGCCCCTTTATCCAGCTGGGTTTTGGCATTCACTGATACCTCTTCCATGATGGGATTTTATATCTCTCTTAGTGGTGAGAGACATGACAAAAACCAGAGAAAAGGTTTTCCCTCAGTTCTGCTGGAGCTGCTTGTAGATCCCATTTCACTAAGTTCATAGTATCCTCTCAGGGCTCCCCTGCCTTTAACAAGGGTCATTTTAACACAGGGCTCACCACAGAATCATAGAAAGGCTTGGGTTGGAAGGGACCATAAAGATCCCGTTCCAATCCTCCTGCCATGGGCAGGGGAGCCACACACTGGACCAGGTTGCTCAGGGTCCCATTCAACCCGGCCTTGAACACTGCCAGAGATGGGGCAGCCACAGCTTCTCTGGGCAACCTGTGCCAGTGGCTCACCCCACTCTGGCATAGTATAGGATCCACTTTTCTCCCACCCCTCCTTCCTAACCAATTAGCTTAATATCTTCATGGACAGCAAATCTCGTATTTATGTGTAAAGCAGCAGCTTCTCCTGTTGCTTGGCCACAGTATGAACTTACTCTCTGGTTTGTATATCACCTTACCCAGGTGACATCAGTGAGTTTATATTTGGGCTAAATTAACAATGTTGGTTTGGTTTAGTGCAGCTGGCAGTAGTCTGGAAACTGATATAGCTTGCAGACTTCCTCTCTTGGGGATGGGATGGAACCCTTTGCTGGGAAACCTAATGACTGGGCAGAGTTTATATGTTCAACAGAAAGCAGTCAGCCTAACATCCCTCAGCCTTCTCTTGGTGTGTGTAGGCTGCCCTTGCCCCTGAGTCTGACCAGCTGATGTAGCACTAGGTCATCTTTCCACTGAAAACCACAAGAAAATGCTGCCTCCTCTGTCAGAACTGGGGCTCTGGGTTCCTTGTGGGTATTGGCACTGGAGTTATGCAAGGAATCCCCTATTTGCACTACCATCTCTGTTGCAAATAGGTCGGGCATTCAAAGATCCTGTTCATGGGAGTGTTGGGACAGCTGGATCCTTGTTCAGTTCTTGCTGCTCCCAAGAATGGAGCAGAGGATCATCTGCTGAGGCTATTTTAGGTTTCTGAACATTGCCGGTGTGTCCTATTTGTGAGCAATCCTACAGCTTCCTGCTAAGATCTGTGTGAGCATCCTGTACCCTCATGTGTGAAGGTTTTGCTTCGGCACAGTGTCCCAGGGATTAGGAAGAACTTTGAATTCCTCACTTACTTCAACATCTAAGCCATATCAGCTGTATCTGTGACCCCTTTTTCTACCTTTAGCTCCAAGCATCCCTTGGACATTGCTTTGCAGATGCCCATGTGTTGCCTGGTGGGAAGCAGCAGGCTGCAGCTTTCCAATCTTTTCTTGCCAAAAATGCAGCCTCCTTCCTGTTTGCAGCAGTTGATTCCAATTGTCTCAGATGGGAGCATGCGTTGCAGAAAAGTCTTCCATGAAACCTCCAGGTGTGGAAATACTGCAAAGCCCACAGCTGAGTGAGATGAGAGCCTGGCTCTGGCCATCTCTGTATGGCTGCATGGCTACCACCATCCTCCAGCCCAGCGTGGCACAGGGTGAGGCCTCCTGGCCTCTCCCTCCTTGGTACACCCAAGGCTTCTGGCTTCCCTACACTTTTTAGTTTCCACCTGCTCAGGTAATTTTTCAGCACTGCTGAGCATTGCTAAGTTTCGTGTTGAGGCAAGATGCGGCTCTGCAGTTTTGGCCCATCTTTATTTTTAGCTGTGTAAGGCATGGTTGATGGTATCAGAAGGAAGTTGCACGGCCTCCGGAGCTCCATGACTCATCCTGGATCAGGACCGAGGCTTTTCTAGCTTCTGCTATAACCCTCAAGTGATGTAACTGGTTGTGGGAAAGGGCAGAACGGAGAGACAAGCAGAGCTTTTGGAAGTTCTTTTTTTTTTTTTTTTCTTGCCTGCAAGGTTGTTAAATTCACATGTTGATAGATATTGAGAGGCATCACTCCTGAGTGTGGTTCAACAGGATCCTTTGTCTCTTCCCCTTCCATCTTGTGCCTGTGTGAGAGGCCTGAAAGGGAGAAGAGCTCTGCTTACCACCCAGGCTGGGTAACTGTTTAGTTAGCAATGGTGGGGAAGAGTTTTTAGGGCAGGAAACAAAGCAGGATCCTGTCTCCGATTCAAGCCACAGTGAGGTTTGGTGCAGCAGAACAGACATGTCTGAAGTGGAAACTGTCTGGAACTGGAGAGCAGAGGCTTAGAAGGTGCCTGCCAGGATGCAGCAAGAAGAGTCTGAGACCCCCCATTCCCATCAGATCTGGTGCTGCTGCAATGTAGAAAGAGCTCTTGGGGCTTTCTGACCTGCAGGCAGCTGTTTTGGGCTGGACTGGGCAAGGGGGTGCATGTCACCCCCATGGAGCAGGCACTGTGGGACAGGTGAGGGTGTTAAAGCATCCCTGCCTGCCACAGCCCGAAGGAGATGCAGTTAAAAGGGCCTCTACTCCCCCAGTCTGGCAGCGTGGCTCTCCTGTGCCTTGCCTTGAGTATAGACAAGGTGGGGTGCGATGCTCCTGGGTCTGGAGTCGGGTCCTTGCCCCTGAGGTGAGCAGGGATGATGGCTCGTGGGAGTGGGCTTCCACCTCTGCTCTCTTTCCTTCCTTGGTGAAGGTGCTGCCTTTTAGGAGCATGTTGAGGCTTTTGGGTGTTTTATGTGTGGGACAGCGGGGAGAAGATAGCAAGGGGGAACGGAGACAGGAGAGATAGGGGAGCATTCTGGAGGGTGTTGCTATGGCAACTTGCCGCTGGCAGCGTCGCTGATGAGGCAGAAGAGCAGTCGGGCAGATGTGCAAGGTGCCACAGCCCTCACTGCAGCCCAGTCCCAGCTGTGCCATGGGCTTGGCACCCCGGGACTCCTGCCTGACAATCTGTCATCTGGAGCTGTTCCCCTCTGGCAGCAGCCTCAGGGTGAATAGCCAGGGATGTTTTGTCCATCTTCTCCCCTCTTTCGCCCCTCGCTGGGGTGTGGGCAGGCAGCTCCTGTTTACACACCTGTTTGGTTTGAAGCCCTGAGCTGCAGAGCAGGCCCAGCCAGGAACAAACCAGTCTCTTGATCCCTCTCACTGTACCGTGGAAGAAAGCGAGTCATTCTGCTGCCCTTGCTTATCCTCAGTTAATCAATGTAAGTGGCTCCAGCCATGACTGCACCTTCCCAGGATGCCTGGCCCTGTGCTGTGCTGTCCACCTTGCACAGCCAGTTTGCCTTGCTCCAGGGTATCTGTACTCTGAGGGAGAGCAGACACTCTTGTGACCCTTCTGATATGGTCTGAGACCATCCTCTGGGGCAGGTAAAGGAAAAGTTAAACATTTTTGGAGCTGGCTTTGGGTAGACCCCTTACCAGATACTGGTAAGAGAGCTGGCTCCTGTTGGTGCAGGGAGCAGGGAAAATCTTGCACTCACTAGCAGAGGGGATGGGTCAGGAAGCCACCTCCAGCCTGGCCATAATGTGAGTGTGACTGAGACCTGACCTGTCATCCGTGATATGCCTAAAGGCCTGGATGTAAGCCAGGGAAAAGGACCTGCTGGCAGCAAGCACAGCTTGCCCGTGTCAACATGGATGGATGTGTGAGCTGTAAACCTCTCTCGTTACACCTCTCAAAGGTCACTGCTGGCAGCGAGCTACAACGCCCTGCCCACAGCTCTGCACCCAGCCCAGAGTGAGAGGGGAACAATGCTCTTGGAGATGTATGGAGGTTAGATGTGTGGGCTTGCCATGGGGTGGCACACGCTGCTCTACTGCCTGTGGCCAGTGTTTGTCTGGGACTAGGATGTTCAGTCAAAAATGGATGGGAAACGATACCTCTCTGTGAGCTACCCAAACAGCTCTGCACTCACAAATGTCATAATCCTTGCCTGAGCTGTGACCCCTCCTTTCCAGGATACACGGCCTCATGTATTTCCCTGAAAACCATTTCACCCTTTCCAATATGCCATAGTGTCCTTCTGCGATGTAGGGTCGCTCTCAGATCTGTATGGACTGCCCACTTCTGTCCAGTGCTGCAGTTCCAGTCATCTTAAAACTCCCAAAGAGGCTAGACTTGTTTGCACAATGTTCCCTGGACTCCAGACCCTGGTGTTCCCAAGGGAGAGCAAATAAGGAGGTGGAAGCTGGAACATGGAGGCTCTGGGAAAGCCGCCCGTGGCAGGCAGCAGTCTGCTTCCTCCCTCTCACTTCCAACAGGTTCCTTCCCCTCTGAGAGGGGAACAGCTTGCTCTGCACTGGCGGCTGGAGCTTCCTTCCCGGGGAGGAATCTGGGACACTGGTACCTGTCACTGAAGGCAGCTTTGGGTCAGCAGCTCGAGCACTGCTTTCCATGTATGTGACCTTCAGCACTTGGTGTGAGAGTTGGTGTTACAATATGTAACGGGTGCAGGTGATGGCAGAGCATGGTAAGAATCTATTGAGCCACTCTGTAGTTCCCTCTGACCCCACTTTCCCAGCCTGTGGTTTCTCATCTTTCCTCTGGACCAAGGCCCCAAGATGTACTGTGAAATATCATGGAGTGATGCAGAGCCCAGCAGATGAGGCTCTGGGTCATATATGTGTGTTGGGGTGGGAATTACCATTTTCTAGGGCAGAGGATGTTTTCTCTTTTATCATTTGTAAAACACCTTGCCTGCCAAGATTGCTGCCCAAGGCTCAATCTCTTGGGCATTGTGACCCCGTGAGTTACGACCATGTCACCTTTGAAGTGCTGCCCCCTCTATTTTCTGTCTTATCTGTTCCTACTACACAGTTTGAAGCAAAAAGGACCACAAAAGCCCAAAGGTAGTGGGGTCACATACTCTGCTGCCGACTTAGGGAGGAGTTAAGACAGGCAGTGCTGGAATAAGCATTTAGGGAGAGGCAGCCAAGAGAGATTTCCTCCTGGCTGAGCCAGGGTGTTGAAGCTGGGAGAGTGTGGGTTACATGCTGCTGTGCTTTGCTGCTGCTATTACCTGAGGCAAGTCCAGGACATGTGCACCTGCTTGTAATCAGGTGGGGACATCATCCTGAGCAGTGTCACTCTGAAAAATTGGACAGTGCCCTGTGGGACATCAGGAGCAACCTGAATGCTGCTGCTGTGGGAAGAGTGGTGGGGATTTCAGCAGAGAGGTGATAAATCAGTGGGACCAAGTGGAAACTTTGACTCGGGGGGGTGTTTCTACCTGCATTTCCTAAATTGTGAAAAGGTAGCTGAGTCCAGCTGTGCTGTACAGATTGCCCTGCCTGGAAGATGCATGAAGAATGGCTTTCAAGATGGCAAGAGCCATCTCTTTGCTCCACTGAGGCCTGGAGAAAATGCCTGGACGCTGTGTACCAGGGTTTGCTTATTGCCAGTCAGCGCTGCTGGAGCTGTCAGGCCAGCACTGCCACTCAGCCCTTTCTATACCAGCGTTTGCATTGCTGATGAGATTAGCATAGCTGGGCCAGCAGTGGACAAAGGGCGTAATTCTCAAGATCCTCTCTGCTGTGGCTGCCAGCAAAATAAAGCAGTTATAGCATCAAGTGGGGAGTCTGAGCTTTGCTTTCAATTCATCTTTTAACAGCAGCAACAGCTAAAAATATAAGCTGTTTTTGAGGAATTAGAATATTCTCAGGCTTTTTGTCTAGGTCTGGTCTGCCGACCTCTTTCCTAGGCTGACAGTCTGGAATCTTAAGGTATTTGCAATGATCTGTTCTGGCCATGTGATAAATCTGGAGAGAGAGAACAGAAAAATTGGTGGCATCAATCTGCCACCCTGAAAGTGCTCCTCTTGCTGCTGTGCCTGTTCCCTGTAACCAGAGGCTGTTTTGTGGCTTAGATTTGTTGAGGAAACAGACTTACAGCTCTCCTCTTTCTTCTGTGCAGAAATTTCCCTGGCAGCTCAGTAGGAATGATTTATTATAGATTTCAGCTGTTTAATTCTGTTTCCCTACAATATGACAGTGTTGGAGTAACTGAGTAAAACGCGGCGGTGTTTCCGGAGGAAGGCTGCTATCAGAGGCCACCCCTGTAGCAGAGCCTGGAAGCAAGGACGAACAGTTTACCAGGAAATGCCTGTGTTCATGTACTGGGCACTTTTGGGAAGGAAAAGGCATCTTGCCCTTAAAGCTTCCTCACTACAGGACTCCAAACATTGCTGGTGGAGCTCTTTGAGCAGCAGTGAGAATGCTGCCCTCCAGAGCCTGGGAAAGGTCTGACCAAAGTGGTGGTCTGGAGAGAAAAGGCAAATTCTGTCCTTAAGTGAACCTTCAAGTGCTATTCTTGGAGTGTGGTTTTTGGATTTTTTTTGGTTTGTGGGTTGGGGTTTTAAAATTACTTTTTGGTGGTGGTTTGGGCTTTTTTTGGTACTGAAAGGAAAAGGTATCGCTTGTGCAAACCCCTGTAAGGAAAGAGAATTTCCTTTGGAGTGAGCAGGCCTGAAACTAGATACGTCTCTGATGTGTGTTAACAGACAAATGAAAAGATAGTACCATAAAGTGATAGGGGATAATGAATTTCATCTGGTATTATGTTGTCCTGGGAGATAGAGCTGGGGCAAGGGTATTGCAATAATGTTATGCTTTGCATGACAATAACAGCAAATACCACCTTAACACACTTCCCCGGGAAGGGGTGAAAGGGTCAGTTTTCAGAGAGTCCCCAGGAAGGTGGAGCGAGGCAATCAAGAAGACAGGAGCTTGGGAAAAGATGCCAGGAGACTTACAGATGAGCAGTGTGTAATAACTTTGCATTTTTTGCAGCTTGAATTCTGCTTTCCCATTCCATGTCCCAGCTGAACTGGGCAATCCTGGGCTCTTAACCTCGCTGCAATCTTGAGAAACTTACTAAAGGAACCATAACTTTAATAACATTCATGAGATGTCTGACCCAGAGCCTGAATGAACAAATCTTTAACTTCTCTGTCTACAAGGCAGATAGATGGGTGGTGGTTTGCTACTGCACCAGTCAGGGATTTTAAAAGGTTCTGCTGTGGGTGACCACTGCTGTAGACCTGGTCCCAGGAAGCTTAGCTGGTTACCAGGTCCTCAAAAAGGTTTCTGTAGGTGTGTGATAAAAACAGAGAGCCTGAGGTCAGTACCTGGAAACTTACCAGCTCCTAGAGCTGGACCAGAGTATCAAGTCTTTACTCAAACACATGAATCTTTTAAGGTAAAGAATGCCATGACTTGTTCTTAATGAAGCATCCAGTCCCCTACCAGCTTTTTGAGACCTAGGGCATTCTTCTGATTTATAATGCTCTCTCTGGGTCATTGATTTTTGATTTTTTTTTTCTGGGCTATGCTAAGTTACCGCATGTCCTGGTCCCCTCTCTGGTGGCAGAGAGCACGTGGGTCAGTTTTTGGCGCCAGATGTTGCCCAGCAGAACTGGGTGGAGTCCATATGCCCAAGCAGCAGATTGGGACCAACTTCTGCTTTAAGAGAGGTGGGAACAGAGGAGGATCACAATTGGGAGAGCTGCTTGATGTAGAACATGTGGGTACCTTTTTATCCCTCCCCATTGGTGGGGTTCCCAGAGGTCTCAGTACTACCCTTGTCCTACTCCCCACGCTGTGCCAGGGGCTGGGGGCTGCCCACCACTCTCCTCCCTTGGGGCAGGGCCAGCATGCTGTGACTCAGTTTCCCTGAGGCCTGAGGAGAAGGAAAGGGGTGGAGCAGGACCGGAAAGGGGCAGAGGGGAAGTTACAGCAGCTGGTAGGAAATGGCATTTTGGGGTGCTGCAAGGTGGCCCTACCCCATCTTGTTTGCCAGGGTGATGTTTTGGGGTGCAGTGGTACAGGCTGGCTTTGTCTGCCATGGAGCTGGTGTTTCAGGATGTTGCTGGGCAGCTCTGTTCCAGCTGCAGAGCTGGCATTTTTGGCAGCCCTTGCTCCATAATGCCTTTTCTTGTGCCAGGGATCATGCTAGGAAGGGAGAGCTGGCTCTACCATCCATGTCCTCTGCATTCCCGTGTGCAGGGTGTATAATTATGCACAGTCCCGTGGCACTGCTTCCCCCAGAATTTGGGCTAGTGGTCAGGATGTGGGTCTGAGCTTATCTCAGACAAGACGAGAATCCACGTGCAGGCTGTGTAACAGCCTGGCATCCCTCGCTGGCTCAGATTTGCTCCTGGTCATGGAGCAATGGCTGTACCTGGAGTCAGGAGGAGTCCTTGCAAGACTGATAGTGAGGGTGCCCAGTTCCAGCTGCTTCCTTCCTCTTCCCCATTCCTCTGTGTGACCCCAAATCTGTATGCTTGGAGCATGTTGTTATAAACCTGCTGAACTGAGGGGAGGCAGAGCAAAACCAGGAGACAGAGACAAAGAGGTATAAGTCCAAGCCCTGCCCGTGTAGCTGCAGCAGTGTGAGGCACAGTAGTTTGTAATGATGATGAGCACGGCCAGAGACATCCCTCCCACCCTGTTGTGAGTATCTGATGCATCCTTCGAGCCACCAGCACATTGTCAGTACAGCTCTTTTGTAAGTGGAGGGCAGGTCCAGCTTCCCATGGATGCTGCAAACCGCCTTGCTTCTGTGAAACTCTCTTCATTTGAGGCAGTGCCCTAAGGGTTAAGCCATGGTTGTGGGATAGGGTTTGTAACAGGAACAAAGAGGGCTTTTAAGGTCTGTGTTGGCCTAGGAATAGAGGGAATTGATTGAGCCTTTCCCAGTGTGTTGAATTACAAAGGTCATGGAGACCCTTTTGCTGGGAGGCAGCAGCCTTTGAGGTCCCTGCTGGAAGTGGGGCAGAGAGAAAAGAAACTGTGAAAGTCAGTGAGAGCAACTTAGTAGAGAGCTTTAAGACTAGGTGAAAACTGGAACTGTATCCTGGAATAAATAATTATTGAACACAAGGCTGGATACCTTCTGCCCTGGGATTTTTGGGTGGTTTGGTTTTTGTTCCACCTCCTTCCCCCTATTGCATTTACAGCTGCCCCCACACATGGCACCTGAATTTGCAGCATCACTGGTGTAGCCAGAACTTGGGCCTCTCCAACCTGCTCAGGGCTGGTGAAGGCAGCAGAGAGGTAAAAGGAGGCCTGTAAGGGAGAATCTTTCCAAAATGCAGAAGAGGAGACAGGCCCTGGTGCCTACAGGCACATTTTGCCTTGACAGAGGAGGAAGCTTCATACCCACCCGAGCTAAAACTGGATTTTTCGTATGTAGTTGAGCAGGAAAGCCCAATTCTAGCTGGTTTCCAAGCCCCTCTTCTTAATGTTTTCTGTTCAGGATGTCCCATGGGGCACAGCAGCAGAGGGTCCAGCAAAAGGAGCTAGGGAAGGGATGGATGGCAGAAACCTCTGTTTCCCTTCCTGCAACAAGATGAAAAGTGGACACAGGTAGTTTCCATCTTAAGCTTTGGATGGCATGAGCCATCCAGCTAATTTACCCAAGATGTGTACACAAAAAGGTGGTCTAGTCCTTAAAACATTCAGGTTTTAAGTGCCAGCTTAGGAGGCATTTGGCCATTCAGCTCCATCCACTGGCACAGGTGTGCTCCCCCATCTGATCTTTCATTTAAAGTAATTCCACTTCTGGTCTTTATGTTGGATCAGATGACCTCAGATGTGACTTTTGGAGCAAAGGATTGTTTGGGCTCTGCCTGGGAGATGAAAACTGGTTCCAGGGAATACCCCACGAGGGTCTCTGCAGCCAACACCTAAGTTAGCAGCCTAGAGGCTTCTCTTCTTTTTCAAGCTCTAGAAGGGCAGGACTGTGGGAGCACAGAGCTGCATGAGAAGGGGGGCTTGTTTTGGAGCTCTCAGAAACCAAAACATTTGTTCACCTTGGTAGCCGGCCTGTTCTCCGAGTCATTCTCTATGTCTGTCCCAGTACCCAGGAACTGCTTCAGCAGAAGCATCAGCTTCATGGACTCGTTGCTCCTTAGCATTGACATTGAGAAAGCCTGAATTCCTTTATCTATTGTTGCTCCAAATCCTCTCTCTCACCCTGTCCTTTACTATCACCTGTGCTGCAGAAGCTTGCCATTAACATAAAGGTGGGTGGACAACTGGGCTCCTCTCTGCTGGTAGTTCCCAGGTTGCTGACCTGGCAATTTGAAGACAGAAGGGTCTACTCACTGTATTTTGGGTGGACACTCTGCCACTCTTTTCGGCCACCCAGACTGCAGAAGGGGAACATGAGGCACTTGCAAGGGTTCCCCTTGGTGTTGGAGAGATGTCAGAATCAAGGGCTGCTTGGCTGCCTCTGCTCTGCTCCTTCTCCCAGCTGGAGAGGGGTGTTGCAGATGGGATGTTACCCCTCTGTTAGTCACAAAGGAGGGTGTGGCAGGAAAGTCTGGCTCAAAAGTCAGTCAGTCAGGCTCAAACTGGATCAGTCCCCAGCTGCTTAACTGGATGTAGGGCAGTCCCTCAGCTTCCCCTGTCCCTGGGGGCTATGTCAGGGAGCTGACCATGTCCAAGAGCTCAGATAGGTTGTTGCTGCTCTCTCAGGGGCTCCCAGAGTTTGTAGACAAGCCCATCTTTTCAGTGGTGGCCGGCTGATTTAAGCATGTGCATTTAAATTGCTGGGTCTGTCCAGCTGGTGCCTGCTGAGTTTCATTCAGGAGCTTCCCCAGTTGCTGTGACCTTGGTGACACTGTGACCATGGTGTTGGCCCTGCTGACACATGGTGAGCACTATGGATCTCCCCCCTGCTTCCCTAGAAGAGACCCGAAGTACTGGAGCATCCTGATGAGAGGAGGGGTGGTGTGCAGGGGAAGCTGCTGGAGGCTGTAAGGAAGCCATAGGACAAAACCTTGAATTTCTTGGTCCTGAGAGAGAGAAGAGGCTGTGATAGACATAGTGAGGACCAAAAATTTAAAAGCCCAGGGAGAAGCAGCAGTTCTGGCATACAATCCTAAGCACTGGCAGAAAATCGTTATTTGTGTCTATTAATATGTGACATTCCAGCCCAAAGTGTTGTCCCTCGCTCCTTGGCCAAAGAATGGTTTACTTTGGCCTTAATTCCTGGGTGTCAGGGCCTTCTGTCCCGGCTGGGGCTGTGTGACCCTGCTGAAGACATAATGCTTGACTGACTTGTTCTCTTGCAGTATCAGCAAGGCTTGTCCCAAGTATCCTCTGCGTGGCTGCAGGCAAAATGCTGCAGCTGGCCAAGTGCTCCTGGGTGGAAGGCACCAGAGCCCCTTGTCAGCATGACTCTGACCCATGCGATGTGGAGAGGAAGGGGTGAGAGAAGAGCCTGTATGATCCCAGTGATTTTCTCTTGTAGTCAATGGGAAATGGATCCTCTAGCTCCGACAGGCAGAGGTGCAGGTCTGTGAACGGGTGTGCTGCATGGAGCAGCACCTCCTGCTCACACCACAGGATGTGGTGCTCAGACAGAGATGGATGTGCAGAGCCCCTCGCTCTGCTGGCTGGGAGGTGTGCCACAGCTCTCGCTGGGCTTGGCACAGCTGCACGGTGCCATCTTCCTCTTGTCACCTCTGTCTGCTCTGGTCTCTCCGAGGAGACTGAGGTTACCTGGACAGCCCTTGGAAGGGCTTAGCAGGTGGAGGCAGGGTGTGTTGCTTGGGAACAGGCCAGGATATGGAAAAGAGGGGAGGGAGAGGATGTGGGGCAAAGCCTTTTTGAGCCTCAGCCCCAAGCATTAGGGGATCTCCAGTCAGACGAGCAGCCTGCAGAGGATCTGTGTGTACTCACTGTCCACACTCAGGAGCTGGCCAAGCCTGTGGGCCCTACAGCACAGTGGCATTAGCTGATGCCAGCTGACCCTAGCCATGCTTAGAAGAAGCCATTTTGTGTCTCCCAGGAATCTGTCCACCCTGGAGAGTGAAACTGGGAAGAGGCACAACCTGGGGGGGCATGTTTGGCTGTACCCAAAGGCAGCTGAGCTGGCAGACATCTTGCCTGATCTGAGCTGTGGCAGTGCTGGGTAACCCTCCCACAGCCAGCAGTGGAGGGCTGATAAAGGGAAGGGGTTTGCCTGGAAGGCAGCCTCGCAGCCTGGAGGAAGCCCTCCCCTAGCATTGCTCCTTATCTTGGCCGTGCTGGCACAGGACAGCACTCCCAGCCTGCCTCATGCCTCTTCTCCCCACAAGGGGCTCGAGCCAGCGGTGTCACCTCTGCCCCTCTGGCTGCTGGATGCTGGGGGGGCGAGGGTTCTGGCATGGCCAGGCCGGGCTCCCTGCCCAGTTTGCTGCCGTGCAGAATCTGTGTCATTGCCCATGTTGCACACACACACTCTCACACTCCCTGCATGCACGGGGCTGTGGCATAGATGAGTTAGTCAGGAGGGGGTGAATCACAGGAGAATGAGTCAGTGGGAAGCAGAAGGCAGGTGTTTGTCCAGGACAGGGCCTTCAGCGAGCCCAAGGGTCTGGCAGCTCGTGCTGAGTCCTGTGAGATGGGCTGAGGGTGCCAGAGGAGAGCTGGGAAAGCTGCAGGGTTTAGCAGATGGAGGCAATGCCTGTGCCTCAGGAACAGGCCAGGATCTTAGCTACATGCTAAACTCCTGCTGTGGGTACGTTGCTGTCCTGGAAAGGCTTGGGGCATTTTTGGTGCTGAGGCTTTCCCAAAGAGGAGCATTGCAAGGGAGCAGTGCAGGGACCAGGAATGCCTGCCTCCAGTGAGTGGGGTGGATCTTCATCCCCACACAGGCAGTGGGGTGTCCAGCCAGCTCCAGGCAAGCTGAGCAGGTCTCTGTACTGGTCAGATCCTGCCCAATTGTCTGAGAAAGCAGATGCAGGATGAGAAAATGAATGATACTTTCTGGGACAGAGAATGATAAACAAATACAGAGCTATTGTATTGAGTGAAGACAGCATGGAGGAAGAGCTGGGATGCAGATAATGCACTGGAGATTTGGAGACATGGTTGGTTGTTGGCTCCAAAACCCCTTGTGTGACCTGGGCTCTGCTGCAGACCCTTGAGGGTATTGCAGGGGTTGCAGGTGGCTGCTTCTCTCATTGAGGGACCTGCTCTGGGCTCTTGAGTTTCCATCTAGAACAGCTGGTCTCTCCTGAGTTGGATTCCTAATTGTCCTGCTCATCACTCCTGAACACAGAACCCTCGTGGGCATGGTGGAGGCAGCCTTGGTATCAAAGCTACAGCAGCACAACCAAAGCTCTCTGTGTCTAGGGCCAAGCTTCTTGGAGCAGGTACTTGGGAATTCTGTCTTGGAATAACGTAGGTGTATTGTAGCAGGCACTGGTATCGCTACCAACCAGAGCAAGGATCAGGTGCTTGAACAAAAGCAGCCCCTGCTGATCTCAGTGTTGAGGTGAGTCTCTTTTTCCAACATCCCAAGGTATGCAGGTGCAGGTACCTGCTGTCCTCCCTGGTGGCACTCTCGGCTGGGCAGGATAGAGCCCAGCAGGCTCCAACAGCCTGCAGAATCCAGCTGGAGCTCTGGCTTCTCGTGTGCTGCAGTGAGCAGAGGCTGAGAGCAGTGGGCTTGTGCAGCCTGGGAGAGGGAAGGCAGCGAAAGGGGCTCTCACTGCTGCTGCAAGCTGTGGGTTTGTGGTGAAGCTGCAGCTTGGCTCTCTTGGGAAGTGCCCAGGGGCAGGATGAGAAGCAATGGCACACGAGGGAAATTCCAATTAGATATTAGGAAAAATATTTCCCTGCAAGGAAGTTAGACTCTGGAGTAGGGCCCAGAGAAGGGAGGCAGTTTCCACACTTGGTGACTTTCAGCCCCTGGCATGGGTAAACCCCAGGCAATTTGCTTGAACTTGGCCCTGCTGTTAACACGATTAGACCCAAACCCCCTGAGGTCCCTTCTCACTGTTCTTCCTCAGTTCTGCAGTTCTCAGGTTGCTTGGCAATGTCACGTGTTATGGACTATTGGACTGGCCAGCTTGGAGGCACATGGAGGGCTCTGGGTCTTGTTCTGTTCCTTGTCACTTGGACTCACCTGTATGGTGTTAGCAGTGGTGGGAGATGGAGGCACTGCCTTAGGAACATTGCTCAGCTCATTCACTTGCCCCAGCCTCCCTTAGGTAGAGCACCCATCTCTCTGGAAGTCTGCATTATTTCCTCCCCACATGAGCACAAGAAGCCAGTAAACATTGAAGCACAGGATGTAAAGCATCCTCCTTGCTCTGCTGGAAGCACAGAGCTGTGATGTGTAGGGGGTTGCTGGTGTTTTTGGAAGGCTCATGAGGATGCTGGCCTCCAGCCTTCCAGATGGAAGGTTTATCTTCCCCATGGTGCCTGTCCCAGAGATAGTGGCGATTGGAAGGGAAGTCACTGGTAGCTTTTTTAAAGGTTCCAGCTGCTTGACCATCCTCAGCAGATGGACGCTGAGATGAGCCCAAAGGACTGTCTGGAAAGAGTTATTTGCTCCCAGTATTTTCTGTTTCTTTGCCAGCCTTTCATTCTCATGGCTGCTCTTTTCCCGATCCTGGCCTTCTGCAAGGCTGGCTGCTGGCAGTCTTATGAGCCTTGTCTTCAGGAACAACTTCACTCTGCAATTTATTGTGTCTCCGAGCTTTGACCTGGTGTCTGATGCTGCAGAAGCCCATGTCTGGTGTGTAAGTGTTCAGAGGGTGTTTACAGTGTTTGGCCCATCCTGTCAGTAAGAGTAATGAACCAGAGCAAAGGGGGTCTGCTCGTAGCCACGGTGCCTGGGTTAAGCTGACCTGCAGCAGTAGCTACATATGCCTTCTCATCTGGCAGAGGCTGGGTGGATGTCCAGGCTCCCTTTATGTAGGTTTTCAAGGTCTAGAACATTGTCATAAACCTGTGTTAGTCCCCACATCCCTTCTGAAGTTGCTCCTTTCAGCCTTTCCCTCAGGCTTGTTGACACTGGGCTGCAATCGCCCTGTGCACTCTGCTCTCCCTTTCTTGGCAGTCCACACGTAACTCAATACTGCTCTGGGCATGCTGGCTTTACTTGGATGTCCCTGTTACAGCACCCCCTGCGCATCGGGAGCAGCAGGATCTGGTGGTTTGGGCCAAGAGGTCCCTGAGGTCTGTTCCCAGCTGCAGGAGCAAGTGCTGTGTGGCAGGGGATGAGCTGGTTTCTAGTAACCCAGGGAGAGCTTTTAGGTCTCTCACAGGCTCTGTCTCCCTAGGACGGTCAGGTCTAGAGGGACATCTGTGTCCTCAGTGGACAACAAGATGGATCAACCATCAGGTCGAGCATGTTTTTGACCTAGTTGTCTCTGCTGTTTGTGGGACCCCAGGGGTGGTTCACTCTGTGTGGACCAGGAGGTTTGTAGTTTGACAGGACGTAATAGGAGCTGGACTGTGTCTCCTGCTGCCCTTCATATGGATAGATCTACAGTCGGAATGCCAGTCCCTGCTACCCCATATCCCCCTTCTTAGGGCCTTCTGCTCTCATGTGTTTGCCTTCATTATGGGCAGCAGTATCAATGTTTAATGACAGCTGTAACATCCTTTTCCTAATTCCAGCAGGGTGCTTCTCTCTCACCTTCAGTCCTACAGGAAAGAGAGGTTTTCATTTTCTATGACAAGGTGCAGGACATTGAATTCATGGTGGAAGTACTCCTTCCCTGCAGTAGCCCTGGTTATGGCCATCTTTTTAAAATCAAAGATGAACAAATCCTCCCCCTTATGGCCCAAATACCTGCCCAGCACACATCATCACTCTGGCCTGTGCTAGACTTGAGCCTTTCTAAATCGCAGCTGGAAAAGGGTGAGTTGGGAGGGTGTGCACAGCTCTGTGTGTGTGTGTGGTATCTCCTCCCCCTGTGCCACGTACATGTCTAGTACGGGGAGTGGAAAAGATGCTGAATGTCCCCACAGCTGCTGCAGCCTTATCTGCAGGCTGCAGCTTGGTAACCAAGCGGGAGGCCCGAGTGCCTAAGCTCAAGCACCTCCCTTGGAGGGCTCTTACAGTAAAAGGAAGTGTATTGCAAGAGGGCTTGTGGTGGGGAGGGGCAGTTCCCACGGGGCAAATGCTGCAGTGCACAGTCCTTGCTGCCCTCCCCACTGCAGGCCATTTGCCTACTCCCTCTTCAAACGTGTAGCTTTGACACCCGGAGCTGATCAGAGCAATTCAGCATCCCTGGATTTTCTCGGCTGCCCTGAGGTGCCTGGTGACTGTTTGGGGAGGTAGGGAAAGGTGAAGGTGCTATGGCTCTGTCGGTTGTCAGGGACTCATCAGGGGAGTGTGTGCAAGGAGGCTTGGGCTGGTGGGGCTGCGGGTGTGTGCCAGTCGGGAATGGGAGGAACCTGGGGTAAGTTAAGGTATGAACTGCAGCAATCAGGAGGCAACAGAGCACAGCTAAGAGCTGCAGGCTTGCCTTGGGGGTTCATGGAACCAGGACAGGGTCTGATGGTGGTGGAGGATGGGGTGGGAAGGAAGACGAGCACACTTGTGGGGATACAGAGCCCAGGTGCCATGTGAAGGATGTGGGGAAGGGGCGGTATTGTGCATCTGGGTTTAGGCAGTGTGAATGGCTACAGGGCATCAGGGTGCAGAAGGAGCTGGCTTGGTAAGGAAGCTGTGGATGCCTGTGGCTGTATGCAGTGGTGACCAGAGGGAGAAGAGAGGAGATGGCTGAACTGGGAGCAACAGGGGTCCCATCACCTGCTGATTTCTGTGCTATCTCTCCCAGCTTGCAAAACGTCACCCCACCATCAGAGCTCCCTGTCAGAGGCTCTTGTTTCTGTACCCAGTCAACAGTGCTGGAAAAGGGGCTGGGCTGTTCATGCTGCACACCGAGATCATGCTTTCCATGGTGCACAGCCCAGGACAGGGAGCTGACAGGATGGGAGTTACTGTAAGTGATTGTCTTACCACTGGAGTTGAGTTAAACAGGTTAGAGTACGGTTTGCAGAGCTTCTGATGCAGACACCAACTGCAGGGTGTTATTCTTCCTCTTGGGAGATCAGATAAAAGGGACTCTTGGTGCTAACATTTGTATATCGCTTAGAATCGTGAGGGCCTCATCCAGATTGGGCCTGGGGAATGCCTCCCTTGGACCAATATCCTTATTGAACTTGAAATGCGGCAGTGCACTGGTGCCCTGGTCATGGCCAGAGACCTCAGCTGTCATGCAGGTGCAGACCAGAAGTGGTCGCTGCCCTTGGCCAGATCCCACTTGCCTTCTCAAAGCCATTCTGTGACTGGCTGCACAGGCATGTGACTTGGTAATCACACGGTGGAAAATTTTCCATTGGTTTCAGTTGGCACCAGGGTCTGGACTGGAGCAGCCAGTCTGCGTGGTCATCCAGTGGCTGAGGTCCCCCGGGCCCGTCCCTCAGGCCACCACCCCTGGAGAGGGACAGGAGGGCTGGAAGGGAGCTGGCTGACATGTCCCTGTGCCTGGGTGGCCAGGGGCTTGCTTTCACATTCTTTGTTGCCTCAGGGTGACTGCTGAGGCCACTGTGCTGCCCCAAGTCCAACGCCATGGGGCTCCCCAAGGCTTGCAGGCGCAGTGCTGGCTGCACCTTCCCCTGTGCAGCAGCTACCCCGAGGTGTAAAGACACAGCTTTTTGTGAAGTGGAGCCAGCACAGAGGAATTTGCTGCTTGTGGACAGCTGTTGTCCTGGGCCTGGCTCGTGTCCTCCAGCACTTCTCACCCGGCGCTGCCTCGGGAAGGGGAACGGGGGCTGCCCACCCTCGACTCCCTGTGCCGGGCAAGTGGGTGCCACCTCGGGCTAACGGGGGTGAATAGCTGCGGTGGAGCCTAGCAGCATCCTGCTGCCTCTGCAGGGATCCTCTTGGGCAGCGGAGAGTTTTCCCCACCCCCAGCTCTGCCGCTGCCTCTTTGTTTTCTGGCAGAAGCCTCTGTGCCTTTTCATTGCCGTTGAGGCGCCGAGCAGGAGCCTACATGTGCCGTGTGTGCGTCTCGCCGGGAATGTGATGCGGGCTGGGAATCCTGCCGGGCCAGGCATCTCCCCTGCAGGGCAGCAGGGGCCAAACAGCAGCTTCAGGGGTCTCCTTTCCATGGACTGTTCCTCCGGTCGAACAAGGCTTCGAGGCAGCTGGTCTCTTCCACAAAACCCTCCCTTGCACTGGCAGCGCTTCTGCACCTTGCCACAAGTAGAGTAAGTTGGATGGGAAGGGGCCGGTCCTCAGCTGGGCACTCGGGCTCTCCGCTGTGGTCCCCCCTCGCTCCCGCTGGGAAGGCACCTGAGATTAAAGCAGCGCCAAAGGCTATGGAGCTGGATACAGCGGTGGCTGAGGATTGCTTGTGCTGCGCCTGCCTCTCCATGTATTTGATCTCTCGACTTCCAGCGGGGACTGAATTCCTGTGCTGGATTCTGGGCTCGGCTCTTGTGAAAGGATCCAATTATTTTAGAGCTTTGAGCATCTCCATTTGCTGCCCATATTTGCGGCGCGCTGGCTGGAATTCCAAGTGATTAACGTGGCTGTGACATCCCTCCTAGGGGTGTTATCTTTGCTCGCTGTCCCCCACCGCCCCCCTCTTCCTCCTCCGGCAGCGAGCAAGCGAGACAGGCAGGCAGAGACAAAGGTCTGTCCTCAACCTGGGCTGTCCTCCCCGTAAGCGGCTGCTGCATGGGATTTCCCTGCCCTGCCTGCTGCAGGTTTCCTGGGCTCCCGGTCGAACACTGGAGCTGGGCAGCCGTGGGCTGTATCGCAGAGGTTTGAACCTGCTGGGCTGGGTGGGCAGGGGGTGCTGCCGGCTTTGGAGAGCTGCCCGATTGTCCTGCCGGATTTTAAGCTGCTTTTCATTCTTTGACTGCGCTTTCCCGGGAAGAGGGGCAGCCGTGCGTGGAGGGGAGGTTGGCGGGGAGGGGGCTGGACGTGGGGGAAAAGCTTTACACAGGTGGCTGTCGCATAGTGGGATCTGCCTGCAGACCCTGTAAGCCCCCCTTCCCAGCCGCGGGCTATTGTCAGCATCGCCGTCTGCAAGCCGGACACCTGGGAAAGGTGTGCGGAGGCGATCCGTGCCTGGACGAGGGGCACCAGAGGGAGAAGGGGTAAGTCACTGGGCTGGGAGCTCTGCTCCGGCTCCCCCAGCCCCCAGGAGAGGTTTCATTGTGTTATCCTGACTTGGCCGAGAGGAAGGGCTCAGTCCCTGCGGCACCTGTGTGTGGTGCTGGGGCTGGGGAGGCACTCCGTGTCGCTGGGCAGCCCTTGAGGAGGCTGCTGCAGCCTGGAGCCCCAGCAAGATGCACTGCAGAGAGGGCTGCTCTGTCCCCGGGGGCTTCTGCACCCCGTCAGTGCCGCCTCCCACGGGATGGGAGGGAGCAGCAGCACCTCACGGACACGGTGCTGCGGGCACAGGGAGGTGTCGGGGCTCTCTCTCTCTGTCGAAGCTCTGTCTGGTGGTTTCTAGGAGCTTGCACTCATGGCATGGGCAATACCTCTTGCCCTATCCTTCCCCTCCGGGCTCAGGCTTCCTCTCCATTCCAAGCAGGGCTAGTACTGAGCGAGCCTCTGCAGCTGCATAAATCTGGCATGGCAGGAGGCCTCCTGAGGACCCTCGAGAGCAGCACTTGCCCTTGCAGTGGGGCAAGGAAGCTCCCTCCCTCTGTTTCCACTCCCTCTCCCTCTCTTCTTCCTCCCTCTTGTTTCCACCAAGTGTCAGCTCCTTCCTCCACAGCCTAAATTCCAGGATAGTGCCAGAGCCATGGCCAGTGGTCATCTTTCCCTTCAAGCACAATTTGCTCCTCTAGCATCTCACTGATCGGCTTCTCGCTGGGATTGCCACCTCTTCTACGGTGCTGGAGGTAGTCCCCAGCCACCCGTGTCTGTTTCTCTCCTGATGGTGAGATGCCTGATCTGTCAGACTGTGCAGGATCCCTTCTCCGGTGGCAGCACTGCTGTTAGTGCTGCCATCCTTCAGGGCTGTGACGGAAACTTTCTGCCTGCTGGCACTTTGCAAGCTCTGCTCTTAGCCTGTGCCAGGGAGCTCCTGGGTTTTCTAACACTGGTTAGATTACCTTCCTCCTCCTTGGGTTCAGATAGGACCAATGGAACTGCGATTTATCCTCCAGACAGTTTGTTTCCAGCAGTTTCTGTTGCCTCTTCTCTTGCCTTGTGCTCTGTTCGTAATGAGGATGATTATTTGCCCTCCTGTAATGATGGCCCTTTTCTTTTCTGGCTGTGTGGTTCCTGCTTCACGCCCAGTGAGGCCACCAGTGTCTCTCCATAGCACTTGCCAGGAGAGGGAGCCGGTGAGAAGAAGGCAGCAAAAGCCACTTAGGGGTTGGTTTGGGGTTTTTTTGTGGTCTAAACTGTGCAAAGACCCCTCTTGGCCCTGCCAGCCCCTAGGCTGGTGCTCTGTCCCAGGCAGCAGTGCCCAGGTGAAAGCCTCTTGTCCACTGGCCATGTGTCCGTTTTGACTGGCTGGCAGTGCTGCTCTGGGAAGCCACTGGACTCCCCCTGAACGAGTGTGGCAACTTTGGGCACGGCTCTTGCTCTCTTCCTTGCCCCAGTGCTGAGCTGCCAGCCCTGCCAGGCTCCCAAGGCCTCTGCCCCATGACAGATACCTCCCTGCTCCACAGTCGTGCCGCTTCCTCTCTGGCTGGCACAGCACAGCTTGAGCAGCAACAGATCCTTTTGCAGGCTGCTGTGGCACCGCTGCTGCATTACCCTGCCAGGAGCCCGTCCTCACTCGCCATCCTGCTCTGTTGTCTCCAGACTGAGACCATGGTCTGTTAATCCTGGTTTCCCCCTGGATGTGCTAATAGGAATGGAACCAGCAGGTAAGCCAAGTCCCTGACCCAACCCCACCAGGCCTGGCTGTGTTATTCCATGTCAGGCTCTGGTGGCACGGTGTCCCCAAGGAACACGGTGTTTCTGCCCCAGTGCCTGGGACACGCTCCCTCTCTGTAGGTCCTTTGGCACTGGGTATTTCTTGGGTGTTGAAGCGTGCTGGCCTTCCCCAGGCAAAGAAATAGAGGAAAGCTGTGCCTGGCAAAGCTCCAGATCCAGGTGCTGGGAGATCTTGGCAAAAGCATGGGCCCTGCCTGTTTTCTGAGCAATGAGTGGCCTTGGCAGGAGCAGGGCAGAGAGTGGAAGAGCTCTGGCTAGGCTTCCCTCAGAGGCAAATCTTTTTGAGTCCTGTCTTAGAGAACCAGCATGGGCTGAAACAGTCTCAAAAAAAAAAAATCAGCATCAAGTGGGCTTAGGAGGGGTCAAACCCTTGGTGTGGGCACATGGAGCCCCATGTGCTACATCCAGGGGCTGGTACCTGTGCTGCTCAGCTGAGCTGGTCAGGCCCTGGGCATGGCTCTGTCCCATCCGTGTGGCCAGAAGTAGGGCTCTGGCAATGCCTGTGTCAAAGGGAGGAGAAGGCAGTGACCAGGGGCTTTCTCCCTGTCCCTGCTTGGAGTGCAGGAGGCTGTGGTCCTACTCTGTGGGGAGGTAGTGGACTCCCATGGTGCTGAGCTCTACTGTGAGCTGGATGGGCTCTCAGTGGGGAGGATCTGCCCTGGGAGGCACTTGGCACTGCCAAGAGAACCTCGCTAGGACACAGCTCCTTGCATCTCGAGGTGGGTCAGAAGCAGTGCTATGCCCCAGCTGTTCCCCATCCCAGGCTGATGGGCATTCCTCCAGGAGGATGTTCAAGGAGATCCTAGGGTGTACTTGGAGACACTTTGGGTGACACTTTCCTGTCCCCACCACAAGTCTGGCATTTTCCAGCACGATGCCTCAAGCAACAGTATCTGGGCTGGCAAAAGATGGTGCAGCCCCTTGTTCTAGCCATGTGTTCTACTGGCTGGTGCTGGCAGCCCCTGATGACTGGTGCTGAGAGCTCAGCTGGGATGGATTGGTGGTGTTAGCAGGTCAGCCTGTCCTGATACATCCAGTCTCCTAAAAGGCAGCTGCTGCTGGGGAGAAAATGGCTGTGACTTCAGAGGGACACAGGGAAGAGAATGAAAGGATTCAGGTGAAGCTGTGTATTTGTTCTGGCATGGACGTGCTTTCTTCCACTGCACCAGGCTGATTCTTGCTGTTGGTTGCTGATTTTGCTTCCTAGGGGTTGATTGTGCCACAGAAGTCATGGTACAAGTCTCCCTCAGGGATGAAGGAGGGAAACAGCAACCTTCCAGGCAGGCAGAGCACAGCATGTTAGCACCTCAGCATCCACCCACAACTGAGGGCATTCACTTGCTTTCCTGCCTGCTTTGGTGCAGGCCACATATGGGGTGCCAGGAGGAGCTGGTCTTTACAAAAAGCTTTTGTTGAGGTTTCGGAGCCATGGTTTGTTGTGCTGCAACACTGATTGGACCTGCTGGATGTGCTCCTTGGGTGTTGTATTGAATCTCAACAGGTCCTGTTCTGGCTGGTTGCTGGCAGTGCCCTTCCCCAGCAGTGGCGGTGGCTTTTGAGCTGTCCAGCTCTCAGGGACTGGTCATGACAGCCCGTAATTACAAACCTTATTGGAAATGTAATGAAAGAACAGCCTGTTTTCTGGGGCAGGTGAGGTCAGGCAGCAAGCACAGCTGATGCTGGCTTCCCACGTGCAAGTTGGGGGGATGCGGAATTTGCCAGACCAGGATGCCAGAAGGGAATTGCACTTGAGCGTTGCTGCCTCTGAGCATCCACTTGAGGTTTTTGTTCATCTGCCTGGCCCTGCTGTTTCCAGCTTTCAGAGCAGTACTCACTGCTGGCTTGGAGTACCCAGACAGTGACTTCCCTCTGGATGGGTGCTGCAGTGAGCCCCCATTTGAGGGATGCATGGGGAGGGAGGAGGGGAGGGCATGACCCCCCAGGGATAGGCACCTTCAGCTGGGAGTGCCTGGGTTAGTGAAGCCCGTGAGCTGCCTCTGCCACAGAGGTGGTGAGGGTGGAGATGCCCAAGGGCTCCTGCCCGCTCTGAAGGTGTTGCACCATGAGCTGCTGCTTGAGCTGACTCTTCCCCACACCCTCTTCCAGGCATCAAAGCTGCAGTGCCCGTGGATTATGACCACAGGGGAGCTGTGTTGCATCTGCAAGTCTCCATTGTGCATCAAGGGCACATCTGAACAGGTGAGTGCTGTGCACATGAAAGGATTGCTGTCTTTGTGCTGGGGAAAACTGGTGGGGGGCCATCATGGCTCAGGGCTGTCAGGCTCCTTGTTTCTGCCTTCGCTAAAAAGCATCTCTTCTTACTGGAAGAAAACAATTCCAAGCTCTTCTCCTTATCTGTAGGGCCAGAAAGTGTCCTGTGCTGTGGGTGGAAGGGGGAGGAGGTGAACATGAGACCAGGAGCTAGCTGGAGGCCCAGAGGTTGCTGCAGTGTCTTGGAAAGCAAGGCATGAAATGGTCACCAGAAAGAAAGAGGAATCTGTTCCTATGCACAGGGGTTCATACAGGAATGCATGCAAAAGGGATGTAAAATCAAGCCAGGTATGAGAGTTCACAGCTTAGCTTAAAATATTTGTGGTTCAAATGGAAATCAAGGTGTTAGCACTGCCTGAGGTGGCTGAGATGTATGTGGCCTTTGATTGGGGAGGTTGGGAAAGGCTGAGCTTAAATGCTGCCTTCCCTGCCTGTGTGACCCTGAAGACAGGCAGCACCCTCCTGCCCTTCTCCCAGGAAGCATCTGAACCACCCCAGCCCTGCACCTCCCCCTTTTCCTTCCCCTCAGAGCCGCTGTGGACACTGAAGAGCTGGAGAGGACGTTGCAGAGGTTCGGAGGCACACCGTGATGGTGGGAGCCATTCCACGGCAGCCACGCCGCTTCTGGGGGGTGCCTGACTGGCAGGTGTCTTCAGCTAATTGTGCCAACGACCGCCTGCTGCGGGGCAGGGAGGCCAATCCAGAGCAAAGCAGTGTCCTGCTGCAGAGGGGTAAGTGTCGGGGGCAGCCAGGACACGCTGCAGTGTTGTGGGCTACACAGAGGGCTTGAGGTTGGCAGGGACATCTGGAGGTTATCTGGACCGGCCCCACCCAGGTCCATTGCCCAAGACTTTGTCCTGATGATTTCTGAATTTCTCCAAAGATGAAGACTCCACAGCCTCTCTAGGTAACTGGTTACAGTGCTCGGTCACAGTAAAACAAAATGGTGTTTTCTGATATTCAGAGGGAACCTCTTACATATATATCTATAGATATATAACTATATCTATAGATATATATAGAGAAGATCTCACTGAGCCTTCTCTTCTCCAGGCTGAACAGTCCCAGCTCTCACAGCCTTTCCTCATAGGACAGATGCTCCAGTCCCTTAATTTTTTCTTAGTGTCCCTTTGTTGCACTCTCTCAGGTGTGGCCTAACCAGTGCTGAGCAGAGAGGGAGGATCAGTTCCCTCAACATGCTGTTAATGCTGTGTCTGGTGCATTGT
Source organism: Daphoenositta chrysoptera (assembly GCA_013397915.1). Lineage (NCBI taxonomy): Eukaryota > Metazoa > Chordata > Aves > Passeriformes > Daphoenositta > Daphoenositta chrysoptera. Next base: position 158,871 of record VZRO01002905.1, read on the forward strand.
TGTCTTTCTTTGCTGCAAGGGCACATTGCTGGCTCATGGACAACTTGGTGCCCACCAGGACCCCCAGGGCCTTTCCTGTTGTGCTGCTTTCCAGCCAATCAGCCCCCAAAATATCCTGGTGCATGGTTATACCTTTTATCACTCATTTTAAACAAAATTCTTGGTCTCGATCACCTTGGCCTGCCATTTTCCCATCCCCATCCCAGCAGGGTCAAAAGAGCATATGCAGCCTCACTCTCCAGATAGCATTGATCCACTTGGAGAACCAATTTCCCTATTGCTCACTTGCCCCTAAGCCCTTGCTCCACAAGATCAGGCACAGCTGCAAGGACAGGCAAAAAGCAGAGCTGCCAGGCATGGGCAGTTTGTCCTCAGTCTGCTGTTGACTTTTCCTGCATCTCCTCAGCTCTTGCAGCCATTTCAGCATTTTTCATGCCTGAAAAGAAACAACATATGGACAGGATTCTTACAACTCTCAAGCTGGACTGAAAATCAAAAGTGAGGCACCAAGCAGCACGGAGGAGGGCAGGCCCTTGGAGCTGGCAGGAGTGGGTGGATGGTGATGCTGGTACCTCCCAGCTGCTGATTGAGGTGCTGGAGGTGGCTGGTCCAAGCTGGGAGAGATAACGGGGATGTTAGGCCAGGTTCCTGTCCCCAGCGTGGGGCTGGCAGCAGCCCTGCCCCATTCAGTGCTCATGGCCAGGACAGGTTGCCTTGGCCAGCGCTGGGAGATGTTGCTGCTGTTGCCCAAAGGGGTGACTACAGGCCTGAGCCCCTGGGACTGGTCTGACCTGCCTGACTCCCACGCTCCACAACAGCACAAGTGTGTCCCTGGCAGAGGGCAGGCCTCTTCCTCCCCGCTTGTCCAGACTTGTCCCCAGGAGTCTCCGGCCTGTCTGGAGACTTCTCTCCTTGCCTCAGCTGGGAAGGAAGTGCTGAACCTGCAGGTGGGTGATGCCTCCGGGTTTCCCAGAAACCCACATCAGCCTGGTTCCTCTTCCTGTCCCTGGCAAGGGAGGTTCAAGTGGGACTGTGTGAGGAGCTGCCCAGGTCCCAGTAGGTCCCTTGCAGCCAGAAGTCTGAATGAGGATGTGGATCCCAGGCTGATCTTCGTCCTTTCTACTTTCTTGTTTTTCCAGATGCTGTACTGCAGAGCACCTCATAGTAGAGGGCTTACACAGAGATCCTGAGCGAGAGGGGATCCAGCTCCTACTCCCTGCCCTTGCACCCTGACCAGTGGCACTTTACAGTCCCCCTCCTGCTGCTGCATGGGCTCCGCCCGGAGTCCCAGCAAGTGAGGCTCCATGCGGCACATCCACGCAGAGACGTCCCTGCCCCCGGAGCGCAGCACGGACCCCACCCTGTCCCGGCCCAGCGGGGAGACGCCCTTGGAGCCTTCCTCGCAGTGCTGCACCCACCGCAGCATCCTCATGGGCTACAACGAGACCGAGATCAAGCGCCAGAAGGTTTACCAGGTGTCCATCTTCTCCCATCTCTCCAGCTCCTCTGAGAGCACGGAGCAGCGGGCGGGCGCCCGGCCAGCTGTCAAGAGAGGATTCCCCGAGCAGCGAACTCCGGAGGGAGGGCGAGATCCCAAACGAACTCACTGGGGCGACAGGGGGGTGGACGGGGGCCCTGGGCAGCCTTCCCTGGATGATGACGATACCTTTGAGGATGGTCTGCTGGTGGAGGAGCTCTCCCTCTGTGGCTCTGCCCAGCACTTCTCCCACAGTGGGCTGCGGGTGGTGGAGCACCGCTGTGAGGGCAGCCCTAGCCACAGCCCCAAGGCCAGCAGAGAGGACAAGTCGCAGGATGTCTCCTCCTCCTCCTCCTCCTCCTTCTCCTCATCCTGGCCCCGGCACATTGCTTGCAGTACTTTGCACATGAGAGACAGTTGCCCTGTCTCATCAGGGGATCAGCCCACAGACTATGGAGAGAATGGGGAGCCGGCAAGTGGCCACAATATACTTCACCTTGAATTGCACAGTATTGCACAAACAACCCAGTTGGACCCTGGTGGGAAGAGAGAGAAGCCAGGGAGCAGCCCAGCTCACACCAGCAGGGCTAGCGGAGAAGCTGAAGGGCCAGCGGTGGCCAATGGGTGCAAGGAGCCCCCGCCTCCACAGACAGTGCTCAGCCCCGAGCCCAGCAACCTGAGCTCCCAGGAGATGACACCTTGTGGGAGCAGCCAGCTCAGCAGCACTTGCCCAGCCAAAAGGAAATTGCTGCCCGCTGGCGAGGTTATGGCTGACTCCTGCTCTGAGGATGAGAGCCTGTCCCCACCAGCAAGGAAGAAGAGGGTCCTGCCATGCCATCCTGTGCCCACAGCCTGCCGCAGCACTGATGCCAAGGGGGCTCCGTTCTGGAATCACCTGCTTCCTGCAGCCAAGGTGAGCATTGCTCATGGGGGGAGGCTGGGAATGGCTTGGGGATGCCCAGCGCTCAGGGCTGTCCTTTTGGGCAGTGTGGTCCGCAGTGGCACTGTTGCCCTGAGCTGCAGCACTGGTGTGAACAAGGCAGCAGCTGACAGCCAGCCTTGGCACACATGGTCTGTTTTGACCAGCTCTGGACATCTTGTAGTCACTGGATACTCTGCATGCAACCAGCTTTTTCTCCTGGAGAGTCTTGCTTGGAGAGGAGACAACCTCCCCATGGCAGTGAGAGCTGGACACGTCGTGAAGTCACATTTGGTGTCTGATGGCTTCCTGTTAAGCCATTATATGCTATATCTTCCCAAACAAGCTTGGGAAGAGCAGCTGGCCTCTGCCTGCGTGATGAGGAGGAAGGCAGATGCATGGGATGGCTTGAGCTCCTGGCCACGATGCCCATTAGAGCAAGTGTCTGGTGGCAGGCAGTGGGACTGGACGTACTCTGACCAAGGAGCCCAGTGCTGTGTGCAGAGATGCCACTGGCTTTTCTGCCACTTCTGGGTGCCTGTGGCATGTCCCCAAGGTGCCACAAGCTTTCAGCAATGGGGCAGACTCCTGAGGTTTGCAACCACCCTAGCAGCTCGGGAGCTGCCTGCGATTCCTCCTTTCTTACCCTGCCCTTGTAACCAGCTCCCCACCCTCACCTGTCCTGCCAGCTGAGGCTGCAGCAGGCTCAGGCCAGACCAGGCACGCTCTTCTTTTTCTCTGGGGCATCCCATGGTGTGGGGACTCACAGGAACTGATGTCAGAGCTACGCTGGCCTCTTGCTGCATGGAGCTGGGGCACACCATCCGTGGGGCACAGTTCCATCCCTGCCTGCCTTTTTCATGACTGACCCCCAGCCCAGCTGCCCCCAGCACTGTCCTTGCAGAGTGAAGCCCTCCAGCAACTTCCCTGGGTTTTCCCACCCGGTCATGCCAGCCAGCTCCATCATCCCTTTGTGTTTAGCTGCCCTTTGTGTGGCTTCCAGAAGGGAAAACCCCTGAAAAGGGGACATCTTTAAAAGGAGGCTGCAGTGTGGCTGTGGCTTTAACCCCCCACCCCACAGCTGTAGGATCCTAGCTGTGATTAGGGGTGGGCAACGCACCCCTCTGCCCAGTGGCACTGCTGAGGACTTTGCATGAATCACCAGGGGACAGAACTTTTCCCAGGCTGGTCGGGGAGCATCTTTGTAGGTGTCACCAGTCCCTGGGAGGTGCAAGGGGGTGTCACTGATGGCTCTGTCTACAAGTGTCTTGTCACTGGGGCTGCTGCTAAGACCTGCTTTGTAAAGCAGGAACAGTGTGTTCTACCCTTGGGTACCAACACCTCATTCCTATCTTAGCCACTTTGGGGTTCAGGCAGCCCCATGTTCCCACCAGACACCCCGGTCCTCGTGCTGCCCTGCTGGCCACCCCTGCAGAGGCTGCTGATGGCCGCCCATGGATGGGAGCCAGTTCCATCTGCTGGGACCCCCATGGGAATGTGGGGCAGGGCAAGGGGTGACAGGCCCTCCCAGGGGTGCACATGCCCTGGTTGCTGCCCTAACGTGGTTCTCCGTTTCGTGTCCCCTCCAGAGCTCTGCAGATTGCACTGCGGTGGGGAGGAGGCTGAAGAGTGGGCTGCGCCTCAAATCGTGAGTGTCCTGGGATGGACGTGGGGGCTCAGGGTGCCTGCCCACCCCAGTACCCTGCAGCCCTATGGGAGGTTCAGCTTGGGTTGGGTCCTCTTCCCTGCCCTGGCCCAGCCATCTCCCCTCCTCCAGACCACAGACTGTGGGGGGTTTTTTCTTCCCCTGGGATGTAGGAAAGTGGGTTCAACCTCCAGCAAAGGTACGGGGGACCTGGAGAGGGATCCACATTCCCATGGACATGAACAACCTGGGGCTGCATGCTCTTCAGTCCAACACTGATCTTCTCTCCTCACTCCCAGGCGACATCTCCGGACCAGTCTCCGGAGGGGCACCAGGTCCCCCACAGTGCCCTGGGCCACCACCACTGTCAGCCATGCTCTGCTAGGCAACTTTGAGGTAACAGTGGGGGGACTGTTACTCCTGGGGGGAGGTGGGTCCTGGGGGCTCCATGCAGGGCTAGCAATGGGTGTGAAAGGCTGAACCTGATGGGAGCCCTGGTGTGGGGCTGGGCTGATTGTCCCCAAAAGGCCTGGCGTGCAGTGGCCACCACGTAGCCACCAGCAGTATGGCTCAACCTGCAGGTCCTTGGGTGGAACCTGCTGAGATGGCTGCTGTGAGGCTGAGCCGAGGCACTCTCACTGCTTCTCCCTGTTAGCTGTTCGGTGTTACCCCACCAGTTCAGGGTGGGTCTGTCTCAGAGCGAGGTCTCTGGGCACACGAGGGCAAGCGGTCACTTGGGTGCAGTGAAGATGGGGATGACTTCACCTGGAGCACTGAGGCAGGGGGTAGGGCTGGTGTTTGAGGTTCCCTAACGCGTCCTTCCCCTCTCAGGAGTCCATCCTGAAAGGCCGCTTTGCGCCATCGGGGAGGATCGAGGGCTTCACGGCAGAGATCGGTGCCAGTGGCTCCTACTGTCCCCAGCATGTCACCCTGCCCGTCGACGTCACCTACTTCGACATCTCTGAACACAGCGCGCCCTCGCCTTTCCTGGTACATCTCCTGGTACATTCCTGGATGTGGGGGAGAGGAGGGGAGGGGGGCTGTACCCCGGCACCTTGGGACAGCCCCTTGCTCTAGAGGGTGGCTCAAGCAACCACCTGCTGTGGAGATGGCTGGCTGTGCCAGGAGCAGTCTTTAACTCAAAAAGCAAAAAGGGAAACAAGAGGGAACATACTCAGGCCCAGCTGCTTCATGGTTGCCATTGTCATCGCCTCTCTTGTCACCACCTCTCTGTTGCTCCTTATAGTTTGGAGAGAGACTGAGCTGGGGGTCTTGTTGCTGACTTGTGCGAGGTGTTCCCAGCCAGGGAGTCTCAGGTCCATGCTGGTTCCCAGCCGGGCTCTCCCTGACTTTCTCCCTCTCTCACATGCTGTTTATTTTGCCCCAGGGAGTGATTGACTTGGAGGCCTTGGGAAAGAAGGGTTACAGTGTCCCCAAAGCTGGAACCATCCAAGTGGTGAGTCATTCCCTGGCCTGCAGTAGCAGTGTGGGGTGGGGCTGGGGGGGCTCTGGTTGCCCTGCTGGGGTGGGTATGCTCCATTTGTTAGCCAGGGCAGCAGCTGGAGGGCATGCCTTCTGCAGAGGGGTTACATGGCCACCAAGACAGCACAGCAGAGGGGAGCACGGGGTACCTGGGGTGCTGGCAGGGAGACAAGGTGATGGGAGAATCAGGGAAAGAAGAGGTTGGTGAGGGTTTTGGCAGGAAAGTGTGTAAGTGCAGTGGGAACGGGATGTGATGCAAGGGGAGCTTCGGTGTGAAGGTGGGTGGAAAGGACTGACCTGTGACACTCAGGCTAAGCCCTCTGGGACTGGTGTGGGGCTTTCTGGATCCTTTGACCAGCAGCTTCTGCTCCCAGATGCCCCATTTCTGCCCTGCATTCTTCCAAGTCTCACTCCCTACCCCTCTGTTCCCAGACCTTATTTAACCCCAACAAGACTGTGGTGAAGATGTTCTTGGTGACATACGACTTCCAGGACATGCCGGCCAACCACATGACCTTCCTACGCCATCGCATCTTCCTGGTGCCCATGGGGGAGGAGGAGGGGTCCACGGTGGCCCCCAGTGACCCACTGGGCACCAGCCCACCCCGCAGGGTCCTCTGCTACCTGATGCATCTAAGGTAAAGCATGCCAGGAGGGATGGGCACCTGCCCCAAGGTCACCCCTGGGCTCCTCTCTGACATGTCCCAAGCCTGCAAGACTGGAGGAGGGACTGGGGAGGAGCAGAGACCAGCTGCTCCTTGACCAGGGGACAAAGTAGTCAAGGGGGTTGTGCCCCCACTGAGGATGCCCTGCCCTTTCCTGGGAGCCTGAGGTCCCTCTGCCCTGCTTGTCTCCACGCAGGTTTCACAGTTCCAAGTCGGGGAAGATCTACCTTCATGACGACATTCGGCTGCTTTTCTCCCGCAAGTCGATCGAGGTGGATTCGGGGATCCCCTACGAACTGAAATCCTTCACAGAGATGCCCAGGCACCCCTGCTACTCACCCCGGGCCTGACCTTCTTCACCCCCCACCCTCCAGGGCCACCGGGGAGCCTCCAGCCCAGCACTTAGGGGAGAGATGAGTAAAGGGCCAGCAAGCACTGCTTTGAGATATCACCCACCCTCCTGACCAGCACGGACACCACGCTCTGCAGCAGGGCTGGGATCACCCAAGGGGCTTCACCAAGAGGGGCAGGGGCTGAGGAGCAGCCCTGGCACTCCAGGGACATGCCCAAACCTTCTGCTGGCACTGCTCCCAGCTTGGAGACTGGGCTGTGGCTGAGGTGGGTGGGTGCGGAGTGAAGAGTTGGACTGGAGCTGTGGGTAACATCACCCACACCAGTCCCAGGTCTAGGAGCAGGAAATGTGGAAGAGGTTGTATTTATTAGTATTTATTGTTGCTGGGAGCGCAGAGGAGGCTCGTGCAGAGGATCAGAGGTTCCGTGCTTGTTCTTCCCCACAGCCCTGCCCCAACACAGGCAGCTTGGTGCAGGCAGGGCTGTGGGGACTGTGAGGGTGACTCGGGCCAAGGACACCTCAGCCCATGGAAGGGAGAGCGACCCACTGCTCACCAGGGTTGCACATCCCAGGCCAGGGCTGTGTTAAACGCCCTGTGACAGGCTGAGCCTTGCAGGCACCAGCTTTGCAGGGCCAGCCCAGCTCCAAGCAGCTTGGGGAGGCCTGCGCTTATCTTCTGAGTCTTTCAGGGCAAGCCAAACCCCAAGAGGCCTGTGGCTGTCAAGGAAGTGGCCACTGCCAGGTTCCTGAAGGTAAGAGACACAGCTGTCACGTGGATGGGGACCTGGGGCTCTTTGCAGGAATATGGGGATAGCCCTCTGGGCAAGAGCCTCCAGAGCACGTGTGCTGTGGATCTGAGAAGATTGCCAAAAAAAAAAAGGAACCTTGCACTGTCAGCGGGTGTGGGGTGAATCCTGTGAAGGAGGCAGCTTTGGGAAGGGGTCTGCTGGCAGCGTGATCAGGGGCTGGAGGACGGGCAGGAGCCCCAGCTTAGTTCCCAGGGAAGCAACAGAGGACATCAAACTCCAGGAGCTGGGCCGGATCCCCAGGAGCAGGACTGGGGGAATCCAGAGCGGGGCGGTGAGAGGGGCAGGGTTGAGGGTAAAACAAGCTTGCATATCCCCTGTCTGTGTCACCCCTCTGCCCTCTGAGGGTGCCGGCACGGCTCCCCCTGCCAGCCCAGGCTGTGGGGATCCCCAGCCCCTCTGTCAGAGGGAAGAGGAGGGTGACAGGCCCGACCCCATCAGCTCCCAGCCCTGGGGCTCAGACCCCAGCACTGGGGCCTCGGTGAGGGCCTGGGCCAGGACTGGGGCGTGTGTGGGGCGAGGTCCCGCTCTCTCCTGCCGGGGGCGGCCGAGGGGCTCCGGCCCTGCTGCGCTGGGAGGGGGAGGCCTGAGCCCGCCCATATACTCACACTGGGGCCTGAACCCCCAAACGGGGGTTTGCTGCCCCCACACCGGCGGCCCTGAATCCCCCAAACCGTGGATCTGAATCCTCCCCAGCCGGGACTCTGAACCCCCCCAACACCGGGGGCCGCTCCCCCCCCTGCCCTGGGCAGCGGGGCCCGGCGGCTGCCATGACACCGGAG
>VZRO01002905.1:175460-192302 GCA_013397915.1 Daphoenositta chrysoptera
GGGGTGGGTGCGGTGGGGAGGGGTACCTGCCCAGGCAGAGCCGCTGGGGTGGGGGCTGAGCCTGCCTGTCCTTCCCTCCAGGATGCAGCGGTGGCCAGTGGTGCTCTTCCTGGCCTGGGTTTGCTTTCTCTTTTTTGCTGGTATCGGGCTCTTCATGAGCGGCTTCCTGCTCACCCGGATCGAGCTTGCCAGCAGCAGTTCCTGCTCAGACCCACTCGTCCCTCCACCTTGGGAGAGGCAGAGCCTCCCGCCGGGCTCCTGCTGGGCACCGCAACGCTTTTCCAAGGCCGTGCTGGTCATCATCGACGCCCTCCATTTTGAGTTCGCCCGCTTCGACCCCGCCAAGGCCAGCCCGCTGCCCTACGAGAACAAGCTGGGTGTCCTGCACCAGCTGGCCACCTCCCAGCCCCGCCATGCGCGGCTCTACCGCTTCCGCGCCGACCCCCCCACGGCCACCATGCAGCGCATCAAGGGCCTCACCACCGGCTCCCTGCCCACCTTCATCGACGTGGGCAGCAACTTTGCCTCCTACGCCATCCAGGAGGACAACCTGCTGGCACAGCTGGTGCAGAACGGTGGGTTCCTGGACTTAAGCTCAGGCGGGGGAGTTTCAGGCTAGATAGGAAAAATAATTTTTTCCCAGGCATAGGAATAGGTTGCGTGGGGAGATGGTGGAGTCACCATCCTAGAGGTGCTTAAGAGGCTTCTGGATCTCATGTTGGGTGATGTGGTTTAGTGGTTTAGGGTTTATAGCAGTAAGTGGATGGTTGGATTGGATAATTTTGAAGGTGTCTTTCAACCTTGATGATTCTGTGATGGGGGCTGTTCAGCCTGGAGAAGAGAAGGTTGTGTGGAGACCTCATAACAGCCTTCCAGTACCTGAAGGGGGCCTGCAGAGAAGCCAGAAAGGGATTCTTTGTCAGGAACTGTAGTGATAGAATGAGGAGTAATGGGTACAAATTGACAGAGGAGAGATTTAGGTTACATTTTAAGAAATTCTGCACTATGGGGGTGGTGAGACACTGGAACAGGATCCCCAGGGAGGCTGTGGATTCCCCATCCCTGGCAGTGTTTAAGGCCAGGTTGAATGGGGCTCTGAGGAACCTGGTCCAGTGCCAGCTTCCTTCCAACCTCTCGCCATTCTATGATTCTGTGACTGTGTGGGCAAGGCAGTGGCCCACTGGGACAGGGCACACGCAAACCTCTGCTCAGTTTAACCTGTATTCAAAACCTTGATTCCTTCCTCCCTGGGAAGGGCACTGCTTACAACAGCTCCACCCTGTGAGCTAATTGTTTTGCCCTGCTTAATGACAGTTACCTAAGTCAGGGTTGTCATGCAGGCAGGGTGTCTCCAGCTTGTGCTGGGAGTGAGAAGTAGCTGTGACCATGGCTTCATCTTCAAAGACGATGAGAAGGCAGGGGAAGGTGGCTGCACTGGTGGTGTTTGTCCCAAGGTCACCTCCAGGAATGCCTGTAGGAAGCCAAGGGCAGTCGGTCGTGTGGTGTGAGGCACATGATGGGGGAGGAGCCAGGTGGTGCCAGGTGGTGGCAGGTGTGCCATGGGGGTGTCCCTCAGGCAGCCAGCCTGCCTGGACAGCTGCCTGCAGCTGCGAGGCAGCGACCTCATCCCATTTTTGTTGTAGTCTGGTGCTGCTGCAGAGTGCTTAGTGCATCTGTAAAGGGCTTGTTATGGTGGGATAACGGAGTAGAGGGATGAGGACAGGCCACAGTGGGTTGTTACCCAGAGAGACTTCCTCCCAAGGCTCAGACTGGGCTAAGGCAACATGACTTTGTGTGAGCAAGGTGGGCAAATGCTGTAAATCATCTGAGGCAAAATGCAGCAGTAGATCCTGTGCCAGAGCAGCAGCCTCAGAGGAAAGGGTTCCTGCTCCCAGGCTGAAGAGGACCTGTGGAAACACAGCTGGCTGATGACAGGCAGAGCAAGGGCAGAGGGAAGCATCAATGCTTTTGCTTTCTCTTTTCCACATCTGAAACACCATCACCATTGTGTTTAAAAGCCAGAACTCAGGACTCACGTCTTCTGCTCCATCACCTGCTGCCTTGCATTTTGCAGTGGGGTCACAGGCCTTGGGTGAGAGTTTGTCTGCTTTGTGCTACACTCCCTGCACCCACCTGTGTTGTGGTGGCCAAAGAGTCTGCAGGGGTGACATGTCAGGTCAGTGATAAGTCGTGAGGTTGTGCAGGTGGATTTGGTTTGGGGGGCACTTGAAGGCTTAGAGACAGAGCTGTATTCAAAGTCATTTACAGTCAGATGGTCGTTTTAATTTTGGGTCAGTTTTGACTGTGGGTTGGAGAGAAGCCATTGCTCCGGACCCTGACCTGGGTCTGCCCAGGCTCTCTGGATTGTTGTGGTAACAGCACGACTCAGGAGGGCTCCATCTCTCATTGGTTCCTTTCTGTCTGGCTCAGGGAGGAGAGTGGTCTTCATGGGTGATGACACGTGGGAAGGACTCTTCCCAAAGAAGTTTTTCCGCTCGTATTTCTTCCCTTCTTTTAACGTAAAGGATCTTCACACTGTGGATGATGGGATCCTGCAGCATCTCTATCCAACTGGTAAGCAGCTCTTTCACCAGGGCATGGATAAACACTGGCCTAATGTGGGAGTCCTACTGCAAATTCGAGGTAGGGCTGAAGGTTTTTTTTCTGTTGCAAAGCAGCACTGGGCAGTTACATGCTGCTGCCCAAGAATTACAGTGCTCTATCTGGATTTCCACAGATAAGCCAGTTCTTGGAGCCCACAGACCATTTCTGTAGATACCTTTTCTCTGTCTGGGACAAAGTTCAGCTTGTTGGGATCAGGTTAAACTTCTACATCTGTCTCACAAAATACACTGGCAGGATGGAGACAGAGGAGCAGCTTAACTCTGTCATGTGGCTGCCCAGGCAGGCACACAATGCTCTGGGAAAAACACAAGTTAGGAGGCTGAGACACAGCACTGCTCTCAGCAAAGCACTGGTGCTTCCTAGTCGTGGGAAGAAGATGAAGCATGAGATTGGTTTGTGAATTTTAGGTGATTTTCACTTCCCTGAGGTCCTGGGACTGAGGGAAATGCTCTTTCCTTTTTCTGTATGTGAATCTAAGTGAATCAGGGGTGCAGTGGCCTTTCACAGGCAAGTCTGTGCGCCTTGGGTGAGAGCTGCAGTTCATCATTCAACTTCAAACATGTTGGTTTTCATGTGCCAAGGTCCTGAAGCAGCGGGGAGAGGCTGGGATAACTTTCTAACTGTGTTGGTGTGTCATGCCGTTGTCTTGGGTGGGATGCAGAGGAGCACACTGATGGGTCCAACCTAAAATACTCCAGGGAAGGATGGGAGTTCTGGGTTCTCCTTTCTCTGAGCATACCTTTGTTTTAGCTCAGTTTGTGGTGGTTTGAGGTAAATTCAAGATGACCTGGGTGACATTGTACTGTTCCCCTCTTGGGGAGTGGCGAGAAAAAAACAGGGATCCTGGGATGCTTGCCAGGTTTTGAGGTCCCTGTGCCATTGCCAGGAACCTGTGGCCAAGAGTGTGCCTCACTTGAAACCTGCATCAATTTCCTCGAGACCTGGCGGTGGCAGTGGCAGGAGGGGAAGAAACAGTAGTGTCCAGGGGCAACCAGGGAGTGCTGGCAGGAAGATCCAGGCTTAGAATTCCAGTCTGGTGTGTGACAAGTTTGCTTTTGCTCCACAGTGGACAGTGGTGAATGGGATGTGCTGATTGCTCACTTCCTTGGCGTGGACCACTGTGGGCACAAACATGGACCCAACCATCCCGAGATGGCGAAGAAGCTCACCCAGATGAATGAGATGCTCAGGTGAATCGTGTGGGGCTGCTTCAGCTGGACTGGTGGGATCTTCCTGGGCAATTTAGAGATGCTGAGGGCAACATGGGATGCTTACTGAGCCTAGTAACATGGAAAACAGCTTTGGCCAGCTGGAACCCCAGCTATAGGCAGCGTTCCTTGCAGAGGTGTGTGTTGAGAGGTTTGGTCTCAGAGGTAAGGCTGCCTTCAGGTCTCTGAGCCTTGGTTCTCTACCAGACCATGAGATTATAATGTGTCTAGAGTACAACTGAGCCTCACTGTTTCCATCTGTAACATGGAGGTTGTCCCAGTGATGTCTGGCTAATGTTTGAGAAGCAGATGGAGGACCCTGGCTAGGGAATGAATGCTGTGTTTACCACACAGACCCATGATTTGCACCTTTGAGTCAGAGGGCAGCATGGGATCCAGAAATTTTAGTCATGCAGATGTGTATCAGCCCAAAATGCTGCAGCTTTTAATTCTTAGGACTGCTCTAAGTTTTGCTGCTAGGAGGAGTTGGTAACTTGCCCTGCTGTATCTGAGAGCACAGTATATATTGTGTCATACTTACTGCATCCTTCAGGGACTAATCCCTCCTTTTTTCCTTTGAAGTAGGAGATGGCTCACACAACATGATACATGACCCAAATAGAGGCAGCCTAAAATTTTGTTCTTGTCAGGAACATTTCTTCTGAATTGTGTTCTGTCAAGATCCCTGAAGGCACTGTTCACTGGGCACCCAAGCAAGATCAGTCCACTCTGTCTTAGGGCTCTGAATTTTCAGTTTGGCATTAAACCATCAATTTAAAACACCCTGGTCCCTGGCTTGTTACAGTTTTGCATTAGCATTTAGTTTTGCTCATACCCTTTGATATGAGGTGGGCTTCACCTCTGTGGTGCAGGCAGGCTTGCTGAAGAGATGTCCTCTCCCACCTAAGCTAGTTGGGCCCTTGCCCAGGGAGGAATTGACCTTCCTTATTTTGGTGACAGGTCCCTGGTGGATCACCTGGGGAATGACACTCTTCTTCTCGTGGCTGGGGACCATGGCATGACAGAAACTGGAGACCATGGTGGCGACAGCGAGAAGGAAGTCAATGCAGCACTGTTTGTCTACAGCAGGACACCCTTGTTTGGCAGTAGCCCTCCAGAGGTGAGAAACTGACTTGTAGCTATCACTGCCCGAGGTGGTATCCAGGCTGAAAACTGCATCCTGGGATTGCAGAGAGTAACAGGTATTGTTTAGACTGGGAGGGATGGGCAGTCTGTCAGAACTGTAGAATGAGCTGGGTAGGAAGGGACCCATCAGGATCATCAAGTCTAACTCCTGGCCTTGCACAGGACACCCCAAGAGTCACACCACGTTCCTGAGAGCACAAACACATCTTGAGCTCTGTCAGGCTTGGTGCCATGACCACTTTCCTGGGGAGCCTGTTCCAGAGCCCAGCCATCCTCTGGGTGAAGAACCTTTTCCTTTTATCCAACCTAAAGCTCCTCTGACTCAACTTCAGGCCATTCCCTCAGGTCTTGTCACTGGTCACCACAGAGAAGAGATGAGTGCCTGGCCCTCTTCTTCCCCTCGTTAGGATGCTGAAGGCCACAATGAGGTCTCCCCTGTCTCCTCCCAGCTGAACAGACCAAGTGACCTCAGCCACCCCTCACACAGCTTCCCCTCCAGACCCTTCATCAACCTCCTGGTTGTCATTTGGATGCTCCGTAATAGCTTAATGTCTTCCTTATATTGTGGCACCCAAAGCTGCCCCCAGCACTGGAGGTGAGGCCGCCCCAGCCCAGAGCAGAGGGGACAATCCCCTCCCTTGTACGGCTGGCAATGCTGGGCCTGATGTCCCCAGGACAGGGTTGGCCCTCCTGGCTGCCAGGGCACTGCTGACTCACATTCACTTGCCATCAACTAGGACCTCCAGGTCCCTTTCCGTGGTGCTGCTTTCCAGCCTTTTCACCTTGATTGAGAGGAATGGGGAGTCTGTCACCTTGTCCCAAGAGAACAGTGGAAGGGCTGACACAGGAGGTAGAGGACTGAAGTGTTTGGAACTCATGTTCAGGCCACTACAGCTGTGAGGGGTGCTTGTGTGGGGCTGGATGAGCTGTTAGACAGCACCTTCCCCATCAGCTTGCAGCTCCCAGCAGGCATATTTCCCATCACAGGATCCCGGGGGGAGCAGAGCTGTGCCTCTGCCTGGATTCACCTTTGAAGGGGGATGTCTTCCCCACTGTCCTCTCGCATGAGTGAGAAGCTGCGTTGCTGTGTTCTCTCTGAATTTCTGATTCCTCCCCTGTCTCTCCAGGAGCCTGAGACCATTCCCCAAGTGAACCTGGTGCCCACTATGGCCCTGCTGCTGGGTGTGCCCATTCCCTACAGTAACATTGGGGAGGTGATGGCCGAGCTGTTCTCTGGGGACGGTGACGCTGTGTCTGCAGCCTTGCAGCAGCTTTCAGTCTATCACATCAATGCCAAGCAGGTAGGGCCTGTGGTAGGCCTCCCATTGAATTAGAGGGGAGAAGGAATGGGTGTTTAACCACAAACCTCTTCTGTTAGGTGCAGGTGGGGTGGTGACATGCTGTTATCTTCATGGGGAACTTACTTTGCAGCATTACATCCTTGCAGTGTTTGCTTCAGTAAAAGACAGCCCCATTTTCCCCAAAGAGAAGTGAGAACCACCTGTTTAGTGCTGTGGTGTGGAAAATACTGTCTGGGAAGGTGGAGGAGGCGATACTCAGAAGATGGTCGGAAGTGGATTAGGTAATAGGGGACACTGGTTCCTCAAGTCTGAAGATGACCAGAGGCAAGTCTCATGATTGGAGATTTGAGAGTAAAAGTGGAGGTTTTGATCCTGCTTCAGTTTTGAAGGAGAGACAGTGTTAACAAAAACTTATTCTAGATTAGTGAAAGAAGGAAAACATGGTCATGCTACAGAGCCAGATTTGCCACAGGCATTGTAAGGCATGTATCTTAGCTAAGGGCCAGTCTGCCTTTGAGGGACTCTGAATTGCTGGAAGCACAGGAATAACTCCTCCAGTGCCCAACCAGCTCCTTGGAGTGCCTTGGAGTCACCCCAAGACAACCCCACTGGTGCAAGCCAGTGAGGACCTGGAGAGAATGGTTGCTGATGGGAAGACAGAAATACTCAGCTCTGTATTTATAGAGCAGCAGAGTGCTCTGACATTTAAAGATCATACTGTATGTTAGTGTCCATTAATCACTGAGGATATCGGTCATCATCTGTTAGGAATTAGCATTATCCAGTCGTTCCTGTTTAAATATTTGCATTCATTGTTTGAGGAGGTTTCTGGTTCGATAACGGTGATGTTGAAGAAGCTGTGCATTCCAGGGAGGCCTGTGAGAGAGCCAGTGCATGTGTCTGCCATCCATGGGCAGGGGCAGACTGATTCTGACTGTGCTCTGAGGCAAATGGAAGGTGTGTGAAGTTACAGGTACATTTCAGGACTGGAGCAGATCTACACTGCTGAGCAGATTGATGTATGTGCAGGTGCTCTGCCTGTTAATGCCCCTGTAAGACTTTTTTTATGACTTTAGGATCATAGCTGCCTCTGTTCACATCCTCTTGAAGTAGAAAGCAAAAAGAACGAGCTTTCCTTAACCTACGGTGCAGCTGATTAATGTGCTAGTATTGAAGAAAGGGAAGCAGTTTGGTTTGATCCACTGTAAGCTTTTTAATTTGATGTTTTTCCACAGACAAAACTGTAAACTCAAAATGGGGTGCAGATTAACAAGTCATTAATAGAAATGACTTGAACTTCTGGAGGACATTTGCCTTATTGCTGCCAAAGACTCTGTAAAAGCTCGTAGTGATGCACAGCATTACCAGAGGTGTAGCTGCAGGAGTCAGTGTGGCTATCAGGATGGATGGATCACTGGAGAGGGATGTCACTTGGGCAGAGAGATTGACTTTCCTGATGGTGACATCCTGGATTTGTGTGACCAGCTCAGGGTAATGTGGCTGGGGACAGGTCTGCCCGGGCAGGGGTTGGTAAATTGGGGTAGTTTCCATTCTGAAAGGGCGGTGTAAAGCCGTGAATCCCATTCCCAGTGTTCCCAGTGCTGCTGTGTGATCCCATGTCCCCTCTCACCCAGGTGGATCGCTTCCTGCAGTCCTACTCGCTGGTGGCTCAGGACCTGCCAGCAGAGCAGCTCCAGCACCTGCAGGATCTGTTCTCCAGTGCTGTGGAGGAGCACACACAGCTGCTGGCCCACGTGCAGGGGACGACAGTGGTGCCTCCGGAGCTGGAGTCCAGGCTGGGAAGCCTCATCGGTCGCTTCCAGCGCTACTTGCGGGAGGCACGGGCTGTGTGCACCCAGTCCTGGGCCCGCTTCCAGCCCCTGCGTATGGTGGGGGGCTGCATCCTTATTGCCTCCTCCTGCTTGCTCTGCTACATGGTCTCAGAGCTTGCCGCATCCTCGCACTCTTTCTGTCGCAGCTGCCTGCTGTACCCGCTGCCCTGGGTCCTCGTGGGGGCTCTGCTTGGGCTGGCCCACGTTTTCACCCAGAAGGGGCTGGATCTGCTCCTGGTGTCGTCATGGGCGGCTGCTGCTTCTCAGCTGGGTTTTTTCTGGCACTGGTGGGGCAAGCATCCCAAGAGAGCCCGTTTGGCAGGCAGTCAGCCCCCCTTGGCCAGCGGTGGGCTGAGGCAGAGGCTGCGAGCATGGCTGGGGCTGGCCTTCCCCATGGGCATTCTGTTCTTCCGCTGCGGAGCTATGTTTTCTGACAGCTTTGTTGTGGCCGAGGCACGGGTGGCCCCCTTCCTGCTGGCCTCGCTGGTGATGTTGTTAGTAGGGAAGCTCCACTGGGATGGTCGCCTGACTGTGCCAGAAAGTCCCAAGCAGCAGCTCCTTGGCTTTTCTTCTTACCGGAGAGAGATCTGGTACCTGCTGTGCCTCGTGGCCATGCTCCTGGTCTGTGTGCGCCTCTCCAGTTTCTTCCACCAGTGCCGCGAAGAAATTCCTCAGTGCCGGCCCTCTGTTTTCCTCTCCCCGCTTGCCAGCCTGAGAAACACACGGGCCAAGAACCTCTTCTACCTCCTGTGCGTGGCCTTGCTGGCTGGGCTGGTGTATGCAGTGCAGAGCTGGCTAAGGCACTACGGCAACCTGAACAGCTCGGACCCCCTCGTGCTCTTCGTGCGCTGGGGTTTCCCACTGGTGGTCCTCTGCATTGCCTGCTACTGGGCCGTTGCCTCCAGTGCTGATGACTCTCTTGGCAAGCTGCAGGAGCTGGTGCAGGTGGCAGTTGTTGTCTTTCCCCGGGCTGTCTATGGACTAGCATCCGTGGGACTGCTGCTCCTGCTGTGCAATCCCATGACGGTGTTTGCAAAGGACACACGGGAGTCGGCAGGATCCATCGTCACTCCCTACCTGGGGGTTCCCAGCTCTGAAGTCGACTTCCTCCACGTCATCCCTCAGATCTACAAGAGGATGCAGGAGTCTCAGAGGAGCCGGCTGGAGCGGGGCAGCTGCAGGGTTACTGTTGCTGCGTATGGGCTGGGCAGCGTGTACTCAGCAGCCCTGGTCATAGCCCTCACCCTCCTGGGCTTCCTCTTGATGATTCTGCACAGCGAGCGGCTGAGCTTCGCCTTCCTGCTCCTCTTCGTGGAGGCCTTTGTGCTGCTGCACATCCACACGTGTGCCAGAGGCCTTGCTGGAGATGCTGGTGAGTCCGGGCTCGATAGAGCAACCACTGGATGTGTGATCTGGGCCTCACCTGCTGTGACCTTGCCTTAATTCCAGTGGGAGAAGCAGGGTCCAGTTTCTAGTCTTGGGAAATAGTCTTGGTGCAGTGATCCGCAGGATACTCTTAGCTTTTTTAGAGCTGCTTAAATCCTCTAGTAGAAGAAAGATGCATGCAGCAGGGACGTGAATGTGGGAGGAGGAGGAGGACTGTCTTGGGTCAGGGAAAGGAGCTCGACACCTACCTCTTCTGCCCAGGGCATGAACAGTCACCAGACCTCTGTGGTGCTGACAGAGTCCAGTAGCAGTGCTGCTGGCACCAGCAGAAGGAATGCTGGCCCCTGGCTGTGTCTTTGGGGGGAGCTAGACTGTTTCCTGTCTCTTAAAAGAGCCAACATGGAAAGGGAACCTGGAAAAAAGGTCACTAGGCTTTTTTTGACTGTGGATCTGTCTTATTCCTTGACGCTGATATCCACCCCCTGCCTCTGCTTTTGTCTTTATCTCTCAGAGCCATTTTCAGTGCCCTGGTATGCAGTCATCTCCTGGCTCCTTGCTGCTTCCCAGTTCTTCTATTCCACGGGCCACCAGCCCATCTTCCCAGCCATCCACTGGAATGCAGCCTTTGTTGGCTTCCACCTTGACCACAGCACGAACCTCCTGCCTGCTGTCCTGGTGGGCGCCAACACCTTCGCCTCCCATATCCTCTTTGCAGGTAAGTCAGTTTCTTCCTGGGCTGTGGAGCCTGAGCAGACCAGCTCACTGCAGTGCCTTGACTGGGGCTCTTCAGGCTGAGCGTGAGGTGATAAAGGCTCCAGCACCAGCTGAGCAGCAGCATCCTCACTGTTCCCCTTGTGGAACCACAGCAGCCTGGCCTGGAGCTGGGGTGTATGCTGCCTGCACATCCAGGGCCAGATGGCAGAGCCTAGACTGCCCCTCACCCCCTGGGCTCCAGCAACTTCATGTGCCTTTGTCCTTGAGGTAGTTGGCTGCCCGCTGCTCCTGCTGTGGCCCTTTGTGTGTGAGATGTCCAACTCACAGAGGAAGAAGCCCAAGAAGGAGTCCCGGGAGGAGCTGCAGGAGGTGGAGGAGCGCATGATGGAGATGAGGCTGCGGGAGTCTCCAGAGAAGTTCTCTGCTGCTCTGTTGCGGCTGGGACTGAAGTACCTCTTTGTCCTTGGGGCACAGGTACGGCCAGAGGCAGGGAGCCTGTGGGAAAGGCTGTCTAGGAGGAAATTGGTGTGCTGTGGGAGCTGTGGAGCACTCTGATGAGAGAAGGGGGTCAGCCAGGACACAGCCAGGCCCAGGGGTGGTGTGTCTGGTTGCAGGTGGAGGGGCAGGTCCCTTTTCAGCCATGCCATTTTCTCTGTGCTTTGGGAAGGGCTCCAGCATTGAAGCTGCCATACAGATGAGGATGCTTTTCACACCCATATGCCCAGAGTGGGAATGTCTGTTCAGGAGCTGTAGGGTTGTAATCCTACTCCCTGTCTTCCTTACCATTCCTATCTCACACTAGCTCTGGTTTTCATATGTGCTGTGATGATATAGGTAGCTAAACACCAGAAAATTTAATCCTGTGGAAGAAGTGAATAGCTTTCTGGGATTTATCCCTTCAAATCATTCTCCTGTGTTGTCTGACCAGAGACAGTGCAAGGGAGGGGGCAATCCCTGCAGCAGGAGAGCAGGAATGCCCCTCTCAGTGAAATAGTAGGTCAGGTTAGCCACAGTGTGAGCTCTCCTCTGTGCTGCCCCAGCCTGGCCTCAGGAGGGCCCACATGTACCTCAAGCTGCTTGTGTTTCCTGACTTGAGGACAACATGGGAGGAAGTCCTCTTTAGGATGCTCATTCCTGGTGGGTGCTGTGCCAGCCTCACGGGCATGTGCAGTTTAGTACCACCTTCAGATGTAAACCTGATGCCCAGGAGGTCTCTCCAGAGTCAACTATAACTTGTTTTTCCTGATCTTCCCCGCAGCTTCTGGCCTGTGTTTGTGCAGCTATGATCCTCAGGAGACACCTCATGGTCTGGAAGGTCTTTGCCCCAAAGTAAGTCCCAGGAGTTGCTCTGATGCTGGGTTAAGATTTACATCCCTGACATCTTGACTAGAGTTTACAGACAGTAATGTTGGAAGAGACCATGTGATTGATCTTCTGACTCATTACCTAGTAGCAGTTGTAGGAATGTCCCTAACTAATTCCTGCTTGAAATTCAGAAGCTAGACTTGAGCTAGAGCCTAGAAGTTTCTCCTGATCTTAATTTCCAAGGACACACAGAGCCCACCTGGAAGCTGAGAATATTGTAGGTCAGAGAGCCAAAGGTAAGGTTACCAGACCAGAAGTGATAAACGCAGAAATGCTGAACCAACAAACCTTTGAACTAATTGGTGTGAGGGGTGGCCTCACCCTCTGAGGGATTCAAAATCCCACCTGAATCAACAGGTTCTGAGCCGCCTCTGAACCAGAGGAATGCTTGGCTTACAGGTTTTAGGCAGCAGCTGCTGGGGAGTGAATGTAATTCAGGTTTTAGGATGTGGGATGGTACCAGCCTCTCATTATCAGGAAAATCAGTCAGCTGGAGGGTGGCAGCCTGTTTTTGTAGTCATGCTGGCTGTTGTGTCCTTAACTGCATCTGTTGTGCCTGCAGGTTCCTCTTTGAGTCGCTGGGCTTCGTGGTGAGCAGCATCTGCCTCTTGCTGGGGATCTCGCTGGTGATGCGTGTGGACTGTGCTGTCAGCACCTGGTTCAGCCAGCTTCAGCTCAGGTAGCCTTGGAGGCGTGGGGAGCCTGACCTGCTCGTTGGCCGAGGCTGTGGTTGTCTCCTTGCCTCCCTCGGGCTGGGAGGGATACACGAGCTGCCAGCAACGAGTGCCTGCCCACAGCAGTCAGGGATTATCCCCAGCTCCCTGCCTCTGTGCTGAACAAAAGGACTGGAGCCAACTGTTCCTGGCGCACGGGGACGGTGTTTCTCAGCAGGGGAGGTCAGAGCTCTGGCTGGGCCTTTGCTGCCAGCAGGAGGACTCTGCTGCAGGAGCCCCAGAAGCAAGAGTCCTGAAGTGCTCCTCTGGAGAAACACCAGCGGGGGTCTTGCTGCTACTTTCCTGACGACTGTTGCAATGTGCGGCTGGTAGGCTTCAGTGGCCAGCAAGGTGTCACCTTGACTGTGCAAAGACGGTGACTCATGGAATGGAGCCTGCTGAGGAGGGGAGAGGAGGTTGGAAGGGGAGGGAATGTCCCACAGCCACCACTTGTTTTGACGTGCTCGGTTTTCACGCTGGAATCACACTGGTTCCATGCAGATGGTTCCTGGAGCCTCGGTGGCAGCTGCTCCTCTGTAAAGTCAGTCAGTTGCTCCGTAGTGAGGCCTCTCTTGCCCTACACTCAATCCCATTTTCCTGGTTCTCCTCAGCCCTGCGAAGTGCAGTGGGGAGCACTCTGGGCTGCCTTGTACAGCAGGCTTAGCTTGGGGCAGTGGTAGCAGGGACAACTGTGCGTGACCAAGAAACTCTCCACTTCTGTTCTCAACCTGTCAGGGTCCCTGTGGGCTGGGTGGTAGCAGCCAAGGCTCCTGATCTCTTCCTGAGTGTGTGCTGCTGGATGCTGGCTGTTGACTGTGAACAGTTAAGATGCAGGAGGATGCAGTGACAGAATATGGACTCATCCATGCTGGGCCTGGCCACCAGGAAAGGGGAACCTGGAGTAGCTGTCCCAGCTGCAGGAGTAGCCTTGGTGTGAGCTCCAGAGCCTGGGAGCAGCTACTTGAAAGCCCTGAGCAGGCACCAGTTCTTTTGGGAAGTGGTTTAACTCACTGGTGTCTCTGTATGTGCTGGGTGCTGTGGACCAGATGCAGTCAATCACATCCATGATCCCATGTGTGGTGCTTGTCTCCCTCTTGGCCTTGGCATTCTCTGTGAGACTTCATGCCACAAGTGAGCTATGCCAAACATGCCCTTGACTGCTCACAGTCAGGAGACATGGTGTTTCTTTCTTTATGGGCAGAGGTAGAGGATGGTGACCATGATGCCTGGCCACATCCCAGCTCAGTTCCTCCTTCAGTTTCCATTGGAACTGGGATTCCTTGTTGCCCTGAACCACTGTGTGGCATTACTTGGTGCTATGAAACCTTTTGTCTCTTTCCTCTCTGGAAAGGACTGCTTGCCTGGGATTTCTGCAATGGTATTTGCCTGATCCCATTAATTTTTAACTCATGCACCATGACTGCCCCTGTTTGAGTTCCTTACTGCAGACTGTTAGTATAACTCCAGGCTCTTCCTCTCCCCTGCCCTGCAGAATCCCAGGGAAAATGTCTTGTCATGATTTCATTTCTTGGCATTTTTCCCAAGTGCCCAGTTGCTGTGGCTCTTGAGGGCAGGTGGAATTTTTTATTTTACCCCTGCAAAATGCCTGCTCAGGTGATAGGATGCAATTCCAGGGAGGCTTAAACTGTTCTAATATTAGGTTTTCATTGCCTGGCCTGCTCTTGAGCTGCTGGCTGTGCTGTGCTACCTCAGCCTCTCATCTCCTCTGCTCTCTGGTCCTGCTCAGTTTCATCTGACACAACCAGGGACTGGTTTGTAGCTGGCATCACACCTTGGCCTGCCTCACTGCCTGGGTGCATAACACCAGTGCTAAGACAAGGAAGGGTTAGCAGCAAACAGTGGGGGAAGCTGGAAGCTACAGGAGTGTATCAGCCCACAATTAAAATGGGCTTAGGCAGTCACACCCTTAAAAATAGGTTATTTGCTGAAAGCTGACTCCCTGGTGGCCATAAAGCATTCTGGGGGAACGAGGGGTGCATCGATATGGGGAGGAGGAACAGGGTGAAGGTAGCAGTTACCCAGTAAATTTTCATTTAATGTGAGGTTAATCTGGGTAACACATGTTGCTAAACCCTGAGGCTGGCGCTCAGGTGGGTCTTGTAACCTCATAACCTGGTCAGGAGCTTTCTGCCTGACTGTATTTGTGCTGGCAGAAAGTCCCTGTGGTCACTGATAGTGTAGGACTGGTCCCTGACATCCCCACAGCTGCCACCCAGGCCCCTTGGCGTCCATCTCTGGGACTGGTTCCTCTTGCACTGGTCACTCAAGTGCAGCTGAGCCTTCCCACACTCACTGCTCATGGTCGGATCACTCCCACGGGGCTTGGGCATCCCCTCCTCCCCCCTCCATGTCACCCCTCTGTCTCGTGTGGCCATGTGGTCCTGGGAGACCAGGGAGAGCAGAGGAGCAGCAGAGCTGTAGCATCATCAAAGGACACACACTTATCTCACCAGACACTAAACAAAACTTGCAGCAGAAGAGCTGCAAGTACATTCTTGTCACTGCAGAGGTGCCACGGAGTGCTGGCTGCTCGGACACGGCAGACTGGCTGCTACACCAAAGATTTCAGATTCACGAAGATGAGTTTTCCAAGGGCTGGAGACGCTCTTGCTTCTTTTCACTGACTGTTTTAGTCTTTGTCAGCCTTCCTCAGCTGCCCTCAAGCTGACTGTTTGGCTGCCATTCTCCTTGAGCATGCTGGGGATTATAGAGTTAATGCCAGTCCAGGGCTTGGCGGCCTTGGAAGCAGATCATGCTGCTGATGCTAGAGCAGACAGGGCTGTTTGCTGATTTAAAACCCCAAAAGGGCATTGCCTCCTGATCCAGACCAAGGCTCTTAGGGAAATCTGGTATGCTGGGGAGTAGGTTTTGCCCCACATCCCTCCAAAGAGGTTGTCGTAGGGCCCTGCTTGTCCCTCCTGGACAAGTTATTCCAAACGGTTTATTTGTGGTCCCTGTGTCCCTCAGTTGAGTGTGACAGGGGACAGAGTGCTCAGCTGAGCAGTGTTCATCCTGCACTCCACAATCTTTCTGCACTTTGGGCTTTGCAAGTGTTGTGCATGGTTCTTGGCAGGGGAAAGCCATTGGGAAACTTTGCTGGCTCAGGCCCATGGTGTGTCCCATGGTCCTGGCACAGAACAAGAATTAAATTGTGTCTCTTTTTTGCTGCCTAGAAAATAGTGACCAAAACCTGCAACCACTGTGAAGGGTTGTGAGTGTTGAGAGCATCCCACAGCTCTGGCCCACGGGGCTAACATGGATCCCAAGGGATGGCACTGTTTTGGGGAGCCATGGGCTTGCTCTAGCTCTGTTCCCACAGCCATTCCTCTGTCCCATCTCTCTCTGATTTTCCCTCAACTCTTCAGGCTGCTTTTTTATGCCAAGGCACAGTCCCAGTCTCAGTGTGCATGTCCCCCCTTCCCCTCAGGAAGCAGCAGTGCCAGTGTGTGGGGAGCAGGGCTGGGGAGCACTGCTCTCTCCTCTGAACCCTGACTCAGTGCACCACGTGGAGCAAGATTGTTGTTTTATTTTTTATTAACCTCTGTGTGCCTCAGTCCCTCATTTGGGGAAAAAAAAAAAAAAAAAAGGGGATGGACCCAGTTGTGGAAAGCAACGTGGGAGCTCTGCATGCAGCGTGGTGCTACACTTTCCTGGGTATCTTCATATCTGGCTGCCACCGCTTTCATTCACATCCAGCAGCTACACCTGGAAGGTGGAAGCAAAGCTCAAGTCTCTGCTGGCTAGCAGAGCCTTTTTACTTTCAAAAACTCCTCCAAAACAGGCACGTTGGCAGTGCTTGTTCACCTGGCAGCCACGGTCCTTGAGATTGGTGTCCCACATCCAGCAGTGCTGGGTATGGCACGACTGACCCAGAGAGGCAGCCACGGAGGGGTCGCTCCGTTATTAAATTGTGTAATTAATTAATTATTAATTAATCGGGAGTGGGGTGAGGCGTGAGTGGAAATTTGCTGTCCGAAGGTGGCACGGGGATCCGGGCAGCTGTGAACATGATGTCTGCAAATAAAACTGTGAGAGCCAAGGAGAGCTGTGTTGTTTCCTTCCATTTTTCTCCCCAACGTGTCCAGGGTCTCTGTGGGGAACCCTCATCTACAGCTTCCTCCGGAGGGGAAATGGAGGGGCGGGCACTGATCTCTTCTCTGTGGAAACCAGTGACAGGACCCAAGGGACTGGCCTGAACCTGTGTCAGGGGAGGTTTAGGCTGAACTGGGGCCCAGCACACTCAAGGTTTAGGAAAAGGCTTTTCTCCAAGAGAGTGGCCGGGCACTGGAACGGGCTCCCCAGGATAGGGGTTACAGCCGCAAGCCTGCTGGAGTTCAAGAAGCGTTTGGACAGCGCACGTGGTGTGATTCTTGTGGGGTCCTGCAGAGAGCCAGGAGTCGGCGACCTGATCATTCCCTTCCCGCTCGGGGTGTTCTGTAACTGGTTCTGGGACCCGCGGCTTCGCCTTGCGCCGAGGTTTGTCCCTCCGCGGCCGCCCCCTTCCCGGCCGCGCGCGGCGCTGTTGCCGTGG
>VZRO01002905.1:192314-203920 GCA_013397915.1 Daphoenositta chrysoptera
GTGCCGGTCCCCCGCCGGGCCGGCGGTAAGTGCGTCCCTTGCAGGCGGCGCGGTGCGGCGGAGAGGCGCGGCAGGTGCGGCGGCAGCAGCGGGACGAGTTCGGGGAGCTGCTCCTGCGCATCCGCGGTGAGTGGCGGCCGCCGAGCCCCGCCTTCAGCTCCCGCGGCTGTCCCGGGCCCGAAGCGTGCGGGCGGGGAAGCGCCGGGCCCGGGCGCCTCTGCTCACCGGGGTGCGGCTCCGGTGTCCCGCTGCGGGAAACAAACCCGCGAAGGGGGAGGGGTGAAGAGGTCTCCACTGCCCAGTGCTGAACGGGGCGTGCGAAGGAGTTAATCACAGAATCATCAGGGTTTGAGAGGGACCTCTGAAGATCAGGTCTTCCAGTCCACCCCCCTGCCAGGGCAGGGTCACCTGGAGCAGTGACACAGGAACGTGTCCGGGTGGGGTTTGGATGTCTCCAGAGAGGGAGACTCCAGGGTTGGTGCCCTGTACCAACAGGGTACCAGAGACTCCCTGGGCAGCTGTTCCAGTGCTCTGCCACCCTCAGCATAAAGAAGTCCTTCCTCAAGTTGAGGTGGAGCTTCTTGTGTTTTAGTTTATGGACACTGCTCCCCCGAATGCAGCTCCAGTATCCCAGTGCTGGAAACAAGCCAGGGTGAAATGATCCCTGTTGCCCTGTGCTGACCTGGGCCAGCAAAAGGGTTTCTGTCCAGCCCCAGCCCCAGCCTCCGCCTGAACTTGCTGGGCAGAGCTGAGAGGTTTCTGTAAAAAAAAAGTGAGGCAGCCTTTGCCCTGGGAAGTTAGGGAAGAGGCTTCCTGACACAGGTGTGGTGCAGAGAAAGCCTTATGTGAGGCAGCCTGATTTCCAGTTTTCTCAGCTCCTCAATGCAAGAGAGACACGGAGCTCCTGGAGAGGGTCCAGCAGAGGGAAATGAGGATAATTAGGGGACTGGAACATCTCTCTTACAAGGAAAGCCTGAGTGAGCTGGGCATGTTCAGTCTGGAGCAGAGGTGACTGAGAGGGGATGTCATCAGTGTCTGTCAGTGTCTGCAGGGAGGGGTCAGAGGCTGGAACAGGCTCTGCTCCGTGGTGCCCAGCAGTAGGACACGAGGCAATGGGCAGGAACGGATGCATGGGAAGTTCTGCCTGAACACAAAGAGTAACTTTACCCTGTCACTGTGCACTGGAACAAATTTCCCAGACAGGCTGTGGAGTCTCTCTCGCTGGAGATACTCAGGAACCATCTAGATGCAGTCCTGTGCCATGCAGTCCAGGATGGCCCTGCTTGAGCAGGGAGGTTGGACCAGATGAGCCACTCTGGCCCCTTCCAGCCTTACTCATTGTGTGATTCTGTGATAAGGAGAGAGAGATGCAGTGTGTGAAAGGGTGGATGTGTACTGGAACAGAGGAGGCTATTGATGCTCTTTTGAGAGAGCAGGAAGGCCTAAGTCCTGGAGAACTGCAGTATTTGGATAGCTTGGGAATGGATGTCTAAAGCAGCGTTGGCACCTGGAGTGCTGACACATGCTGTCTGTCTGGGCACTGCAGTTCCCAAGTGGCTAAATCACACCACAATCCCCAAAAAATTATTGCCAAGCCACTTCTCTTGTCACCAAGCGAGGTGTTGCCACATGAGCATGGATGGCTGTTTATTCTTAGTTTATTCTGAAGTGTTTATTCTAAATTTCTTGTTGGCTTGACTGTGCCCACAGGGCTGCCAGCTGCCCTCCCTGCCCTGCCTCTGGAACTCACTGTCATCTACAACTCCCTGCTTTTCACTGTGAGAGCGTCTGACTCTGCCATCAAAGGAGAAGCAGAAGGGATACGCCAGGGGCTCCTCAGGGGTAAGGATGTGGTGCTTTGTGCGGCGAGTTCTTGGGATGAGAGAGCGTTCTCTGTGCTCTGGAGATGCGTGGTGACTGGCTGGGGGTGCAGGGACTATGAGCAGACACTCCTGGCTCTGCCAGGAAAGGCCAGAGATGGGGGAAACTGTGAGCAGACATGCCTGGCTCCGCCTGGAAACTGTGGGCAGGCATGCCTGGCTCTGCTTGGAAGGGCTGGAGATCGGGGGAACAGTGAGCAAACATCCAGGCCCTGCCTGTAAGGGCTAGAGGTGGAGTGGCGTGTGGCCAGGGACAACGTGCCTGCCTGCCTGCTGCTGCCTGCAGGGATGGGCTGCAGGTTTCAAGAGAAACAAGGGTTTTTAATGTGTAAGGTGCCACGTCTCTAGCACAGTTTTAGTGACAGGAGAAAATAAGTGTTTTCTTTAATTATGATTTGCTGGCTTCAAAGAAAACTAACTGGAAGAGGCTGCAGTTTAGAGGTGGATCTGCAGTGTTGGCACATGCTTACCTGAGGGGAAATGACTTCAGGAGGGCTCAGCAGAGCTGGAGTCTAGCTCTGAGTTGTGCTGTGTGTTGTCTCCTGAGTGTGCTGCTGTCAGCTCCACTCTTTCATGAGCTTGTTTTCCATTCTGCTGAGGCCAGGCCAGCCCTGCAACCCCATTCCTTCCATTGCTACAAGGAGCCCGTGCTTGCTTGAGGCTTTCTCTCCCTCTTGCATCAAGGGTGTCTGTTACAGGGCACCAACCCACTGTCTCACAGCTGCAGATCTTTTTGCTTGGGTTTGTTTTTCAGTTCTGGAGGCTTGTGGGGCCTGTGGACAGCATCTTGGCACGGAGGAGCTGTGGCAAAAGGTGCTGCAGGAGGTAACTGTGGAGGAGCTGCAGGCACCTCTGCACCGTCTGGGGGCCCTGCAAGCAGCCTGGTGGCTGGCAGCCGGCCGTCTGGGAAGTGTTGCTGGCCTCTTCGAGCTCCTGAGCACTGCTGAGGTAACTGGGCACAGGCAGATGCAGGCAGAGCTGGCATAAATACCGTGTTTGTCATAAAACTCACTCTGCAAAATGTTGTTGTGGCACTTGGACACCTGAACCCATCAGGGCTGCCCAGTCAGCATGACTAATCCTCCCCCTGGCATTCCCAGCATAGCCTAATGGCCCTGAGAGTGTAAATGGATCCCAGAATATTCTGCCTGTTGGGGCCCTGGACCTCTGTGTGTGAGACAAGAGACTTGGGCAGGCTGGAAGAGGGCTGCAGATGGACTTGCAGACTCTGTAGGGAACAGCAATGGGATGCAGAACCTTCCCTGCTGATTGAGAGGCTGCTGCTGGGTCCCATCCATCAGCATCTGTTGGATCTGCCATGCCAGTGATGCCTGAGGTGGCCACCTAAAAAACCAGAGGCTAGACAGGGATAAGGGAATAAAGGTAGGGATTTATCTGAAGGGCCTTCAAAGGTGCACCCTGGGCAGGCCAAAGGCTATACCCAAGATGGAGACCCTGAGTCACGGGTTCTTCACACTTTTATAAGTTTGGTTCGTTTGCATATCAGGTTTAATTCTCCAATTAAAGCTTCAGTTAATGATGTAATTTCTCCAAGCTCACCCTCCTTCTAAGACGTTGGTTTACACATTTGTGGGCCCAGGACAGTCTGGGTGTCCTTGGAGAGCAGGCCCAGAGAGGCTTTGTTATGTCTAGCTGGCATGAGAGAACAGAAGTTAGCAGGCTACAAGAAACTTCAGAGTTACACACTAGGCAATACAGGATTTGAAAAACATGGGAGTTAACACATAAGGCATCACCAGGAGGCCCTGGAGGTGCACCCCACTGAGTCAGGAATCACTGCAGTAAGGGGGTTGTACCTGAAGTGAGCAGATGGTAGGACATTGCTCCCCAGTGCAGGGAGTGGTATCGCGTGGTGTGGTGGGATGTGTTTCTCTGTGCCCTTGGACCAGTGTTTCCTGCTTCCCTCCAGCATTCCCTGTTCCCTCTCCTCTGTGCCTTTGCAGGAACCGGGAAGATCTCACTGCAGTGAGGGGCAGAACAAACTCCTCTCCCTGATCAAGGCATGGCGGGTCCCTCCTGAGGGGGCCTCCCTGCCCCTTGTTCAGAGCGCCAAGGACTTGAAGGAAATCCTCTGCACTGCAGCAGCCTTCCTGCAAGGTTTGTGGGGACAGGTACTCGTGCCAGCACAGTCTCCTGCTGCTCTGTCCCAGGACCACTTTCTCTGCCCTTATCCTGGTTTCTCTTCCCAAGCAAACTGGCCCTTGGGGTTTTCTGGGCTATTCCTTTGGAAGAAGGCCTGGGCTGAGTCTCTGAGTCTCAGCTGTACATTCCATATTCAAAGACCTTCCCTGCTTTTTCCCCAGATCATCCTTTCTCTGCACTATCACAGGGCTCCTCTGCCTGTCTGTGACTTTAGGGAGGTATTTGGGCCCTGCTGTGACCTTAAAGCAGAAGGCTGGCAGGGGACTTATGAAGATTTTCCTTTCTTCTGTCTGTCTTCTGGAACCTGCCTTGTTGCAAGCACGTTATTCCTGTCAGATTACAGTGCTGCAAGAGCCACGCAAAGCTGTTGTGAGGCTTTGTAGCCTGGTGTCACAGCAGGCAGTGGATCTCATCTGACCACTGTGTTCCATCCTGCCTGTTTTCTCTCCTTTACTGTTTTGACAACCTCAGCAGCTCTGGGGACAGCCAGTGCTGCCTCACTGTACTTGGGCTCATACAGAGCCTTCCTGCCAGGAGACAGGGCAGGAGCTCTGGCCCACAGAGCTGGAGCCAAAATACTCTAGGGTTTGTACCAGCACTTCCAGCAGGGAGGTGGCAGATGTGAGTGTGATGCTGGTATGTCAGAGCAGCCTCAGGGAAGCCTGAAAAAAGACTGAAGGAAAAGCAAATAACCAGTTGTGATAAATATTAATGAATTGATATCCCAAAGCATCCTGCTGGGAAATGACCCAGATGTGCTTGAAAGATTCTGAGGTTCTGTGTGTGCTTCCCCATCTGCACTGCTGTCATTGTGGATGAATGTGGAGCTGAACCCGCCCAGCACATATCCCTGTCCTTGTTGTGGGCCAAAGCAGGCATCTTGGTTTCTGGGCTTGGAAGCTGCTGTGATTTCTGCTGGACATTTCCACGGAGTGCCTTGTTCTCTTGCAAAGCCATTAAAGCAAAGATGGCAGCTGGGCACTATCCTGCTGTGCATCGCTGAGTTTGGAGGGGCTCAGGCAGGCCCCTGTGGCTCTGGGAAGAAAAGGCCACCACGCTTGTTTGGGGCCAGGTGGGACAGGAAGGTGAGCCACCGAGCCAAGGTGTTGGGTCTGTCCTAGGGCTGCAGGAGCTGGAGGCTGGGAACTTCCCCACCGCCCTTTCCCTCCTTCAGGAAGCTGCAGGAGGATTCTGCTCCAAGAAGATCCTGGCCCAGATCTACACCTGCCTTGGCTGCTGCGCTCAGCGAATGGTAATGACAGCACAGAGGGGAAAGGCAGAGCTGAGGGGTGGGCAGGCTCAGGCTGATGTCCACACTGCCTTTGCTTGGCCCAAGGCATCTGCAGGGAGGGAAGGCCTTGAGCAGAAGTTGCCCTTGTGGCTCCAGCCTCCTTGGACAGGCTGCAAAATCCATGCAACGATTTTGGCTGAGTGCAAAGTGTTGCTGCAGGGAGAACAGCTCAAAAACCAACCTGAGGAGGGCTACCTTTGGCTGAAGTGCTGCCCTTGCTTAGTGGGGATCTCTTGGGGAAGCAGAGCGAGAATCTGGATCCCATCAAACAGTAAGAAATCAGCAAGATGTCCTTTCAACGTGCATGTCTTCCCATCCACCTAGGGCAAGCCTCAGACAGCCCTTCAGCACCTGAAACGGGCCCTCCAGGTAGATTTCCAGTGCCTTCCTGCCCTGTCCCATGCTGCAGCAGTGTACCACGAGCTGGGAGAGACTGATGTGGAGCTGCAGGCCCTGACCCTGCTCTACGAGGTTTGTCTGCTTCCTATAGTTCTGGGATGAGTTTTGCCCAGCAGAGCCTGCACAGAGGTTCAAGCTGGCTTCTTCCTTCTGGGGTGCTCTTTGATCCTGGAAGGGGTCCCCAAAATAGCATGGTGCTGCCTTCAGCAAGTGGGCAGGAACAAGCCCAGCGAGATCTGAAATTCCTTCTGAGCACCACATTGGGATGTGGCAAGACCTTAAGTCCTAGTTCATGGTGGCTTGGGAGAAGAGGTTATACTCTCAGAGTATACAGGTCAGAAAGTATCAATCTCTTAATAAAGTATGTAGTAGTGAAGAGGCCTTTAAGGGCAGATTTTAGCTGCAGTGAGGCAGTGTGCATTAGCTGTGTGAACCTGCCTGGGAGAGTAGGTCACAGCAGTAGACCCTGAATTATCTCTTCAGCTGTTTGAAAGCTGTCAGATACATAAAGAGCTATGGAGAGGGAAGTCTTTCCTTACAAATGGTCTAAGGAGGTCTGTGGCTGCAATGGGGGATGGTGTTCCAGGCAGCTCAAAGCACCTTGGACTAAAATCGTGGGGTGATCTGGGTGACCTTGCAAATCTCCTGGTGCCACGTGGAGATCAGAAGTCTGCCTGCCCCTGTGTGATCCTGATGGCTCTTCTGGAAGTGGCTGTGAGAACAATGGAGCTGTGCTTGTGAAGCGCAGCACTTCTGCTTGCCTGGGTGCATCTCCAGATATCAGAAGTGACAAATGATTGCAGCTGCCTGAGACTTGACCAGTGTGGAGTTGATGATATTTTCTGTTCCTGTTTCACAGGCTCTGGGAAAAAACCCTCCAGCAGCTGCTTCCTCTAGTTCCTGTTTCCCAATGCGAACAGAGCTGCTTGTCCACACGCCAGTGCTCACTTCTCTCCTTCGCCACCAGCACCCCTCTGAAGTGAAGTACCTGCTGGCACAGCGCTGTCTCCAGGATGGGAGGTAACAGGGCCTCTGCTCTGCTTGCAACATGCTGCTTGTTTGGGCTCTGCAGTTTCCCTTGTGCTCCTGGAAATGGTCCAGTTCAGTACTGCTGTCGTAGGTCTGCTCAGAGCACGGATATTGTGAGCAGGGCAAGTGTGGTGCAGGGGGAGAGACTGTGGGCTGGCAGTCCCGCTTTCACCTGGCTGATGGCACTTCTGCTCCTTCCACCACGTGTCCTGTTCCTGTTGCAGGGTGGCTGATGCAGTGGAACATTACCTGGATTTTCTGTCTCTCCTTCAGGAGGGGCTGCAGCAGCAGGTAGGTGTCCTGGTGAGGAGCTCCCTTGGTGACTTGGAGGATGAGGGTTGGAGGGATCGAAACCCGGTCCCAAGGGCTGGGCCCAGGCATCAGCCCTGGACTCCAGACTTCAGTGTTGAGTTTGAGATATGAAGGAAATGAGCTGGGGGTTGGCACCCCTGACCTGTGGCATATCTGCCTTTGGATTCACACCAGAGAGCACACACCACTGGTTGTTGAGAGAGACAGCTTCCCCTTCCCTGTGGGGAGCATCTGTCAGCCTGACTTTGGATGCCCTTCACTTACAGAGTAGGAATTCAATGCCTTGACTCTGCTGAGCTATGAGTGCTTCACATCTGCCTGCTCCACCAGGCTCCAGTGACTGTGGGAGTGGGCTTGAGCTTTGCTGGGCAGCAGCTCCAAGTTCCCAATATGCACGGAATCATTCTGCTTGGCTGAGAGCTCTGCAGTTCTGCAGCACTGACATCACTTTTGCTCCCCAGGTGCCCCTGGATGGTAGCTCAGCTCTGCCCAGGATCCCGGAGGTGTTCCTGGAAGCAGCGTCTGCCTTGGAGCAGGCTGGGAGGCACCAGGATGCCATAGCCGTGTGTGAGGAGGTCATCAGGCGGACGGCTGACCTCGTTCCACGGGTGCTGCGAGTGGAGGAGAGGCTGGAGCAGCCGGAGTGCTCATCACCAGGGGCAGAACTGGCAGGCGGGCTCCTGTCCCAGAAGAAGGAGAGCCTGTGCTGCCTTGCCTGGAGAGCAGCTGGATACCTGCACCAGGGCTGGGCATGGGCCAAGCTAGGCGAGAGCAAGGAGGCTGTAACACAATTCAGCAGGTGATGAAGCCCTGCTGGGAGAAGGGGCCTCCCCAGCAGGCAGCAACGGGTGGAGGGGCCAGGGCAGGGCACAGCAGGGCACTGGGGCTGCCCTGACAACTTGACACTCCTGACAGCCCAGGAGCAGCTCCAAAGCTCCCCTGTCCTTCCACCCACAGGTGTCTCAGTGATCTCCTGCGACTCCAGCTTCATGGGTCTGGTGTCAAACCAACAGGTAGGAAGGACACTGCACAGGTGGGACCTGTCTGGGGCCTGGGCTGGGTCAGGATCTGTGTGCTTGGCAGCAGCAGATACAGGAGCAAGGTGGTGGGCCCAGCATCACTCTGGCAAGAGGCAGTTGTCCCAGGGTGCAAAGCTCTGGGCCATGCTGAATCCTCTGAAGACACTGGCTCTATTTTTTAGAGCAGAGTTTGGCCTTGGCTCTGCCTCCTTTTTCACTGTCTAGGTAGCAGTTATATGGGCTGTGAACTGGAAAGCTTCTCCAATCCAGTTTTTGGGGAAAAGATACATGCCAGTGGTGTAGAGGGGCAGCCGAAGGCCAGTCTGCTGCTGAGGTCACTGTTGACCACAGCCATCTAACATTCTGGGTTCTTGACATTCTTCACCACTCTGCTGCCTTCTGACCTCTTCCAGCCTGGCAGAGAAGCTGAGCTTTGCCATCTGTGTGCAGAGCTGGAATAAGAGCAGCCCAAGTAAATGTTTGGCCTGCCCTGACTGCTGATCTGGCTCAGCTGGCTGGGACAAGGCAGAGAACATCTGGAGGATGCTGTCTTCAGGTGTGTGTGTCTTCCTGTGATAGAGAATCTCCAGGCAGAAGTGGAGGTGCTCCAGAAGATCAGGTTGCTCTCTCTCATCGGGCGAGGCATGCAGTTCCTGGAGCTGGGGAGGCACAAAGAAGCCCTGTTGGATTTCCAGCACAGTTTGCAGATCTCACCAGGTAAGAGGCTCATTTCAGAGAGGAACACGGGGGAATTCCACAAATTTATCCTGGGCTGCTTTGCTGTCTTCAGCAGGAAGTTGTGCTTTAGACCACATTTATTCAGGTGTCACAGACAACAGTAGGGCCACCAGCAACGTTGCATACTAGAGATGCTTCTGTGAGGCCTGGTCAGCTCACTGCCCTGGAGAAACAGACCAAAACTATGGTCAGAGGAGTATATCAGAACCGTGACAACAACCTGTGCCCTCAGATAGCTTGGAAATTTCCTGCCTCAACCCCAGCCTGCTACAGCCAACTCTCTCCCAGACAGGTCTGCCTTCCCAGAACAGAGGAGCTGGAGTTGTGCTTCATCTGAGGAGGCAGCATGTCCATGTCTGGCAGTATAGAGGCCTTCAAGGGGAGCATTCGTGTCTTGGGCTCAGCCAAGGCATGGCTAGTGCTGCTCACAGGGCTGCTCTCTCCTGTTCAGTGCTCTGACTGTGCTGACAAGCTGCAAAGGTGTGAGCTTCACCAGCATCTGCCAGACCTGCTGGTCCCAGTCCTGGCCGTGGCTGCCTCCCTTTGGGGTGCAGACGTGCCTGTAAGGAAACCCCAGTCTGTGTCCACAGAGAGGTGTGGCAGGCTGTGCTGCAGGGCTGATGCCATCTGCCTTGGCTGCCAGCCCTGGGGTTAATTAGAGCCTGTGACACAGCCAGGGCAGCCTCCTCCCCATTATACCACCTCTCTTCACACTCATTGCCCTTGTCTGGCTTCTAAGCTTCTTTCTTAATACCCTGCAACCCACAGCAGCGCTGAGGACCTGCTCCTCCCCTGCTGAAGGCTGATCCTTCTTCCTGTCTTGCAGGTGACCCAGCTGCTGCCTCCTACCTGGTGCAGACCTTGTGGAAGCTGAACCGAAAGCAGGAGGCGGCTGCTCAGTGGCAGAAGTTGTCCCAGAGCTCCCCTGGAGAGGATGGGCAGCAGGGACGGTGTGTAGAGGGATGGGTGGGACCTCACATCCAGCACTGCAAACTCTGTCAGGCTGTGGGGCCAGCTTAGGTGCCTGAGGAGCTTCCCCTGATGACTGCTCGGAGGGGCCACAGGCTGTGGCTCTGCTGGGCCTCCCTGGGGCACAGAAGAGCTGACATGGAGCCACATGGGGAGGGCAGAGGCTGCGGGTAGAGCAGAGGGATCTGCAGAACAGATGTCTTAGGGCGTGGCAAAGGAATGCTGCAGTCCTCACTGCTGCCATGTTCCCTTCTCTTTCAGGCCCCTCCCTTTGTACCTGGTTTTGTGTCTGGAGCAGGCGATGTTCCCTCACAGTGAACCTCTTGCCAGAAGCATCCAGGATTACCTCGGGACAGCAGCCCAGGACACCTCAAGATAACCTGGTCATGCCCCCCACCCCCCCTTGCTGAGGTCTCCCTGCACTTGGCTGGCACAAGGCCTTTAAGGACCCCTTCAAGACTTAGAATTACTCCGCAATGGAGCTGGATTCCCAAAGGACTGAAACAGAATAGATCTCCTTTTCTAATAAAAAACTCCGCTCTGTTAAGCTTTGGGTTTTTCCATGCCCTTTTTCCAGAGCGAAATGTTGCAGTCATGGCCTTGACTCTGCCTGGATCTGCTACATGGGCTGTGCCCTGGATGTGTGAGAGACCAAGGGCAGAAATACCCTCATCCTTTGTGCCCTGGGCACGGCAGGGCTGGCTCTGCAACTCGGGCTCCAGGGGGCTGGTAGTCTGTCCTACCCGTGCTTTGTGTACTGGGTTTTTGCTCAGGTACTGTGGTTTGGAGCCCAGAGAAGTGCTTTTGTCTGAAGCACACATCTCTGAAGCCCGAGTTTCACGACGCTGCGCTAGCCAGAGACGGCAGCAGGGTGCAGACCCTTGCCTGTGTGTCCCCCGTGTCCCTGAGGGTCTGTGCCAATGCCATAGCACCAGGCCCCTCAGTGACAGTGAGCAGGGGGAAGGAGCACCCGTCCCTGGTGTCTGGTGCAGCTATTTTTGGATGAAGAAGGTCCCGGTACCACATGACCGGAGCCTTTGGCAAGCCTTGCCTCCCACAAGAGGGAAGCGGTGCTTGGGAGCTGCAAGGCAAAGGAGTGGGGGAGGGACAGAGGGCAGAGCTCGGGAGGAGCTGCTGGAGGGACCGAGAGGGGCTTTGGGTGGGCTTTGTCCTGCAGTTCCTTCAGGAAAACACCTTGGCATATCCTGGGCTGCATCCAGAGCCCCGTGGGCAGCAGGGGAGGGAGGGGATTCTGCCCCTCTGCTCTGCTCTGCTGAGACCCCCCTGGAGCCCTGCATCAGCCCTGGGGTCCCTGCATGGGAAGGACAGGGACCTGCTGGAGTGAGAGAGGAGGTGACCAGAGGAGGCCACCAAGATGATCAGAGGGATGGAGGATCTCTCCTGTGAGGAGAGGCTGAGAGAGCTGGGGTTGTTCAGCCTGGAAAAGGCCACAGGGACACTTTCCATGCCTTCAAGCGGCTGGAAAGCGGGAGATCGACTTTTGACGCTGACATCAAGTGACTGGATGAGGAGTGACTCTTTTAAACCAACAGAGTGCAGGGTTAGGTGAGATATTANGGTTAGGTTAGATATTAGAAAGAAACTTTTCCCTGTGAGGGTGGTGAGGCCCCGCACAGGTTGCCCAGAGAAGCTGCGGCAGCCCCCATCCCTGGGAGCGTTCGAGGCCAGGCTGGCTGGGGCTGCGGGCGGGCTGGTGCGGCAGGCAGGGTCCGTGCCCGGGGCCGTGCCCGGGGCTGTGGCGGGGGCCGTGCCCGGGGCTGTGGCGGGCGCTCGGCGGGGCGCGCT